>JAQFVV010000078.1:1003962-1518297 GCA_028023455.1 Epiperipatus broadwayi | reverse complement strand
GTTTTGACTTGAGAGTTTCCTATGCAATCATTATTAAATCTGATTGATTGTCATATAAGCACTTTTAAGGTACTTCTGTCAAAGGTTTCAGCCTTTTACATTATTAGTATATTATCTGCTTGTGCTTAATAAATTAATATATTCAAATTATAGTGATTTTATATGAATGTAGAAAATTGGATGCTGAAAAACTGATAGGATGTGGTGAAGACTTTTGAGAATTCCATGGCAGCAAATACTTGAACAATTGGATACTTGATGAGACTAGAACAGATCTCTTGCTTTGAGTATAAATAATTAGATTGAAATTGTTCTATTGCTTAAAAAATGATAGCACATAAAAACAATTTAATCATCAATGAATATATGATTCCCATTTTTACCTTATAATTGCATGCTTGTGTAACTTATAAAAGTTATATTATTATTATGCTAGAGAAATTATTCAGTAAGAATTGATTTTTAACTTAATACTACCAATAATAACAATACTCCATGTATGTTACATGCTTATACATTCCAATGGGAGATAAAAATGTATACTCAAAAGTAAAGTATAATAACTTAAATAGTTATAAGACAGTCAAAAGTGATTTTGCCAAACTTTGATTATTTATATTTGCACAACTCAGTAACTTAGCATACTCCAAACTCAGGTTTGTATTGATCTTAAATGGGCATTTCCCCATTTATTACCATATCAAATATTTGAAATACAGACAGTCTTCATATACCTGGAGCTTAATTGTAAATATAGGGGATTTGAACACAGACTATCAATCACCCTTCATCTATCCACACTATCTCATACTACTGATACACATGACCACACATATGCAGAAAAGATAAATAATCACCAATATATGTATTTTGTGCTGAACCAGCATTCATCAGTTGGTCTAGGTTATCATCTGCCACACATATATATAATCACTGCTCAGCAAATCTTCATACTTTAATGGATATGCTTCAATTTACTCCAACCTCCAACTCTTCAGCCATCCATACCATTGAAAATCTGATGATAGAAAGCCCAAATCCAATGCTGATGCCAATATTATTGTTATGCTAATGTTGACCTCAAGTCACTCTGACCCCTCATGTGTAGGACCTTATCAATTTAAATACATTTCTGTGGTAATATGTATGAGTGGTATGAGATAGTGTGGATAGATAAAGGGTGCTTGATAGTCTGTGTTCAAATCTCCTATATTTACCATATCAAATGTAAATAAATAGGATAGATGTAATTGTTCTTGTCATTAACTTCAAAAAAATATTTAATTATACTACATAAGCTTAGCATATGCAATTTTTAAATTATCTATAATAATAAAAAATACTGCATACTTCTCAGACTCTATCACAAAATTCTTTCAGAATACTGCTAAATTTTTAGACACATCAATTAATTTTAAAAAGCTAAAAAAAAGTATAATATAAAAGAAATAGCTGTTATTTATATTGCCAATACTATAGGCCATCATATTAAGTGACATTTTTAAAATTTGAAGGCTATCCTAATTTTAGTTTGAACTCTACCATATTTTTATTGGTTCTCCCCATTAGGTTCTAACTTACATAGACATTGAGAATAATGTCATACATTCTAATTATTATTATTTATCTTAACATGTAAAAAGTATTTATATATAGGCAAATGAGATTAAAATGCAGATAAGCTTAGTTTAATTAATCAACAGCATAGTTGTTAAAATCTATAATGTAAATCATAAACTAAAATTAATATAAACACTTTTGATCATAAATGTATATAATATAGGGGTTTTAGAACGCTTCCATTCCTGATTACAAAATTGTTTTCCGTAACTTAGAAGCTAATCCATTCACTTGCACATCCTGTTTTTCAAATTTTAATTATTTATTATTTTTATAAAAAATAAATTATTTTTCATACAATATTGAGCAATAATTTTAAATCTTTATATAAAATAGAAATATATGAAGGGAAGTATTTTTATATTTTCATGATAAAGAATATCTTTTACATTTTTCTCCAACAGCTAGCTACATTTTGAAATATATTTTAGATAATTATATTTTCTGACTGAACAACTTACTTTACAAATTAAAGATATTTGCAAAAGCCAATCCCATTGTCTGCAGTGGTAAGAGTGGATTTTATGAGCCCTTACTACAAAATTTATATCATGTTCACTGTTTGTATGATTAACAAATATAGAAAAATATTTCATTACCAGCATTTAACAATTCTGAGAGTGAGTCATATATCTCCTTTTTAAAAAAACAAAATCAGTGAGCTCTGACTTCTAAATAACCATTCAATATAAATTATTTAATAACCCTGAACATAGGTATTTATAGATTCATATATTTTTATATGACATAAGTAACTGTTTATTGTTTTGATTACATTTTATTTATTTATTTTTTATAACCAAACTGTTTATAATATATTTATCTAAAGTTATTTTATTATTTTAAATTCTGCTTGTTTTTACATTTAATTAAATTAAACTATCTATCAATGTTATGATCCAGTCCATATCATCACAACATATGAGTTATATTTTATTTCACTGTAATGATTAAGGGTTCAAAATTAAATATTTTATCTTTCACAATTGAGTTTGATGCTGTGTAGAAATTTACTTAAATTTTATATGAATTGCAACCATTCTGAAATATCATTATGATCAGATTAAAAATTACAGATGTGATGATAATTATTTGTTGGACTATTTTCATCATCTAATATTAAGAACTGAAAGTATTTAGAAAAATTTTAAACTTTATTTAAACTTGGTAAATATACTCAACTATTAATAATACACACAGGTTAGTATTTTATATATTTTGAATGGTATTATTCTCCTCTCTTCAGATACAGCTGGCCTGATCAGTAATAATATTAGCTTGGGAATCGAACCTGGACCTTTGGATTCTTGAATATTGTATTTTAAGGTGACGTTGTTATAACAAACGAGCTATTCTAAAGACATTCAGTTTTAATATTAGATGACAAAAATAGTCCAAGTAATTGTAAAATGCTATCATTATAAACTTTCAGACAATCATTAGAGAGATAATATTTATACATGATCCAGCCATAATTATTAGATTGGAGGTGAATTGATAAAACTATTTTGATAGAAATTCAAATTCTAAATGAAAATTTTCTTTCTTTTAATTCGATTTTAAAAAAATATGGAAGCATTAAATATTCATCACATGGTCAATTTTTTTTCTAGAACTAGTCTGAGAATACTGGATTGGAGAGCAGAGGATTGGGATTATATACACTCCAGTATATTGTGTGAAAAAAATGCTATAACTTTAAGCATTAAATGTTTGATTATTTGTTAAATTGCAATTCATCATTATATATATGAAAATGAAAGTTTCCATGGGTAGCAAACATGAAATATATATTTTTCAGATTCATTTGTATATAAATGCTATTTATCCACTACTTTGAACACTTTACCCAAAACTTTTTATTGTACCTATATGCATACACAATCTTATGTTTCGACTGTGCTCCATATAGGTATAATAAAATATTTTTGCTCAAAAGTGTTCAAAATGGTGGATAAATAGCATTTATATAAGATGCCACAGCAAAATAAAGGAAGTGATGCAGTTGGTAATATTTCATTTGAATATAATTAGCACAAATATTACACTAATATGTTGCCTGGGTCAGTACTAATGTTAATTTGTTTTTATTATTATAAGAATGCATATTAACAATGTATGCCTGTTGTTATATTAAATATTTTCTCCAACCGATAACTCTTGATCATCATTAATATACTTGTTTGACATTCACTACAGAACTCATTGAAAAATTTATTTTAGGACCTCTGTATTTAGCTACATCATACATAATAAACTTTAATGAAATCTCTGTATAATTCAAACTCACAAAATAACAATAATAATTTACAGTTATTCAATTCGGTCTACTTTAATTAATTATAAAATTAAAAAATACATACCATAATTTCATTATTGTAATCAGTTATATTACTTGTATAATTCCATTGCGCTTTAGAATCTTCATTATTCATATATCCCAATTTTTCATCTATTTCTTTAAGCCAAACTTCCGCTTCCTTTATTCCCAGTAAAGTATTATGTTTATCATCTTCGGGTAGGGTCTGTGAGTATTTATTTTTTGCCGCTTCATAAATCATAGGCAAGAAGCTTAAAATACAAAACACTAGCATGAACATCTTTCTTCGATTGATAGCAATGTTTAAAGTTAAAAATTACACAAGTCTTTTTAAATTCTATCATACGGGAAGTTGAAAAAAGCAGGTTTCATTCCGAGCATCGTGACAAAAAAAAAAAAAAAAACTGGAAATTCCCGATTGGAATTTTTTAAAAAAATATTGCTTAATTATTAAATGACAACTATAGGGAAGAAAACAAACAAATCATTATCTTATAAAGTATTCAGCCATAGCTAAGTTCAATTGAAATTGAATTACATAAAATTATTACAGTAACGTATTTAATAATTCTTCAAATTCATTTTGCATAGTTTGTAGAAAATATTGTTAGAATCCTGGCAGACATTCTACGCATTTTTCATAGGCACACGTAGTATAACAATTTTTGACAAATGTCAATAAACTCATAAACTATCCAACTTTTAATAAACTTTTCTCTTGTCTTTTTTCTATAAAATTATCATTGTAAATGTTAGCAGTAATTTGAATTACATTTCGGTAGCTAAATACGCAAATCATTTTAAAACAAAAGCCAGTATTCAAATTTTGCAACAAAATTTTTACACGTAACTAAAATTAAAGGAATTTTTTTTATTAATATATATAGATGTCACGTGCTACAAAAAGAAAAACCTTGGCCTTTATGTTAGTCTAAATTAAATATATATACGGGAATAAATTCATTAGCATTTCTTTTATTCGATATTAGTGGGTTTTTTTTTGTTTATTTTGATTGCCAATTTTGTTTTTATTCGCTTACAAATAATAATTGTATTTGTTAGTTGAAATAAAATTGAACATCACGTGATGCAGAAGGTAGCGTGACATCCAAGCATATCCATGGGATAGGTAGATCATGAATACAATAGTTAAATATTTTGAAATCTTGTTTGAATTGCTCTTTTCCATGCATAATAGACATTCTAAATAAACTTAAGAAATATATACTGTATATTAAGTTTGATGTATTAGAAGTACATAAATTATATTAATCAAAAACCAATTAATAATAATATTCAGTTAGTGGTTCTTATTTGCTCACTCATACACTTACTATTTTCATTATGATCTGCCTTTATCAGAAAGCCGCCTCCCAAACACACGTACGTTTAACAGCATATACTCACAACTAAAATAAAAAACAAAATATAGGTAATGCATTTATTCTCAACTTCACCAAATACATACATTTTCTCACCTCATAATATTTATTGGATAATAAATATTAGAAAGAATGACTACACAAATGTTTTTAATCGGAAAAATATAAACTTAAAATTGATCTTGAAAGTTTTTAAAATTATTATTAAATTCAAATTATTGCTTTAAGTCCATATTATTTTTTATTAAAACAGATATAAATTTTATGCATGCATATTTAAAATATATATATATATAATTGTAATTAATAAATTATGAATTTTACACTCAAATCAACCATTACTGTCAATAAAAATATAATGTACACTATATTGAAGCAGTCGATGTCGAGTCACATCGAGCTTCATGCTTCATCTTCCATACTAACCTCCTGCAAGCCCCCGCAATTCAGAACTCGCCGTAAATGTATGCCATTTCATCCACACACTGTATTACAATAATTGAAGAAAAGCTATAAAAATAGTTAGTAAAAACAAAACTGTAGTGTGCGTGGCGCATATATATATATATGTGAACGAAGCAATGATTTATTAATATTTATTGCTGAAAATTATATATCTTTTTTTATATGTATGTATTTTAATTAAAATTTTGGAATTTAAAAACAAAAAGAAAAATGGGGAAGGCTCGAAATACTTTTGAGTTCATTAATAAGCTGAAATGATTTTTATCTATATTCAGATTATTTTCACTAAGTAAAATTATAAATCTTAATTAAAATTATGAGGAATCTTTTTGTTAGTTCGTTTGCAAATCTTTATAAATATCTAAAATGATATTTCAAGCCTTATTTTTAAAATTTTGTTTTAAAAGTTTGCTAATTAAATATTTTACTAATTAGAATTAAGATTACAGGGATAGCTGACGGCAAGTGAAATCGCATTCTTGAGAGAATTATAAATGTATAAAAGAGCCCATAGAACAAAAAAAGTTAGTAATTAAACTTTGAGTTAGTTAGTAAATTTTCACAGAGACTCAAGAAAGTGGTTTTAGAGATCATCAAATTTTAACAAGTTAACACAAGTTCGGTGCTATGAACTTTGAGTAGAGGGAATCCAATGCCTTTCTCCTTTTCTCAGAGACTGTTTGCCAGCTGCTGCCATGTTCTGATCATCTGTGCAAGATGACCATCTGAAGTGCTGATCCTGCTGCTGCCTGATATGCTGTGCTTTCCCAAGGTAATCTTACTTTATGAAGACCTGCTTTAAATTTGTATAATATGTAATGAAACTATAACTTCATTAATGTATTAGTGTATAACTCCTGCTAATTTGTTCTTGAACTTTCTCTCTGTAATCCCTACTATTTTAGTGTAATTTTAAACTTACCTTTCATGCTTGAACTCTTGTATATAACTTTGTGTGGCTCCATTAGATATTTTTAACTTATTCATGTTATATATGTAGACAATTTATGCTCTTTAATTAATATGCCAATACCATTCAACCTCGCAAGTCTAATAAGGGTTTATTTTATTTGTTTAATGGGGAAAGAAGCAGGGGCTTCATTTAAAATTTATTAGTAAAGTTTTATTCATTTTAAGAGAAATCGCTTGCTAGGTTGATTTTTATATTTAAATCTTTTATTCATGTTTTCTTATCTAAAATATTTTATTGTGGATGCATATTTTTACTTTATCATTTGAATTTATTCCTAAATTGTCATTTAAAAAATCATGAACCTTAATATTGTTATCATCCCATCTTGCCATTTGCCGGAGGGTTAATTCTGTTACTAAAAACATTTATGGGAATTGAATTTAAGAATAAATTTTAGTAGTTTACCATTAATAGGTAAAAGAGTTATTATCCATTTTAATTTGCTTAATGATTCTTTATTTAAACATATCATTGCACAGAAGTCAAACCATTTTCAGGCTTTAGAAGATAACGTATTAATTTTATTGCTCAAGTATAACGCTGCTAGCATACCTTTTCTTTCTCTTATGGTACTTATATATATATTTTTATTGCTTTGTCATTGAGGACTTCGGAAGTCTGATGTTCTCGTCTTACTTTCTCAAAATACTTCGTAATCAGGGGTATACGATACTCCCTGTGGGATGCGAGGTTTATGGGGTTTTGATTGTGCTGCTGAGGTTCTATACAGCTGGGTCTGGGCATTCAAACCCAACCTCTTCATTCGGTACCATTATACCAAAATGCGTGGACACACTAACCCTCATTTATTCTCAAATGTGTTAAAATGATGAAGTATTCAAACTACTATAAAATCCATAATTCTCTAATGACATGCTAGTATCATTATTGTTTTATTTAATTGATTTATGCCTGTTTGACCTTTTTTTAGTCGCAATGAGGTTTGGAAATATTGACTCATTTATGAAATACACCAACATGTTAATTAATCAGTATGCTGATTTTAAAACTGCCTTCTTTTAAAATACTAATCGATTCCCACAGACGTAAATCAATACATATTCTCTGTAAAACCTTAATGATTATATATCTTACCTCTTCCTGTCAATATGACACATTGTTTGTTTCTTGTATACGTATTCTAAAGACGCTATTTCTAAACAATGCCTGTCAAACATATGTAATGACTTTTAAGATTGTAAATAAATGATTCAGACCGTATTCAAGTCATTAAATGCTAAATTATCAAGCATCTTTCTGTAATCCGAATCTGTTCCGATCTTGTAGAGTGCTTTATGCATACAAAATATTATGTTTGTAAATATTTGTAAACTGGCATGTTCAACTCTGCACAAGTTACAACTCATTTAGTAAAAATCATGTCCATTGAATAATTAACATAAAGGGGATTATATAAAACAATTCCCGAAATTTTGTAAATAGTAAACATTATACCAAGCATGAAATTTCTTTGTGTAATATATATATGTTCTAATATTTTATTAAATTTATATAATACGTAAATCCTGATTTCTGAATTATTATTTTTTTTAATTAATAATAATCAATAAAATAACTGTAATAAATGTAATTCCTGGGCTACTCTTATCTCGATCATCATCATCAGTCTGATCTTATGCTCTACCGCTGTGTTTCCAGGCCTGGAATTAAAATAATTGTGCTGAATCATCGGGATTGCTGTTCATAGGATCAGAGATTTGAAGAATAGGCAAATAGATTAGAATCCAGGATTGCTCCAGACCTGTGTATCTCGAGCATGATCCGATTCAAGGTAATACTTTTGCTTGGATTTTGAGTCGTGTTGAGTGAATATACATTTTCAACCGGTACAATATGTGGATATATGTTTTATGTAAAGATTTGTATTTTATTTACATCTAACAAAATATTATTATGAGTAATAAAAAATGAATGTATGTGAACTTTTAAATCGAGATATTATTTGTAATATTGATTAGATGTGATATGTTGAACTATTTCCATCATTTATGAGTGAATATTGAATGTATAGAAAATTTTATAACTTTATTTAAACTTTGTAAAAACAAACAAAAATTTTATTTAAACTTTCCAAATACAATCAAGTTGTTTGTATTTGGAAAGTTTAAATAAAGTTTAAAATTGTCTATACATTCAACATTTACTCATAAATAATGGAAATAGTCCAACATATCACATCTAATCAATATATTATTTTATTAATTACAAAGATTTGAATTATAAATCTCAGGATAGAGAAAGCATTTCATTTTTAATCACTTGCATTAATGAATTACATTAGTTTAAATAGATGTAATAACTAACTAACATAACGTTTTCTTTTTAAAAATAAATATATAATTTAGATATTGTATTAATATCATTTACATTCTTTGTTTCTTTTACAATATTGATGGTTGCAATTACCCAGCAATCTTCTTCAGAACTATAACAAATGCAACACCAATAAATGAATACATTATGCATGAACATAATAATTTTTCATGTATTTGTATTGTGTTTGTTATAGTTCTGAAGAAGATTGCTGGGGCAATCGGAATCGTCAATAGTGGGTTGTAAAAGCATTGTAAAAGTAATAAAGAACAGAAATGATATTAATATTATATGGATTGGGCAATGCAATAAGAAAGATATAGTTGTAATTTAGATATATGTGTAAAATAATAATGTAATATAAATATATTTTACAGTTCTGAAGAAGACTTTGAAACAATAAAAAGTCTTACGAAAAATGCCAGAAGTGAATTTTCTTATATCTTCTCCTTTATTTTTTTGCATTCCTTCATATATTCATATATATTACTTATAATAAATCTCCATATATACACTTTGATGCAATTTTTTTTTATATAACTTCTTTAATTTCCTGACAGTTTTACATTATTATTCATGATCATATTTTATTCTTAACTCTATACCTTTAATATATATATATAGTAATGGGATGGGGTAGGTGATCTGGGTTGTAAAGTAGAATTGAACTGGGGTGATGGCAAAGTCATCATCACTCCCAGTCCATTTAAAATCAAAAATCAATAATTTACAAAAGTGTCTATAAGTAATATAGTATTTTATAAGAGCATGAAATTAAGAGATCTGTGAGATCATTGAGAGACCAACCAGCTAATTTAGAAGAGCAAGTAAAAGCCTAATGATCCACCAGCATTATCATTTAAAAAAAATAAGTACAAGTAAATACTTGAGAGAAATAGCCATCTATCATCATCATTGATGGGAATAAACAAATTAGTACAATAAATCAACAGTCAACCTTGGGACTGGATTGGAAATGGGTCTTCTGTAGACCAGGCTAACTATTGAGCCTTTGCCAGCTTGGGCAATTATTTACACATAACTTAAATACACTATTTAAGTGCTCATCCATCAGAATACATAAGAATCAAACAATAATGAGATATAAAAACATGCATCATCAATGCTCAGGCTACTTGAACTGGCCAACTGTAAACTTAACTTCTAATATGACTAAATTAAAAAATAAAATATAGTACATGGGTTTTAAAGAGTATCCTCTTTTGCACCAACCAGGATGATGATTGATAATCTCTGGATGCCCCAAAGCACTAAATACACATCCCCATTTATATATTCATCCTGTGCTCAGATCTAGCCCAGAGAACACAAGCTCTATTACTGTATGTGACCAAAAGATGATGAAAATAATTTTTAACAATTAAATACAAGTTTATTAATAACAAAAAAAATAAAAATAAATGATATTTAAGATCTTATAGGATAAGGCTCTGATTTTAAAAAGTATACAAAATTATATACACAACTAAAGTTATTACATGGTTTTACAATATTTCTCAATTAGATACTATAAACACATATATGTATCCATACACAGACGGGAGTTTTATAAACATAAAATAATTATTACATTTGTAATTTACATAATTACTACTCAAAATTTAAATTGTTACATTAATTTACAAAAAGTATAATAAAATATATTCAAATTATTACTATGGTTTACATATATATGCGCACAGATGCGTGATCTATAATATATAATAAATATTCAATAACATAAATGATTAAAATTTGCATATATGTCCTATTTGACAAGCATTGACATATATGTGCACACAGATTATTTATAAATTTAATTTTGTCAAACAATAAATAACAATAATTTTTACAATTACAAATTCCATTTACAATATACATAAAATTTACATATTTGTTATAATGATAAAAGTTATTTTCACAATTATTCTTTTTGTTGAATATAGCTTTTTTTTTTCTTAAAATAAATCCGATTAAATTTTTGACAGATGATTGTTGATTGATTTAAAATGTCATTTTTTTTAATAAACAAAATGTACAATCGTTTTATAGAATTAAGGAAATATAAATTTCTAAATGTCTTTCTGCTTGATTAGTTAATGCTGATGAAATAGGCAAGGTGAGAGAGGAAAAGTGAAACATGAGTTGCAGCTCTTCATGCCATGAAAAGTGGATAGCCAAGCATGGACTAAGTACACAATGCCCCATGATGTCATGAGAAAATACCTCATTTTTAAGCACTGCCTCTTCTAAGTACCTAGACAGATCATCCACAAGAAATAGTATCCATAAAAAAAGATCAGGCACTGAACCAGCCCTGCTCATCTCTTGTGAGTCTTAGGGGCTTTAGATGAGGTCTATTCATGAGACCAAGGCCTATTCATGAGGCTTACATATACACAGCTGGACTACCCTGAGAGCTCAATATCTAGGTCTAGACAGTGCCGAGCATATACTTTGGTGCACCATAAACACACTGCATCCACACAGCCCTGCTCAACTATGCACCCACCATAAACATAAAAAGCACAATATTCATGCATCACTTTCAAAATGTAATTTTACTAAAGAAATTATTTAAAAGTTCGTTATCATATATAACTTTACTCACCACAGCTGTATATATTTTTATCTGTTCTTCTGTGCCTTTAGATACATCAGCATATATATAATTATTCATTTAGCAAGCTGGTTCTTTTGGTCCATTAGAAAATATAATCAATGTTTGTTGCATTCCATGTAAAATCTTGATCTGTAGTTGGTCTCTTCCTATCTAGGCTTATTCCAGGCAAGAAGCTGTCTTGGTTTGATAGATTTCAGGCTATGAATTTCAGCATAAAAAGTGGGTCAATTTTTCCATGTAAATTCAAACTCCTGCTAAGGAAAACAGTCTACTATCTTGCCTTCAGATATATCAGTTCGTGGTAGCTATTCTGTCAACTCTCTGCTACAGCCAACAACATACTGCTGTCTTTAAAAATCACTATCCAGACTATTCTCTTCAAAAATCATTACCCAGACTTTGCAGTTGGCCTAGTTGGTCACTGCTTAAAATATTAAAAACTCTTCTGACCAACTCTTACAAAACTGCAAGCAGAACTGTTCTTTTTAAAAATCATTACCCAGACTGTTCTCTTCAAAAATCACTCTCCAGACTATTCTCTTCAAAATCATTATCCAGACTGTTCTCTTCAAAATCATTATCCAGACTGGACCTAATTTGTTATCAGCCTTTTTATAGACTCATCTGAGGTGATAACAGCAGCTTGATTAAAAACAGAGTTTTTATTTTTATCTCACTAATCCCTTTGAAAACATATACATGTTTTTACTTAGGGGATTTCTAATAGATAAAAATTTTGTTTAATTAATTAAAATTTCAAAAATACAATAGGGTGTTTTTAAATTTCAAAATCAGAGTAATAATTAATAATAATGCAATATTTATATTTATTCAGACCTTTTTAAAATATTAATTTCATAATGAAATTTTACTTTAAACCCAGAGTTATTAATTTAACCCTTTAATTATTATTATTTTATTTTAGGAAATATAAAAAAAAATCCCCCAAAATTTATTGTATGTTTATTTCTACTTTTCCTTTATTTTACACATATATATGCACATACACTATATTAGTGTATGCTATGTAAGCCAACTGGTTTATATATATATATCTATCTGTATACAATATATATATATATATATATATATATATATATATATATATATATTGTAACAGATTGAAAGATGACATTTGTAATGGAAAGATGACATTTGTAACAGAAAGATGACATCTGTAACAGTATTAAATAAATTGATAGGAAATGATCCATTATTAACATATATGTTTATCCAATCTGTTATTTGTAACAGTAAGTAAACATTGTCTCAGTATAGATAAATAGATGAGTGATGAAATGATAGTTGCCATAATTCAATAACTAAATATAACATTATAGCCCGATTGCAACTATCCTAAACATTAATTCTGTCACATTAGTAATGAAATAAATAAGTTATCTCATTTCTCCATATAAAATAATAACAATGACAATTAAAACTATCATCATTAAAGATTTAATAATATCTAAATATTGGGGATGTCATTTGAACAATAAAACATACTGGCCATTGTCATCAAATAAAAGAATATTAAATATAGCAACTGAATAAAATTACCCACTTTGAGATTCCTGGAGTGCATTATGCTTATCTCCCATACTAGGTTCTTTTAACAAAGAATCCTTCCTATTCTTCTTTCCAACCATATAAGACCATTGATGGTCACATGCACTCACTGGTGCTATTCATGACAACTTATAAAATATATATTATATAAAGTTAATATTATGAAGTTGGAAAGGAATTATATCACTCTTTATTCAGTTTAGCTAAGTATATGTGTTTTCCCACGAGCACCACTAGATTGTTTTAAATCTAGATAAATATCTGTCTAGAGTGTACTGAGTTCAAACTCATTCTGTACATTTTTATCACACATGACTTGGATGACTAATGAAAAAAAATGACATTCTTACATTTTATCTATATTGATAAAATTACAAGATCCCAATATTACCAAAATTTATATTATAGATCAAAGATTCTTATAGACATTGCTAGCTCATTTTATGTATATTGATGAACAGACATGTATAATCTTATTAATGGCTTCTAAATAAGCATGTGAAAAACATTATTAATATTGATGGCCATTTAACTAGATTATTTATCACAATATAAAGGTGATAATGATGATGATAGTAATGATGAATGATAATAATAGTGATATCATAATAATAATGATAATAATAGAGATAGTGATGATACCAGCCATAGCTTATTATGATAAACTCACAACAATAAATTTATCTTTATAAACTTATAGGCATCTATTAAAACTTATCCTATTTCAAACGGGATTTAAATATTACATTCACTAGCATTTATATAAGTTTATGGTTATCTAAGATTAGGATTTAATAATACTAGTGATGATGATTGATCATCATGAATCTTTGCATAATATTCAACTTTCCATAAACCCCTATTTATTAAAATATATTAATTCTGTTAATAATGGCGATCATAACTCTTATATAGTATTATTTGAAACATTTTAACCAATAACACGATATCCATTTTTGATGAGGATGATCAAAACTCATGGACACAACCCAATTTTAGCCTTTCCACTATTGAACTATAATTATTAAAATTTGGTTATTATCAAGCTTAATCCTTAAATACCCAAAGATAAATTAACATTCTAGTTTACTTAACCTTTTGCGAGGGCTTAATATTTGCAAGTGATTGCTCAATATTTACGAATGATAATAATTAATAACTGTGAGCAATGATGATGAATTAAAATGATAGAACCAAGACAAGAAAAACACAACAATATTTTTTTTAATAAGAACTCGGAAAACCAATTAAGATATATATAATTATATTTTATTAATACTATTACTCTTTCTTTCTTTCTTTAAAATCAAATCAGTAATTAAATAAATGGCTTATTATTACATTAATTCAATACAAAAATTAATATAAAAATTTATATAAGCACAAGCAAATAAACTTAATATATAGGTTTGTCATTTCTGGATATTTTAAAATAAGCTGGCTTAAAAAATACATTTTATGGAATGCTTACTTAAGTCTTTCCTAACTTATTATATCATAAAATAAATTTCATATGTATCCTGTGTGTTTTATTTCATTTCCATTCATATGTAAGCCTTGCTCTATAATTTCTCACACCTAAACTATTTATATATAATCTATTCCTTGACATGTTTGTATAAGCAGTTACACATGCACACATTCGGTAATGTTAACATATATGTTTAAAATGTATACCCACAAATTACATATATAAAAATATTTTTGCAACCTTTTAGCAAAAGAAAATAAATACAGGATATTAATTTTAATATGCAACAAGATAAAATAAAAATAAAAAGCATTATAAATGCATATATTTATAGGTTGCTCATTATCATTAACAACTGAAGAACAATTAAAAAAAAAACATTTCAACATTACAATATATAATAAAAAAAAATAATAAAAAAAATAATGAAAAATTTAAGTTTAAAGATTTAAACTATGTTTGTGCTATGTTGTGAGATATTGCAAATAACTATAGATAAACAAGTCTTTAATGTTTCTGTATCAAAAAAGAAAATTGCCTTGACCAGTAAATTAAGGTTTACTTTTAATAAGTAAGAATAAAAATCTGTTAAAGAAAGTTCATAGTTACCCGATCACTTTCACTTCTTATAAATGTCCTGAGTTTGAATTTTCAGACTGCTTGTCTTTGCTCCATAAAAAAGAAAGTTATTGCAGATACTGTTAAGATAAACATGAATCAATTGACTTGCTGGTTTCTTTAATTCTAAAATTATTTATTGTTGATTGGCTTCCTTCTACCATTTTAAAAAGAGCTATTATAAATACTTTTTAATAAGTGTGTACTGGTGGATTTGCTTGTCTCTCCCATTTTAAAAAAATAATCGCTGTAGACACTTTAGATGACTGAGGTAAACTTTAACAAAAATTTGATTCATGGCTTCAAACTTGGCTATATATGGAATTTATACATTTTCTCTTCCTCTTCCTTCCTCTTCTCCATCCATCCTAAGGTAATGAGCCTAGAATAGACCAGGAGCCAGAAAAGAACCATTTCATATAGCTTGTGTGGTTGGCTTCAAACTCTTTCATTTTGTTGGTTATTATTTGATTGGTATATGAGACCACAGTAGATTAGTGATTTTAACTCATTCTGTATTAATCAGGAAGCAGAAAAAAATGGTTTAGCAATGCAGAGTCATGGTATTATACTCAGAAAAATATGTTAATCTCATTTCATAGAATTGTCAATAACTTCTTATAAATTCAATTTTGTTCCATTTTCCCTCTTTTCCAATATTAATATTTCTGGAAATTACTTGTATATCCGCACATCTTCGTCTATTTTGACTTTATACAAGAGTCTTTTCCTTCTTTTCCTTTGTTCAATTTTTTAAAGAGTAAAAAAAAAAAATCAAATCGCCCACTTTCTTTCTTTTTTTTTCTTTTTTCAACATTAATAACGAGGAAAAAATTGAGTGAGAGTTACATCTCTGTTTAATAATTACATCTCTCTTTAATAATAATGACTGAGTGACTGTCTATCTCTCTAAAATAATCATACTGAGTGTTCATGGAACATTGTATGCTTTGAGTGCAGTGATTGGATTCTTTTATCTATCTCATGATTGTGAATTGCTAATCATTCTTTTGGCTGTCAATATCTGTCAGATCTCTAGAAGGATAGATGAGTATATGAATAACTTGAGATGTGAACTCTATTATAAATATAGGCACATATGTTATATAAGTAATTTTTTTCTTTTGCTTAGTGTATTAAAATAGAGCATAGAGAGAGTTAAGTTTTATAAAAGCATGAAAAACTAGACAAATGATGGTATAAAAAGGACACACTAATACAAAGATAGCTTTTTCTTGAATAAATGTTTTAAATGGAACTATGACCTTATACTTTATCAATCATATATAGGTAAAAAAAGAGTGATGATGGAGGTTAAGTTAATTAAAGGCACTTAAGATATAGATAGATTGATGGGGAGAATTATGGCTGAGAAAGAATGGTTGGAAATTTTCAGGTATATGGGCAGATGGATAAAGGTTTTTGACTCTGGATGTATAGGAGATCAGGGAGCAGAACAGAATAAATCAGAACAGAATAAATCAGAACAGAATAAAGCAGAACAGAAATAAGTAATATAAATCTTTTATAAGTTTATAAATAAGTATAAAAAAAATATTAAGATGGAACAAAATAAAGAAGTAGCCACTGTCGGGATGAAGAAAAGGAAAATGCTAAGTGAGCATGAGTATATACAAATTATGATGGCACAGTTTAAAGAAATGAGGCAAGAGATAAACCAGATGTTGGATCAGCACTTCAAAGAAATGGATCAGAAAATGGATCAGCACTTCCAAACAATTCGTGAGTCTTTTAATGGACAGTCTAAGAGACTTGATAATAAGATGGATCAATCATCGCAAGAAATGAATAATCAAGTAACTGATTCAAGTAAAGAGACAGAGGACAGGATGACCAGCCCAGAACAAGAAATAGTGCCAGAGAGTTATGTGACTGTAGTCAAGCCATATGAAAAACAAGAGGTAGCTGCTGTTCAAGAACAGAGTAATCCCAAAGAGGATATATACAGTGAGACCCATACCTTACAAGTAAAGGTAGCCACTGTACAGGAACAAATTGACCTCAGGAAAGATGTAATCAGCAAAGCTAGTTTCTTAGAATTAAAGATAGCTGCTGATGTGTATGCCCTAAATTGGGCGCCATTTGTAACAGATTGAAAGATGACATTTGTAATGGAAAGATGACATTTGTAATAAAAAGATGACATCTGTAACAGTATTTAATAAATTGATAGGAAATGATCCATTATTAACATATATGTTTATCCAATCTGTTATTTGTAACAGTAAGTAAACATTGTCACAATATAGATAAATAGATGAGTGATGAAATGATAGTTGGCATAATTCAATAACTAAATATAACATTATAGCCTGATTGCAACTATCCTAAACATTAATTCTGTCACATTAGTAATGAAATAAATAAGTTATCTCCTTTCTCCATATAAAATAATAACAATGACAATTAAAACTATCATCATTAAAGATTTAATAATATCTAAATATTGGGGATGTCATTTGAACAATAAAACATACTGGCCATTGTCATCAAATAAAAGAATATTAAATATAGCAACTGAATAAAATTACCCACTTTGAGATTCCTGGAGTGCATTATGCTTATCTCCCATACTAGGTTCTTTTAACAAAGAATCCTTCCTATTCTTCTTTCCAACCATATAAGACCATTGATGGTCACATGCACCCACTGGTGCTATTCATGACAACTTATAAAATATATATTATATAAAGTTAATATTATGAAATTGGAAAGGAATTATATCACTCTTTATTCAGTTTAGCTAAGTATATGTGTTTTCCCACAAGTGCCACTAGATTGTTTTAAATCTAGATAAATATCTGTCTAGAGTGTACTGAGTTCGAACTCATTCTGTACATTTTTATCACACATGACTTGGATGACTAATGAAAAAAAAATGACATTCTTACATTTTATCTATATTGATAAAATTACAAGATCCCAATATTACCAAAATTTATATTATAGATCAAAGATTCTTATAGACATTGCTAGCTCATTTTATGTATATTGATGAACAGACAAGTATAATCCTATTAATGGCTTCCAAACAAGCATGTGAAGACCATTATTGGTATTGATGGCCATTTAACTAGATTATTTATCATAATACAAAGGTCATCATTCTGTTTTTTCATTCAGTTACAAATGGCGTGCCAACTAGGGCCCGAAATGAGCTAAATAAGGGCTTGAAATACACCACATACCTGAGAGATGTGTAGTATATAATGATGACAGATGTATAGTTTGAAAAAAGGAAAAAGAATTTTTTTTTATTATTAGATACAAATATTTTGGCCTGATGTTTAGATGATGATGAGTACTGTTATTGCATTTTTGATGATGATAAATAAATACAGCCATTAAACAGCTTAATTTCAATTTTTAAAATATAAAGATATCACAACTTATAATAAGTGTTAAAGTTAATAGCACTGGTTTTTTTTTTAAATATTTTCTTATCAGTGAAATAGTGTTGCTGCTAGATAAGCATAAAAATATTAATAGTCTTGAATTGTAGAATAATAATTTTGTTCATATTTGAAAGGTTTGTGTAATAGAAAGTCTATGATTTTGGATGTTGGATTGGATATTTGATTGTTGGAGTTTGGTTGGTTGTGTTACAGTTTTGATGATGGATGGAGAATTTTTGTCATTGCCTTGAAGATGTGATGTGTTCATGCCACTGATGAATGATATATCTCATTCACTGCTCCAACCCAGATTATAATATCAGTTATTATCTATCATGAAGCAGTTAACAGTAGGCCTGCCATGATTTCGCCTCTAAGACTCCAGAGAGCAAGGCATAGTTTTTTTCTGATACATAATATTTCGCCTCTAAGACTCCAGAGAGAGCAAGGAAGTATTTTGTTTTACTGATATATAATTGTTGCCTCTAAGACTTTAAAGATAAGCAAGGCAGTATTTGACGAATTAAAGCCCCTAAGACTTGGAAGTAAGCAGGGCAATGCAACAGTGTTTGCAATAAACTATTATGGGTTGTAGTAGCTTAGAGTGATTGAATTGGGATGATCATCTGAGTGTTCATGGAACATTGTATGCTTTGAGTGCAGTGATTGGATTCTTTTATCTATCTCATGATTGTGAATTGCTAATCATTCTTTTGGCTGTCAATATCTGTCAGATCTTTAGAAGGATAGATGAGTATATGAATAACTTGAGATGTGAACTCTATTATAAATATAGGCACATATGTTATATAAGTAATTTTTTCTTTTGCTTAGTGTATTAAAATAGAGCATAGAGAGAGTTAAGTTTTATAAAAGCATGAAAAACTAAACAAATGATGGTATAAAAAGGACACACTAATACAGAGATAGCTTTTTCTTGAATAAATGTTTTAAATGGAACTATGACCTTATACTTTATCAATCATATATAGGTAAAAAAAGAGTGATGATGGAGGTTAAGTTAATTAAAGGCACTTAAGATATAGATAGATTGATGGGGAGAATTATGGCGGAGAAAGAATGGTTGGAAATTTTCAGGTATATGGGCAGATGGATAAAGGTTTTTGACTCTGGATGTATAGGAGATCAGAGAGCAGAACAGAATAAATCAGAACAGAATAAATCAGAACAGAATAAAGCAGAACAGAAATAAATAATATAAATCTTTTATAAGTTTATAAATAAGTATAAAAAAAATATTAAGATGGAACAAAATAAAGAAGTAGCCACTGTCAGGATGAAGAAAAGGAAAATGCTAAGCGAGCATGAGTATATACAAATTATGATGGCACAGTTTAAAGAAATGAGGCAAGAGATAAACCAGATGTTGGATCAGCACTTCAAAGAAATGGATCAGAAAATGGATCAGCACTTCCAAACAATTCGTGAGTCTTTTAATGGACAGTCTAAGAGACTTGATAATAAGATGGATCAATCATCGCAAGAAATGAATAATCAAGTAACTGATTCAAGTAAAGAGACAGAGGACAGGATGACCAGCCCAGAACAAGAAATAGTGCCAGAGTTATGTGACTGTAGTCAAGCCATATGAAAATGATGAGGTAGCTGCTGTTCAAGAACAGAGTAATCCCAAAGAGGATATATACAGTGAGACCCATACCTTACAAGTAAAGATAGCCACTGCACAGGAACAAATTGACCTCAGGAAAGATGTAATCAGCAAAGCTAGTTTCTTAGAATTAAAGATAGCTGCTGATGTATATGCCCCAAGTTGGGCGCCATTTGTAACAGATTGAAAGATGACATTTGTAATGGAAAGATGACATTTGTAACAGAAAGATGACATCTGTAACAGTATTAAATAAGTTGATAGGAAATGATCCATTATTAACATATATGTTTATCCAATCTGTTATTTGTAACAGTAAGTAAACATTGTCACAGTATAGATAAATAGATGAGTGATGAAATGATAGTTGCCATAATTCAATAACTAAATATAACATTATAGCCCGATTGCAACTATCCTAAACATTAATTCTATCACATTAGTAATGAAATAAATAAGTTATCTCCTTTCTCCATATAAGATAATAACAATGACAATTAAAACTATCATCATAAAAGATTTAATAATATCTAAATATTGGGGATGTCATTTGAACAATAAAACATACTGGCCATTGTCATCAAATAAAAGAACATTAAATATAGCAACTGAATAAAATTACCAACTTTGAGATTCCTGGAGTGCATTATGCTTATCTCCCATACTAGGTTCTTTTAACAAAGAATCCTTCCTATTCTTCTTTCCAACCATATAAGACCATTCATGGTCACATGCATTCACTGGTGCTATTCATGACAACTTATAAAATATATATTATATAAAGTTAATATTATGAAGTTGGAAAGGAATTATATCACTCTTTATTCAGTTTAGCTAAGTATATGTGTTTTCCCATGAGCGCCACTAGATTGGTTTAAATCTAGATAAATATCTGTCTAGAGTGTACTGAGTTCAAACTCATTCTGTACATTTTTATCACACATGACTTGGATGACTAATGAAAAAAATGATATTCTTACATTTTATCTATATTGATAAAATTACAAGATCCCAATATTTAGATATTATTAAATCTTTAATGATGATAGTTTTAATTGTCATTGTTATTATCTTATATGGAGAAAGGAGATAACTTATTTATTTCATTACTAATGTGACAGAATTAATGTTTAGGATAGTTGCAATCGGGCTATAATGTTATATTTAGTTATTGAATTATGGCAACTATCATTTCATCACTCATCTATTTATCTATACTGTGACAATGTTTACTTACTGTTACAAATAACAGATTGGATAAACATATATGTTAATAATGGATCATTTCCTATCAATTTATTTAATATTGTTACAGATGTCATCTTTCTGTTACAAATGTCATCTTTCCATTACAAATGTCATCTTTCAATCTGTTACAATATATATATTAAGCCAACTGGTTACAATATATATATATATATATATATATATATATATAAAATATACCAACCATCATACAATTACAAATATCCAGTAACGCCCTCTGTTAAAGATCTATATCTCAATAATACAACCTTAAAGTGGTATCATTTTAAGGTTGTATGCTAAACGATGTTAAATATTGAAATACAGACCCACTCAAACACAGAGCATGAAATTTTAAATAAGCAAACGATCTTAAATTTTGCTAATAAACTAACAAGTTTACAAAGTTATTAAAGACAAACTAAACATTAGATTTTAATCTTTAAATTCCTCCCAAACTATAAATGAAAAGAAAGTTACTGTTAACACTAACTGAAATAATTATAGAAAATATACCAACCATCATACAATTACAAATATCCAGTAACGCCCTCTGTTTAAAGATCTATATCTCAATAATAGCAAACCTTAAAATGATACCACTTTAAGGTTGTATGCTAAACGATGTTAAATATTGAAATACAGACCCACTCAAACACAGAGCATGAAATTTTAAATAAGCAAACGATCTTAAATTTTGCTAATAAACTAACAAGTGGGTCTGTATTTCAATATTTAACATCGTTTAGCATACAACCTTAAAGTGGTATCATTTTAAGGTTTGCTATTATTGAGATATAGATCTTTAAACAGAGGGCGTTACTGGATATTTGTAATTGTATGATGGTTGGTATATTTTCTATAATTATTTCAGTTAGTTTTAACAGTATCTTTCTTTTCATATATATATATATATATATATATATATATATATATATTGTACCAACATTGTGTTGGCGCATAATTTTGTTTAAAAATTATTAAAATAAAAATCTTTCATAATAGAAAACATAAAACTAAAAGTTTAAGGGTTTTGAAATAAAAGTCACAGTTATTTAATTAAAAGGGGAGAGGGGGATTACTTTAGAAAAGTCAAGTTAAAAGTTTTATAAAAGAAGTAAAGAGTTTTTTTCTTCTTATTATTAATTGAAATAAAAGTTAAAAATTAAAAACACTCAGTGATGACTACTAATTAAAAATATAAAACAACATGTTTGCATGTCTACTAATTAAACAATCTTCAAAAACATGTAATTAAAAGATTATCAAAGGAATTTCAACAACAGATATTTCTGGAAGATATCAAAATGAAAACATGCCTCATGTATAAATAGACAATATTTTTTATTGAACAGTTAGTTGCATTAGAGTTGAGATTGAGTTGAGTTCAAGTTGAGTTTGAGTTGCGTTTAAGTTGCATTTGAGAGAATTATATCAGTCAGTTTATTATGGATCCAGAATCAAGAATGCAGTATTAAAACCTCGGAAAACAGACAACTTTCTCCAGCCTGAAGTCCGATGAAAACAGCCAATCTACACAATAAAAGTGATACCTGCATAACAACCTGAAGCCGTTCAATATCTGATTGTCTTAAAGAAAATGCCTCAGAATAATAAACATCAAATCTCCACAAGAAAACTTCAAATCTAACCGGTTAGAAATACTTCATTAGAAGCAGCAAACAGCAAGAAGTATCCATGTTCAAAATCCTAGGTAATAGCATTTTTCATATACTCATTTTTAAAGTAGCCATCACATTCATAAAGCCTCAAGAGTCAAGTTTTAGAATTCTATAGCCCCCATAGACAAACTATTAAATGTGTGTTTAAAATGTTGTGTGTGTTCATGTGTTAGTATATTGATGTCATTGTATTTTAAAATTCAAATATTATTTAAAGCTTTCTCCTAAGATATTATAGTGTGTAAATTATAAATGTGCTTGCGTTATATTAGTTAAATAAGATTTATAAAATATTTAAAATTAGTTTAGTAAATGTTATTAAAATAAATTGTCTTTATAAACTAAAACTTTATTTTGTCAGTCAATTCTTTTCACCACTAATTGAAACTATATTTTGTTATTGAATTAGAAAACAGACTGAGCTAGTTAAGGGATTTTTCGAGCGCTGGATTATGAATCTACTGTCTGAACATGTTAGTTTTAGACTATCTGATGCCCAGGGTTTACTCCAAAACAAATAAAGTGTTTGGATAGTAGGGGTTTGAATCTAGCAGCCGAGGTGGGCCACAATCTGGAAATGTGATCATGTTATGCATTACATAGCTTGATCTGATCATGGGTATTATTGACAGTTAAAGCTATCAATAATATTTTCCACTTTGCTCAAACATGCCAGTTCATTCACATAATAAAATTAATTAAATAAGATAAATTCATAGAAATATAAGGTGTAACCCAGCTAAACCAAATTTATAAATGAAGTGTGAGTGACATCGGATCGAACCCGGTACATTATATATATATATATATATATATATAATTAGATTCCAACCAGTCACCACCTAAACATTCACAGTAACTATAGTAATCAATATTTCTCACTGCTGTCAAGGCAACCTTCTCACCTTATTAATAGCAAGAATGGAAATCCATTCTTACCAATGGTTCGTTGAATATATATGGACACTTAAAGATTGCAACATAACTACAGAGTATGAAATATTGTTACAATGAAGTTTAAATAAACCTCTTTAAATATGAATAAACATGTCACTATAATATATATATATATATATATATATATATATATATATATATCATATATATACATATATATATATATATATATTGTAACCATGTGATGTGCCACCTGCTTTTATTAAAACATTTTTAACAGCACTTTATATGATAATTAGTCATTAAAAAAAGATAAAATAAAACAAATATCTAGAGATGTAAAATTATATTATTTAATCTGTAGATAAAATTGTATCACTTAATAAGTAATATTTCATATATTTAGAATTAAATAGTTACAATAAAAGGTATTAATAGAATATATAACTGCTATTCATATTTAATTGATACTTAATAAAGTGCGCATTCATAATGTAAAATTTTTATAAAAGTTAAAAGATAGAAAGAAAGCTAGCTGAATGAATATTTTAATTTTAGTGTTGAAAATTTATTGGGTTACTAAATTGCTAATTAAATTATTTCATTTAATCACCTTTATAATTTATACTACCTGATCGATTTGTTCAAAAATGACGTAACTTGATGTCACTGTAAATCGCTCAGTTTTTGTACCATGTTTACGGTTCTGATGTCATTTTTTAGAAGAAAAAAAGTTCTGTAAGATGCTGGCTTCTCTTGAATTATTTTACAAGTAAAAAAATCAATAAAAATGACCATATATGTCAAACAAAACCAAAGCACCGCCTTCTCACTGCCTTTTCTTGAATCTTATTGGCTGTTTAAATTTTGTCAACAAAGAAAATGGCTGCCAAAAAGTAAAGAGTTACGAATGGTTTTTGTTTTATTTTGAAAATGATAGATGAATGTTTTAGAGCATTTTAACAGTATTTTTTGATGAAATATAAATTATTTTCATAAAATATACTAAAAATAAATATTATTTTACAAAAATAGTTTAAGATTTTAGCAAGAATTATTTATTTATTACAAAATGGGAAGAAGAAATCATGACGTGCAATTAGCAATTGACGTTTCTTCTCATTTCAGCCACTATCAAAAAATTTTTAAATTATAAATCAAAATTTATTTTTGAACAAACTTTCGTTCACTTTCATAATCTGACAAATTATTAATATACTTTTTACAACAAAACTAAAGTGAATATATTAATAAAAGGTGAATATATTTTGACAATTGACTTTGTTAATTGACACTTCAGTTTGTGAATTGGCCAATTAAAAGTTTTGATTTTTACCTCATGCGGCCAATAATATAATCAGCAGTGAAAGGGTTAAGTCTTAAAATAATTCAATAGCATTTAGTTATTCAAAGTTGAAATGGATTATTAAAAGAAGCTTGCCTTAAATAAGATTAGTTTCATACTCTTATGTGTGTGCATGCACAGATTTACATGTTGATTTTTAGATCTTTAATTTTATTTATTAAAATATTCAATTTATTTATTAACTTTTAAAAATAAAATAGATTATAAAACTTAGCAAATAAAATATTTATTATTCTAAACTTCAGATAAAAACAAAAATCAAAATATGAAAATCAGTAAATTATTACATGTATTTTCTGTTGTTTTTTTTTTTTAAAAAAAACTTTATTCATGTTAAGTAGTTGATTTATTATTAACCTTGAAATTGAAACACAGAATGCTGACACATGATATAGTTTTTTTTTTTGATATTGAAGAAAAGAGCGGGGAACTGATTGGATTTTTTTTTTTTAGTTTTCATCATGGAGGTTGTCCTAAAAAGAAGAAAGAAAAAACATTGTAACTTTTATTATTTGCATTTGTTTTAAAACCAGTATAAACTATATTTTTCTTTAAAGTCTTCACATAAAATGGATTGGTGAGGGATAGATTAAGGTATCAAGTTTTATGCTTTCTTTAAACTAAATGGTCTAAATTTCAGAATATAATGTGCCAAGATAATACTTCTGATTTAACATTTAACTTTAAAAATTTTCTATAAATGAAAATGATAATCTTAACTGTGATCATATGGTAAATGATAAACAATCATTTTATGCTAATAAATTGCATTCTTAGTGGCAGTAAATTTAAGACCAAGTTAAAATAATAATAATAATAATAATAATAATAACAACAACAACAACAACAATAATAATAATAATAATAATAATAATAATAATAATAATAATAATAATAATAATAATAATAATAATAATAATAATAATAATAATAATAATAATAATAATAATAATAATAATAATAATAATAATAATAATAATAATAATAATAATAATAATAATAATAATAATAATAATAATAATAATAATAATAATAATAAAATAAAATAAAAAAATGTTAAGAACTGTTCAAAACTAAAATAATTGAAATAAATGTTTTGGTCTTAATTATTAACTTTAAAAAACCAACAAATGTCTAAATGATTAAAAAAAACCAGATAAATTGAATACTGCTTTCTGAAAGTTAAAAATTTATTAATGAAAATTGGCATATCATTTTATTTTATGGCGTAAATGTTTTTTTTATCATCTGCTTCTCCAGAAAGAGCAGAAAAACTGTTAATAAAATATTTTCCAGTGAAACCGTGGATAACTACTAAAAGTTTACAGTTAATAATAACTGTACATAATTGTCATATTATGAAACTAGCTAGTTAATATTAAATTGTGTCATATAATGGATCCATACCTGTTCATGCTTAAAATAGTATATTGTATTCATGTGCTGTTCTTCTATCATAGTGAAGTTGTAGCTGCTTTGTTGTTTCTTTTAAAAATAAATAAATAAATAATATATTGGTTTGAAAAATACTAATGCATCGATATTATTCCCATAGCTAACGACATGGGATCTCGCACCGAAAATTATTTGCCTACTGTTGAGGAAGCTTTACTAATGAACTGAATTTATCAATATTACCATTATTATTGTAATTTTTATTTTGTTTAAAAAAATGGTAATATAATAGTTATATATTTTATGCTTTATTTTATATATCAAGGTATCTTACTTTACCATCTGAAATTGTCTCAAGGAGTTTACAATAAAGTGTGTAGAAATTTTATTACACACAGATAATTTTAAATATATTGGTGAAGGGTTTAATTTAAAATTGCCTATTCTTTATAATTTAGGACAAATAATCATTACAGGTGTGTTTATCAAAAGTTTAAATAATTTTCTTAATATCATTCATAGCAGAAATTAGATTTTGAATTTGTCTGAAAACAAATTTATCTCATTAACCACTTAATTAATAATATCTATTGCATCAATCTGTCCACTTAATTTCATAAATATTTATTATGCTTATTGTTCGTGTGTGCATTCCTTATCTTATGCAAATATTTACCATGCTATTTTAATGTGTTTATAGTCATTTTGACTAATACTTTCCTGTGGGTTTCGGATATTGTTTAATGTGTGGATTTTAATGTTGATACAAGCTATTAATCTTTATCATTAGGAATAAATTTGTATCTTGCCATTGTGAGAAATAGTTATGCTTTATAGCTCTAGATTTATCAGATAGTATACTGTTTATGATGTTTATGGGATGAAAATAATCTCCCATTATTATATGTATTTTCCATGAAACAGTGTTCCAAAATATTTTATATAGCTTATTTAGTTAGATTCCATGGAGAGAATCATTTGTCTTTGGTGTGTTTTCCCTTTTCTTAGATGGTAAGACTGCTCTTCACCTACACTTATGCTTGAGATACAAGCATGGGAGCTATCATTATTGTAGTCAGGTTGTCTTGCTATAAGGAGCTTATTTAGTGATGTTGTCCCTCATGTGCTATTTGAAAGACTAGATTGTCCACCACAGAAGGTGTAGACTATTGTATTTATAAAAGTTATGGCAATGATAGCTAGTTATTGAGTTAGTAATTTTCAGTGCTTTGGCTGATCATAATAATGTCTGTATTGTGCTACTGTGCTTTGCCAGTAGTATACAATTAAATCCACAAGATTTAATAATTTAATTCCTCAATTTAAAGCATAGCATGATGGGAATACACAGACACAATGCTATTTATATATGTCATATGGAGAAATTCACCGAGGGGGTTTGTAAGTTTCATAAATTTTTAAATTTAATATTATTATGTGGACATTAAATAAGTTAACTATCAAGGTATATGTGACTTCTGATGAATGCTTTTATTTATCATTTAGTTTTAAGATTAACATAGCGTGGGGAAATAATCAGTTGTAATGTAATAATGACAGTTATCATCATCATATTACCCAGCTAACTTAGAAGCAGCAATAGATTATATTGAAGTTAATTTTCATAATTTTGTTATATTATTTTAATAGTGAGGTAACATAAGTGCGTTAGGATGTAAAATGTATAGAAAATGTTAATTAGCTTATGGTGCAAGCGAGCCAACCATTATAATTATTATTGTCAATTTCATTAATGTTTATTTAATGCCTTGGTTTAGTTAGAAAAAATTGTGATTTCAAATAAATATTTAGCAAGGAATCATAATCATTTATGGTCATAAGTTTATTGTGCAATTTTGAAATGAGACAACCAAGAGGCAAGTAGTTGGTTGCAGACGGTTGTGGGTTCGCATCCCGGCCGATGCTATGACATATGAAAAAGAGGCAATAGTCTTGACATTAAGTTAATTTAAATTATTAATTCCTTGGAGTTAAATAAAAAAAAAAGATCCAGCAGCTATGATGTCCAAACTGTAATTGTATTAGTGTGCTTTGTAGATAATTATGTTTTTTTTTTTGTTAATGTTTAGATGTAATAAATGTATTTTTAAAATTTATTAAAATTTGGTTTTTGAGTATTTTTCTGTGTGAAATTCTTCTCTTGGTTACCACAAACCCACAAAATGAAATAAAATGTATATTTTCAAATAGGATAATTATAATTCTCATGATCCAAAAATTACTAATAATTAATAAAAAAAAATGATATCAATTTGTTTTAATTAAAATTTTTAAACTGACAACTGTTCATTTAAGTATTGCAATGGATGTATCCATCCGTAATTTAGACTGCGCATTATTAACCTATTATCAGAATTTAAATATTGTAAATGAAGTATTTTATCTGTGTTGTTTAGGATAAGAGAGGGAAATGAAATGTACCCCTTTTCTTCTATTATTTGAATGCCATTCTAGGTAAACGGCTACAAGTATTCTAAATTTATTTACATGATTTTTTTTATTAGATATTTGTTGAATAAAGTAATGTGATTATTATGATATTAATCAGATAATTAGAAAGTGTATGTTCCTAAAGCCTGCTAGAATGTCAGTCATTTGCCTTGCAACACTATATCATTATTTTATTTGATAAAATACCAGAAAGAAAACCCTGAAATCTTTATTTGACATTATAGGAAAGGATTACTTTATTCTACAAGATGTAAAGGAAGTCAAATCATATCAGTGAATAATATTAAACTATACAATAGAGTTTGTTAATCATAAGAGTCTATTAAAGAATATGTTTTGAAAGTGCAAATATTTATAGCTCAGAGAGTTTGATTGGGATGAAGGTAGAGATTTACTTTATTCTAAATTTTTTACTAGGGAATGATTGAGGTTTATCGCTTCCCAAATTTATATGTTTTATTTGGAATAATTTATTCTATCAGAGTTAAAGTTCTCCCTTGGTCTTAATTGTATATCTCTGTAGCTAATTCTTTATATGTAACTGACCACTGAGCTTAGTCTACTTTATAATCTTTATTGTTATCTGTAAGAGTCTCAACCCAACCCCTAGTATTGTTTAAAAAATATGTGTCCACAATGGGAACTTGGTAGAATTTTGTTTGAAATATTTCTATAAGTTAGAGAGAAGGTCTCAAATTAGGAGGATGACAGAGATTGATTATTTATTTGAAAGATCTTCAATATTTAGGAGGATGTGTAGAGATTATTGTTTATTGAAGATCTTGTTTGAGTTTTTTTAAGAGGTTACAATCAATAATGGTTATAGGATTATATGTTTGAATGTTATAGCTCTGATGAAGATTGCAGGACAGTTGAAACTGTTAGTAAATTAAAGTAATTATCTAAAAAAAAAATCATTAATGTGTATATGTGGAGATTTATTATAAGTAATATATATGAAGTGAATTTTTAAATACATTTTTAAATGAATGCAGAACAAAAAGAGTGAAAAGGTTTTGATTTATGTAAACCTTAAATTCAAACTATAATTTCTCATTTAAGCTTATTAAGAGAATGTGTTACAGTGAAGGCTTTATAATGAATTTTTAATTCAATGGAAAATGGAAGCACTCATTAGATTTTTTAGATCACTAAGCAGTAATCACTTAGATGATTCTTAACATGTATTCTGTATCATATAAATTAATGATTAACTGTTAAGGTATTTTACTGTTATCTAGTTATGTTTTACCTAATGCTATTTGCTTCTAATTTGGTGCTTCTATATTTTTGTTAATTAGTATAATAAACTGAGTGGGACAAATGATCCCTCATAAATAGGGGTAAAATTCTTGAATACTCTAGTGCAAATTAAGAATCCCTATTTTTTACAATAAAACATTAAAGGAAAAGAAAAACAAATAGAATTTGTGAATGATCATAACTTATTTTATTTTTTTTGCTTCATTTTTTAAGAAATAGTATTTAAATATTCAATTATTCACCAATAATTGAATAGTAGTATATAGATTGACTGTAAGCCAGTTATCTGAAAATTTTAAATATATAGTGGTTTTTTCAATGTAAGACAACAAACAACATGGGAAAAAAAATTCCAAAAATATTTATTTCTACCATCTCTCTATTATTTGATGAGGTAGCTACTGAAAATTTTTTTGCCTAATAAAGTATTTAGAGAATGGTTTACTGATATATTGTAACAAAACCTCCCTTTTCTTATAGCACAGTAGACATTTATTTATAGAGATTTATTATCGCACGTATGCATATATGCGAATCTATACTTATGAGAATATACACACAATTTGTAACAAAACCTCCCTTTTCATATTGTAATGGTCAAATATGTACAGTCGTGCAACAAAATCCAGAGTTTTAGTAGATCATCCCAAGCCTGGCCAGCATAAGGTGGTGGAGACCATGTATCTGATCTAGCCCCAATTTTTTTACTAATGCTCAAAGATTTACCATCTTATGGATGACACATATGAGGCCACAGCAGTATTCTCTTTCATCATGTGTCAGCAGTAGCACATCAGTAAAGCACAAGACTATGGGAAACTGACATTTTAAACAGTACAGCTATATAGACATCGTGTGGCTTGGACATAATTATCAAATGTGGATGTGATTCTTAACAAATAAGAGAGAACTAATCAATAATGACTTAACAATGAGCAACATTGAGACACTAAGCAGAAGTTAAAGTTAAATTAATTTAATAAAAGCTAAGTATTTAAATATTAAAATTAATAAATGAAAATAATAATTACAATGTGGCTATATGAATTGTCTCACTCACAGGTGATTAGGTTAGGGATACAATTTAGCATTTAAGTTTGGTTCACATGCAGGTGATGATTTTGGATATAATCATTTATAGTTTACCGAGTTACAGATAGTTTTGTTTACATATATATATATATATATGATATTTTAGATCACTCACAGGTGATATTAATTTTCTGGTTACAAATCAGTTAATTTATTTTACTTGCCATATATATGTATATCCCTTGCAGGTGATGAATTTGAATATTAGCATTTACGGTTTATATATATATATAGAATTTCTAATCACTCACAGGTGATTGTAGTTTTGGGTTACAAATACGGTTTATATATATATATATTTATATTACAAATACGGTTTATATATATATCATTTCTAATCACTCACAGATGATTGTAGTTTTGGGTTACAAATAATCTAATTTACTTTACTTGCTATATATATGTTTATCACTCGCAGGTGATGAAGAATTGTACATTTAAGGTATAATTTTCATGAGCCTTAATATTACTTTATAAATTTAGTTTAATTTTCTCAATAATCTATGCCTAGTTTATGCTATATAACAGGATCTAGATTTGCTTTAGAGCTAGCAGAAGTGATTATTAACATTTAGAAACATAATTTTATTAAGCGTGAATAATTAATATATTTCCTACATAGCTTATATGCCTATAAAATTAGATTTGAATTCAAATCAAAGTTGAAAGATACAATTATTATGGTGGGATGAACTGATGATTGGCAGTCAGACTTCAGATACCAAGACATATAGAAAATATACAATATGAGTCCCTGCATCTCTAATGTGTGCTTTTTCACAGGATTTGTATCAAGTACTGGTTCCCTTTTACACCGTACTCATTACTGTGAATAAGAGACCTTTAGTCCAGGTAATCGAACAACTAATTTAAGTATCTGGAATCTCATGCTTCATTTCTGAGAATGCAGAATGGGGTGGTGCTTACTCAACAGCCATCTAAAGGAGGTAGTTGTCCGAACTAAGAGTAATGGGATAGTCCTTACACATACCCCCATTAAAGTGATACAGCAACAAGTATATATGCCATAGCATTTCTTAAGGACACATTTGCACTGCTGACTATATCGTTATATACTAAAATAGGATGCTAAACAATAGTTTCCTTCATGAAACTACTGTAGATCAGTTCATTATATAGCATCTATAATTATGCTATTAAGAAAAGCTTATAAATCTAATTTATAAAGCTATCTATATAGGCATTTATAATTCTAGGGAGAATTACAGCATATTATGAAGAATTATGATATAAAGTTATAACTTTATGCTGTGTTTCGTCACTTCGACTAAATATTAATTTAATATCACACTTAAAGTAAATCTATCTTAGAGTAGCTGTAAGCTTTTAATTATATCTTCAATAAGACATTTTATCCATTTCAAAATGGAGTTTCTTTTGTGCATTAATAAATGCAAAATTACATATATATGTATGAGAAGATCTAATCGCTTCTCACTATTCATTTAAACTCTGTTTTGAACAAATATAGCATAAACAAATACTTAATTAAAAATAAAATAAAATTGGCATAGATTTGACTAAAATAAATATAAGTTTAAAGATAAGATTTCACGTAAGTGAAATCTGAAATTTGGCATTATTTTAGCTTAGTTTAAAAAGGGAATTGAAACAACATTACGTTAGATTTGATTGATTTAGTTTAATATAGATTGAGTTATGATAAATCATTCAAAATCAATTGATTAAAGCAAGTTAAAATTAAATAAACTTTAATAACTCAGAATAAGATAAATATGTTGAATCTAAATCAATCAGAAATAAATCAGCAAACCAACAAATAAATCAGTAAATAAATTCAATAAGTAAATCAATAAATAAATAAGCAAATGAGAAAATTAGGAAAGATTTGGGATTTTAGATAAAGAAAATACAATTACATTTAAGCTTGTAAGTTTAGAATACATAAGTTGGCCATAATTAATAGATTTATCTAGCTTTTAGGAATTAATGAATTTTAGTTGAAAAGTTAACTTTAAGTTGAAGGAGTTTGTTACCGCTATCTTCTTTTTGCTAGCAAGTTAGTTTCATTGTTGAGGGATTTCCTCTTAGAAGGTATCAGCTCTTTCTACACCACTTTCTGCATCTGGTAGATCTTCTTGGGGTCGAGAAAGTAAGAAAAGTTGCCTTTTACCTGGACTTCATCATCATCACCAATTTTACAAAACACTTTGTCAATGAATTGATTTAAACGAGTGTCTCAATGCATTAAAAATGGCCGCAGAAGCTTATATATCAGCTTACCCCCCTCCCCTGTCATAGTAGTTTTTAGATTTGTTTTTCTAATTTTCTCGCTGCATTCTAAGAAATTGTGGAATCCCATTGTGATTGATTTTTTTTCTACAGATAGGTTTTGCCTTCGGTCAACCACAGTTTTTCCTTCGGTCAATCTGGATAATTTATTTATTCTTAGTTTATTTTAAAATCTATTTTTACTCTTAATTTGTAACTAGGTCATAATACAGTGAGAAAGATTAAGTCTTATGAAAGTCATCTTTTTTTAGAAAACAAATCCAAAGATGAAAAACATTTTGTTATATATGTAACTCGATCATCTAATTTAGCAATATATGCAGAATTATATAATAATTTCAAATATTACTTTTAGAATAATTACTCCAAATAAAGAAATTTCTAATGTTTTAATTCTGTTAATATTATTCTTTCCTGCATATATGTAGTCTCTTGTTACACATACAAAGCATTTTCCATTTATTTACTACTAGAAATATATACGTGCATATTTACTGAATTTTATACATATACATACATTTCTTTTACTGTATGTTAAATATATGCACACATACATGCCTAGTACATTTAGGTTTAAAATTAGCCTGATTTTAGTACAATATTAACATAATATAATTATAATATACAAGGATTTGGTGAGAGTTACCTATATAGAAATACTACTATAGTATATAGTAGATGAAACAGTAGGATAAACAGATCTGACTGTTTCAGTATAGAACAGTGACATATATACATATATATATATATATATGTCAACAGATGGTGTTCTACCAAAAACACCATCAAGCGTATGTTTACATAAACATCAGAGCAAGCATTCACTATCTCTAACTTTAATTCCATTTTCAGATCATGATTTCAAACTATTTGCTATCATCAGTGAAAGACAGGAATAAGAAACTAGATCTAAACACAAACTCTGAGCATTTATGAAACAGTTTTTATTCAGCTTGCAAGTTTTTTAGACATATAATGTCTTCAAACTCAGCAAAGCAAGCCAGATAGCTATATGGGTCCGATATCAGTTCAGCATCACCACATAGTAGAAGCCTCTGAAATATATATTATTGCTAGAAAAACCTCAAAGGCACATTTATGAAAAACAAAAAACAAGTTAAAAACTTGCTAACACTTGTATTTATGTCAACAGATGGCGGTCAAGCATATGTTTACATAAATGTCAGAGCAAGCATTCACTATCTCTAACTTTAATTCCACTTTCAGATCATGATTTCAAGCTATTTGCTATCATCAGTGAAAGACAGGAATAAGAAACTAGATCTAAACACAAACTCTGAGCGTTTATGAAACAGTTTCTATTCAGCTTGCAAGCGTGAATCTTTTAGACACGTAATGTCTTCAAACTCAGCATAGCAAGCTGAGTTTAGCAAATAGCTTGAAATCATGATCTGAAAGTGGAATTAAAGTTAGAGATAGTGAATGCTTGCTCTGACATTTATGTAAACATACGCTTGACAGTGTTTTTGGTAGAACGCCATCTGTTGACATAAATACAAGTGTTAGCAAGTTTTTAACTTGTTTTTTGTTTTTCATAAATGTACCTTTGAGGTTTTTTTAGTAATGATATATATTGAAGAGGCTTCTACTATGTGGTGATGCTGAACTGATATCAGACCCATATAGCTATCTGGCTTGCTATGCTGAGTTTGAAGACATTACGTGTCTAAAAGATTCACACCTGCAAGCTGAATAGAAACTGTTTCATAAACGCTCAGAGTTTGTGTTTAGATCTAGTTTCCTGTCTTTCACTGATGATAGCAAATAGCTTGAAATCATGATCTGAAAGTGGAATTAAAGTTAGAGATAGTGAATGCTTGCTCTGACATTTATGTAAACATACGCATGATGGTGTTTTTGGTATAACACCATCTGTTGACATAAATACAAGCGTTAGCAAGTTTTTAACTTGTTTTTTGTTTTTCATATATATATATATTTATTATCACACACATACATATATGTGAATCTATTACTTATGAGAATATACACAGAAAATACTTACTTCTACCATATGTATTATTCTAAGCTATGAGAATAAAAAAAAGTTTTTCCAATGTGTTATGGACATCTAGCAGATTCCAAGTGCTAATCTTATACAAAATAAGAATTGCGTGAAAAGGGATAAACTAATGATGAGCAACAAATATATAACTATAGACTAGAGAGGTTTGATTGTCAGCTATCTCAGACTCAGGTCAGGTAGCATTATTGCCAGGAGTAGATATGAGTTGGAAATAATCATTCTTCTATTTCAGTACCCCTTTATAATCGAGAATCCATCTACCTATAAACCCTCATTAATGTTTACAAGTACCCAAAATAATATATTACACACATGATTTTAAAAGCTAACATAAAATTTATTAGTTTACAAATTAACATCAATCGATAATGTTATTATATAAACAAGGAAAGAACAACCCTTCAATACATAAAATTAATGCTCTGCTATTTTGATTAACACACACACCTAGCACACATTCTTATATGCAATCTACATTTAAGATAAGGTTTAAAAGTCAAGAAAGTTTTTTTTGTGTTTTTTATGACTATTAGTTTTGTTCGAGGTGTGATGTCAGCTATTAACGAAAATACAAACTTACACAATTTATTATTTTTTGGTAAATACTCAATTGAATTTTGTTCACAAAGTCGAAGGAATGCATTATGAAATTTAGGCCAAAATTAATACAAAAATTCTCTGTGGAGCTCATAGAATAAAACACATTTACTGTTTAATATGAATCCAGATAAATATACAATAACACATGAGGTTTCTTCTTTATTCTACCAATCTCCATTTCCAGAAAGTTAATCATTCACAGCTCTGATAATGATGGTAGCTTTTAATCCAAGGAGGCATATTCTTTCTTCATTAATCATAGCAGCATACAATTAGTTGGAGATAGGGTTTGAGCCTAATAAGTTAGATTCTCATTCCCATATTTCCATTTTGACCACAAATTGATGTAAATTATATTGATCTCTACTGCATTAAATATATCTCTATACTTTTACTTCACTCTTTGCAAGGACAAGATCCCTAACATTTTCGGTCCTTTCTTTTTTTATACCCCCTCCATTCTTTCTAGATAGTTCCCTCGTTTTCTATTTCCTGTTGTCTTGTTTTATGCCCAACCGGATTTCTATCGAAAAATGTAAAAGCTTTAACATCTTTCAAATTTAATTATTCTGGCAATTTTTATGCTTCTCATAAAATAACCAAGCAAAAGAAAACCTCATCTCTTTCTTCCCAACAGTTAAACCTATTCGTGCACATATTCTTAACCCATACATACATAACTTTCGAAACAACAGAGCATGACCCACCCTTTTTCCTATATATACATTTAACCAACTATAACCACGCAATAAAATAAAATAAAAAAACTAATTAAATTTAACACCACTAAATTTAATAGTCAACATATATGTATGATGATGACCACCTTTTTTGTGCTTGTTGTGACCAGGTTTGAGCCCATTCTGTCACAATACCCCATGTTTAAAAGCCTTCAAATACCTCTTGCATATTTGAACAGCTCTCTTATAACATTTTCTATTTCCTTAAGAGTCATTCATTCCTGCAGAGGGCATGCAGGCTTTAAAGATCAAGCATTATATGATCCTTTGATTTCATACCTGGGGTCAACCCAAAATGTATTATCCCTTGATTATGACAGATAGTGTATGGGCCCTCATACAAGTTACAGAATTTTTAGCACACAAATCTACCCAGATCAGTGACATGTGGAGTTTTAACCATGACCCAATCTCCCACTTTAAATATGTGTGTCCTGTTCCCTATCTTTTTCTTTCATTGATGGCTTTCCCACTGTAAGGTCTGATATGATTAGTTCTGGTCAGTTTTTGGTTCAATATGTGGTTCCTTCATCCCTGGTACAAAGGTCTTAATCTGATGTGGGATGGGTTGCTCAAATTGGAGGCAAAGTGGGACCAATCCGGTTGATTCATTTATGGACCACTTTATGAAAGTTTACTACTTGAGGGGTCCATTTTACTCAGCCCTTATAATTCATGCCTGTATAGGTACTAAATAGGTGCCCTTACTCCCTCACAGGGGTTACATTGTGGATTCCGAAATGATGTGTTGTGCCTAATCCCCTGACTTTAGAACCACTGGTGCCAATCCTTGGATATGCATTATGTGCCATGGTGAAATAAAAGGTTCTTGGGGTTTTGGTCTCTGTGAAATGCCTGTCTTCTAACATCTTGATTGCATTATTCACATCTGCCTGCATGATGGGCTATGTGGACATGTAAATTGTACATGATGGAGTATGCAGACATGTACTTTGAAAATAAATCATATGTGACAAGGAATAAATTGTATGTGATGAGGTATGCAGACATGTACTTTGAAAATAAATTGTATGTGACAAGGATATATTTTTATTGAATGCTGGTCAGAGGGCCATAAAAGTCCAAAGCTACCATTTTTCAAGGTTAGTTTGGTATTATTGACAACTAGTTCCTGTTCACTGGTTTGGTTCTCTGGCAGCTTTCGCATTCCCTCAACATGTTCACAATGGATGCATGTATTCCAGGCCAGTGAAACCACTTCCAAATCAAATGCTTCATTTTCAGAATACCATCAAGGCCATACTGCTGGTGCACATAAGTTGCCATACCCTTCCATATCTATGAGGTATAACTGGTTTCCACTCATTTTGGTTATCATACATCCTGTACTGTAAAATGTTTCAATACAGCCAGTATCTCATGTCCCTTACTGTCTTCTTCATACCCTCTCCATTTGCTTTCTCTTCCAGTCACTCAGTTATCTTTTTCAATCACTCATCTTGACACTGCCAATCCTCCAAATGAGACAAGTTTTTTTCTACCTTTTTGTTGATTCATATACCCACACTGGCAATATACAAGTTTTTCACACCCAGGTGACCAGGCTAATACCCAGATGGATTCTGACTCAGAATATCAGCCACAATGTTCTCCGGTCTCTGTGACCAGGCTAATACCCAGAAGGATTCTGCTCAGAATATCAGCCACAATGTTCTCCGGTCTCTGGCAACATTGAATAGTGTAATTGTATTCCTGCAGCTACAAGCTCCAATGTATCAACTGACTGTTGGTAAGGTAACTGCAATTTATAAACTCCACCCTCTTATGATCAGTCACCATGATCACTTCTGAATCCAACAAATATGGGCTGAACTTCTGGAATGCACAGAAAATCACCAGGGTACTCCCATTTGATTTCCTTTTTGTATTTGTGATAGTGTAGTCCCCAAGCCATATCCACTGCTATCCATTTGTACCACAAATGATTTGGTAAAATCTGGAAATGGCAGCATAACTTGTCTAGTGAACCCCTTTTATATCCTTGAGGGCCTTCTGTTCATGGTCCAACATCCATGAGTTAGTACCTTTTCTTAGTAATCTAACTAGAGGTTCTGTGCATTTGGCTAGCCATTAATGGAATCTATTGTAGAAATTACAAAGATCCAGAAATGACTGGATCTGCTTCCAAGATTTCAGTGTGGGTAACTTCCTGATGGCCAATACTTTGTCAGGATTAGGTTTCACGCCTTGAGCCCCCACCAGGTGATCCAAGAATGTTATTTCATCTTTTATCATGGTACTTTTATTTAAATTGATTTTGATGCCCTTCTGACATTCACCAAGAAACTTGCTCCTCGATAATGGATGAGGCTATTAGCACATCATCGATATACACAGGGAGATTTTGTTACAATTTGATGTGCTGCTCAAAGCCTTGGATCACACATGGTATTTCCAAAAACACCTGATGGTATTGATGTAATGTTAGCCTGAAGGCCTTCTCTTTATTTGTGGAAATTACCCTAATTTTCTCTTCAATCTCCCCTGTCTCTTCCCCTTCTCTCTGTATTACTCCCATTGATCAATGTAATTTGCATTGTAGTGAACCTGGTGGCTTCCCTTTCACATATAAATGGACCTATTCTAAAATATATTGCATATCTATACCTGTTTAAAAAATCAGACCCTATCAGTATGTCATGAATCAAGTCTTTCATGACTAGGAATACATGAGGAAATGATTCCCCATTGATATTAAGATCCATTCATACCTGCTTGGGATCCACCTTACATAGATATGAAAAATAAAAATAAAGATTGTAATTTTCAAACAACTACATTTCCTGAGAATACATCTAGTAAGTTGAAACATAATTCACAACAGTATGCTAAAAGGATGATAAAAATACCTCACATCTTAATAACTCATAGTAAGATCAAAGATTAAAACCTGATCTCTGCACTTGGGTAAAGTAATGATATGTATGTGTATGCTTAAATGTACATGCATATATAGGTATAAACTTAATGAGAAAATTTAATAAGTTTTATAAATTAAAGAATTTGAAAAGATTTTAAGATTAGAAAAAGATTATTTTCTAAAAGTAGTAAGTCTAATTAATGATAGCAGAATACATTGTTAATGAAATAAAACAATTAAAGGAATTTGAGTTAGATTTAGACAAACTATAAAAATAACTCATTAATTAAAATCAGAAAGATAATGATGCAAATTCTTATATAGAGAAAAAAATGTCAGAGTGGATGGACAGGAGTTAAGCCAATCAACTGCAGGGATTAAAACAATGAATGCCTCAGTACTAATCTGATGAACAAGACTACACTTGATTCTCAGAGATTCACCTGTGCACATGGACATATATATTGGAGCAGATAATTTGTCATGGCACAGTGACTTCAAATGTGGAGAGCTGGCCTCTGAATACATGAAAAATCAGCTAGGACTCTTAAAGAAGGGGCCTTATTATGTTAAATGATTGTATATATGTAAGTAGTTGAAATGCTACTAAGGATCATTCATCAAATTATCTAAATATTAACTATTTAGTGGTGATCTGTACTTTTGGGAAGTGCCCTCTTAGATAAAACAGAGAACAGAGTACTTTGTAAGGTTACAGTTAAACATGATGTTAAAAATATTTTATAAGGAAAAATTTTCTACTGGAAAAAATTAAAAGACAGCACTATAAAATACCAAACAAACAGAAAAATGGACAAGTGTATATTATATATGGATGTATTTATGTTTTACAGATTAGTTTATATTGTCATTACAAAATTAATTTTTTTTTCATATTTTAGAACAATTTTTTCCTCTTTTTTTTTTTTTACCTTGGAGTTGGAGTGGCTATATTCATTTATGAGTGGCTGCTTTGTATATATATCTATTCATATATTTAATAATGATTGCTATTATCAAGATTAACATTAAAATTTATATCTTAATATATACTGTGACAGAATGGGTTCAAACTTGGTCACAACAAGCATAGGGGGTAAACATCATCATATGTATATGTTGACTATTAAATTTAGTGGTCTTAAATTTAATTAGTTTTTATTTTATTGCATGATTATGGTTGTTTAAATGTATATACAGGAAAAGGGGTGTTTGTGCTCTGTTGTTTTGAAACAGTTATGTATGTATGGGTTATGGATGTGTGCATGAATAGGTTTAACTGTTGGGAGGGGAGAGATGAGGTTTTTTTTTACTTGGTTGTTTTATGAAAAATATAGAAATTTCCAGAACAATTAAATTTGAAAGGTGCTAAAAGATTTTACGTATCTCAAAAAGAATCTGGTTGAGCTTAAAACAAGACAACAGGAAATAGAAAACCAGTGAACTTTCTAGAAAGAATGGAGGGGCATAAAAAGAAAAGATCCAGAATGCTAGGGGTCTTGTCCCTGCAAAAGTGCGAAGAAAAGCATAGAGATACAGTTAATGCAGCAGAGATTGATATAATAATTTCACATCAAATCACAGTCAAAATGGAAATGTACTGGGCTCAAACCCTAGCTCCAACTAATTGAATGCTGCTATGATTAATGAAGAAAGAATATGCTTCATTGGATTAAAAGCTACTGCCATTATCAAAGTTTAGAATTGTCAACTTTCTGGAAATGGAGATCAAAAAAATAAAGAAGAAACCTCGCTTTGTTATATATTTATCTGGATTCATATTAAACTGTAAGTGTGATTTATTCTATGAGCTCCCTGGGGAAATGGAGGTAGTATAAACTTTTATATTGATTGCAGCCTAAATTTCATACAGAATTCCCTCAGCTTTGTGAAAAAAATTCAACTTAAGAATATTTATCAAGTAATAATAAATTGTGTAAGCTTGTATTTTTGTTAATAGCTGACATCATGCCTTGACCTAAACTAATAGTCATAAAAAATAAATAAATTAAAAGAGAGTTTCTTTTCAATCTCTTCTCAACTTTTAACCTTACCTGAAATGTAGATTGCATATATGAATGTGAACTATGTGTCTGTGTTAATTGAAATAGCAGAGCATTAATTTTATGTATTGAAGGGTTGTTTTGTCCACATTTATATAAACATTATCGATTGACTTTAATTTATAAACTAATAAATTTTATGTTAGCTTTAAAAATTACTCATGTAATATATTATTTTTTTGTAGACAGATTCTTGATTATAAAGGGGTACTGAAATATGATGGTGATTATTTCCAACTCATACCTACTCCTGACAATAATGCCACCTGACCTGAGTCTGAGCTAGCCGAAAGTCAAATCCCTCTATTCTATAGTTATATATTAGTTGTTTATCATTAGTTTATCTCCTTTGTGTAATTATTATTTTATATAAAATTGGCACTTGGAATCTGCTAGAAGTCCATAAATATGCAATGGGAAAACTATTTTCCTTATTGTCATAGATTAGAGTAATACATATGGTAGAAGTAGGTATTTTTTGCTATATTCTCATAGCTAATAGATTCACATATATGTATGTGTGCGATAATAAATCTATAATATATGTCTACTGTTCTATAAGAAAAGGGAAATTTTGTTATAAATTTTGCATATATTCTCATAAGTAATAGATTCGCATATATGCATACATGCGATAATAAATCTCTACATATATAACTACTGTGCTATAAGAAAAGGGAGGTTTTGTTACAATGATACCACCAACTAAGGGCCTCTCAAAGAGAAGTAGAGTGGGATTGGGAAAATGGAAGGAGAAATACAGGGTTAGTTGTGAGATACTTAAATTGAAAAGTTGGGTTTTATATATTTGCTTTAAAAAGGAAGCAAACCATCAGAATTTCAGGAAGTATTATACAAAGAAGGCAGAAATGTGTTTAGACTTGTGTAGAGAGGAATCTGTTTTAACAAGACTGAGAAAATCAAATAAAGGGGAAAACAAAATCGTAGACCAGAGAGGCAGTAAAATGGTAGTTGAAGCTAACAAGAAAGCAGTACAAGGTATTGGATGATGAGATCTGAGATGTTCAATTGGAAACAGAAAAACCCAAATAAGTAAATGAGAGTATACAATGATAATAGAGATAAGGAAGGAAAGAAATGAAGTGATTAAAATACAAACCCTTAAAGGGAGGAGAGGAGAGACACCGGTAGAACATCTAAAAGATTAAAAAGATACTTTTGTAGATATGAGGTGGGAGAACATGGTAAATTAATAGTGACTAAGCACAAGAGCTTTTGCTCTGTTCAATGTCCCACTGACTATCATGAAACCACTTTACTATATGCTGCCTACCCTTGACTGGAATCAAAAGCTCTATTCAATGTCCCACTGATTATCATGCTGCCACTTTACTATAAGCTGCCACTCTTGACCGGAATCAGCATACAATCATCTTTTATAATGCAGCTTTTGTGTACCAACAGTTGTTTCTGGGTGTTCCATTATTTTTTGTGAAGGAAACAGAGACATTTCTTTGGTTAGCCTACTTGAATCTGGTTCATAATCTATTGGTAGCCATTGTCTTCAGCTGTTCAATGAGTCATAATTTTATGTTTTACCTGTATGTCTTTGTACTTTGTTTTCTTATGTTTCTGGTAATTATGGACCTTCTCTTACCTAATTTTGTTAATTACTTGTGAGTGGAAAGTTTTTTTCTCTCCAAGTATATTTATTTTACTCAAATTCATTTTAATACCCTTGGGAAGTTTTTTTTCTATTGGGACTATCAATTTTTTTTTTGCAATTGTTAGTTTTACATCTATTTTACTGAACCAGTCTCATCATAATATGGGATTGATAGGGGCATGGACTACATATAGTGGTCAATGTTTTGGTGCAACTATGCCCTTTATTCTAATGGCATTTCCATTCATATCTAATGCCTTTAGGTCAATTTTTTAAACAATGTGTCTATTCCTATACTTGAAAGTAAGAGTATACTATTCGCAGACTGATATCAAAAATATGCCAACTACCACTGTCCACTTCCATAGATATAGGTGATCTCACGATTTTAGTTTTAACATAAATTTTGTCATCATCGGTCAACATTTTTTATTATTGGTATGCTGAATTGCCTGACCCTGATATGAATGTTTATAACTCTTACTTTCCTCGTTGAAAGTATTTTTCTTTACACATTTTTTCCATGTGCCCTCTTTTTTTACAATTATTGCAGTGTTCTCATTTATGAAAACAATTGCTGACTTTTTGGCTCCTTTTCCACAGCAAAACATATAAATGCGGTTTCACTGTTAGCACTATTTTCATTACTTTTTAACCATTCTTTCTTTACAGTTTTACAAACATCTGCTTGCAATTTGTTATTAATCTTGAACTCTGGAAATTTTCGAGATTGCTCAAACACAAGTTTATAAGCTATCCCATGTTTTATAGCTTATATAATTTAAATTGGTAATGACCAATAATTGTTGGTGTAAACTATCTATCACTACACATACCCATAAAAAATTGTTCTAGCAGAATTTGATCTAGAAAGATCCATTGATGCAATTTTTTGCTAGATTACAAAGAACACTATTGTAATCTTTTATACCTTTATCCAACTTTGGTTCCAAGCTTGGAAATGTAGCTTAGCAACATGTCATGAGGATTAAAGTTGATGCTTATTATTCAGATGCATTTTCTTTAAGACAATTAGATATTGACAGTGGATTTTCAAGTTGTTAGGCAGACATTATTTTTACGGGCAGGTTTGGATATTTCATCAGACTCCGGCTAGAGCAAAGTTGTATGTTTCTGACGATAATTAACAATGCATGATGGATTCTCGATACATACTAGGCTGATCTGATTAATTGACTGAACTGAACTGACTGTCCAATGAAAAAACTTGCCTATTTATTAGGATGACCTGTTGTCATTTTGGTGTCTGACAGCTATATTTGTTGTTGAAATTCCTTAGATAAGCTTTTGATTACTTGTTTTATCCTGTTGTCAATAGTCATTGCAAACTTGTTTTGTGGATTTTTAATTAGTAGCCATCGTAAATTCTGTGTTTACATTTTAATTTTCTATATCATTTTTAATATTTAACATGCACATATTTATTTTATCAACATGCACACATATATTTTATTCTAATAATAATTTAAATAAAAGATATTTCTTCTTTTTCCTTTAATAAAAGAGATATTTTTTAATTATTTGAAAATAAACCACTTTTAATTTTTCCTGTAAAACTATGAATTAATTGTTTTTAGCAAACTATCTTTTTTTCTTTAATATTTTAAACAGAGAAAGAGAGAGAGAGATTTATTCTTGAATGGTCATAGCTTGTAACTTTTATTTCAAATTACTAATAATAAAGAGAAAACACAACTCTTTAGACCTTTTTTATAAATAACTATTGAACCCTTCGCATTATTTATGAGAAATTTTTATTTTTAATAAATTTTAGACAAAATTACATATATATATATGTACCAATACGATATATATATATATTGTAATGGGCTGGTGGATTCCATAAGAAATACGGGGAGTGTATCTTACTATGGTCGGACTTTGGGTCTTCAGATAGGATGCAAGTGATTACGCAATGAAATACATAACCTATGATTGTACCTATTTCCAATAGACTAGTTCTATCTATTTTTATTAACCTAGATACAATTTGGGTCAGTTCATCCAATTCTCACCCCTTTCTAGCCACGTTATACCACAATATTCGAACTCGGAGAGTAAATGCTTAAGCTCTCTTATCAGGGAGGAGATCACACTAATAGTAGTTATTGCATTTCTATATAAGTGCTAATTAATTACCAAAAATCAATTAAGCATAAGATATATATATATATAAAATATGTATGTGCAGTATAAGTATATAAGTATTAAAAGTTATAATAAATGACTTAAATATGTATATGTATTTCCTCTATCATAGTAATAATATTGATAGGTGTAAAACTAAATAAGATAATAATGTTTATAACAGGTATGTGAATAATGAAGAACTATAAAGCTGATGGTGGATATTGAAATAATGATGAGTTAGAGACCAGATTAAAATAACAAATTATATAAACATTTATTGACTAACAAAAATTATAAAATATGAATAACAATTAAATCTGATGCATGTAATTTATTTTATCAAGGTTGAATTTCTACCACATCGATATCTATAATGATATTAATAAAAATAAAACCCTTGCCCTAAACCCAATGGTAGAAGTTCATGTATTTGACTAATTATTTACAACAACTAATATGTAAAATTATAATATGTATATGTGATTTCGATTTTAGCTGGATAATTTAAAATATGTATACAAACGTAACAACAACAAAAAAAAACTTTGTTGTCTAGGTAAATCAATGCTTATAAATCATTGATTTATGAAAGCAATATAAAAATAAGCTTAATTAATAATAAAGAAATAAAACTCTATCATTGTGTTTTGCTTACTGTAAGATATTAAAATTTCTTACCTTTCAATTTCCTATATGTTGTCAAAAGTCAGTCAGATGGGAAGGTCAAAACTAGTAATTTTTTTTATTCTTTATATAATTAAAGATGATAAATATATATATAAATCTAATTTTTACCCCCCTTATTACTCTCATACAGAGTTTCTCCACAATTATACACATTAGCTTCCATTTGTAGAAAATGAAAATAATACATAAAATTTACAATAGACAAAATAATAAAAAAAAAAATCTTATCCCATTATGTTAATTAAAGTTCATGAGTCTGCTGGAAACTGTTCATTTGCTAAATAAATTCCTAGGAATGGAGATGTTCTATTCCCATGATGAATAGCAATTTCTTGTCTGAGTCAAGAAATAATAGTTTACTCCAATTATCCTGTCTTGGATTTGGTTAGGCATTTTATTTAAAGCAAAGATGGGTTTTAAGTTTCTCCTAAATGGGCAGGTAAAATCTTTAAACTTTCATGGCTTTATTGATGACGTATTATTACCCCATAGTACAAACTTTTCAGCAAGCAATCATGATATAAAACTAATATATATTTATTGATTCATTTGCTTCTCAAGATTTTAATGATGATATTATTATATATCAAAACAATTAATTATTGAATATTACTGCACCGCATAAATTTAGCTAAAATTTGTCTAATTAGCAAATAATTTAAATCTTCTTACTTTCAAATTATTTCTTTCTCTTCAAACAATTGCTTTAAAATTTCAGCTTTTGATCATTTTGATTAATATTTTAAAAAATATTTATATATTTAAATTCGAACATTCACATCCATTTTGTATTCGAATTTATTTTTTTAAGCAGAAACAAATAATAATGTTCTATCTTTGAATGCAGAAGACAATTATAACAATTAATACTACGTTGTAGGTTGCGTGAAGTTTTTTAAGCATTTTAACCTTGACATTTTCTATTGTTTAACAGACATAATATAAATAAATGGGATTATAAATAAAAATAATAATTTATGAATATTTTAAATTTCATCTCCACAAATGGTTTCTATGTGTTTAGATTTTAATTCAGTCATTGTTTTTTTTTTTTTTTTAAGTTTATGTGTAAGTTTTTTTTTTTATAGTCATCCCCAATTATTAACATATAATATGTTTTATTCCAGTGTTAATATATCTATCTGTTTCTCCCTAGTAATTTAATGGCTTTTATTACTTCTTTAGAAATAAAAAGATATTTATACACATGTATATGTTGGAAAGAAAAAAAATGTTACTATGACAATTTGCTTGGCAATTTATTGGTTAAGAAAATATGTTATGAGGCTCCAATTGGTAGAGTGTCTTAAATAACTGGATGGTGTGTCAGGTTGTAGCTCATTACTACAATATATATAGGAGGTTTTACAGAGTCAGGGAATAATTAATTGAGGTTCTAGAACTGGGTATCCAGACTTGGATAAGAAAAAAAAAGTATATATATATAACATCTCATGCCAACATATTATACACCTTCATCCACATATCGGTCCACAGATCTCAAGGAATGTGGGAATATTGACAATTGAAGCCCTATGCTGAGGCACCAGAACCGGCAGAGAAACAACCTATGTAACAGTCAGATTTGTACATTTACATAACAAAATCCAGAATACAGATTGACTACACCAAAGGTGATCAAATTGAGATGGTGAGATCCACAGTTTAACCAACATTTGATCCTTCCACCCATACTCTGTGATTTAATACCTTATAAATGACATTTCTGAGGTTACACACGATTTCCAATTTCTTCTATGAGCTGGCATAGCACACAGAGAAAGAGACCCTGAGGACTGGCATAAGCTTAACCAAAGAGTTATATAAGTGAATAATACACTTAAATCAATAATTAATTCTAACAATACATATAAAATGTGGTATATATATCAACATGGAATTGAATCTGAACTAGACTACAAGCAAGAATGAGAGGAAACAAGTTTATATTTTTAAGAAATAATTTAATCAATAAAATAAAATAAGTAGCAGATAAAACAAAAAACAAATACATAATTTAAAAGACATGGAATTTTATTCTCAAATGCATTACACATTGAATTAGATCAAAAGTTACAGATTGACTCATCTTTATATAGTTAATAAGATTGTGCACGGTGATTTAATTTATGCCTAAGTTTAAAATGCCAAATTCTATTTGCATTGTGACCTGCTTAAAGCATGGGGAATATGCCAGCAAAAGATATAATGAAACATGCAGCACTACTATGGTATTTGTCTACATATATATTTAGGAGACGAGCATATAATTAAGTTCAAAAATCATGTAGGTTTATTATAATAACTGATTAGAGTTTAGCCTAATGCTGAGTCTTCATTTTAACTTGAGAAAAAGAACTGGTTTACTTTAGGTCTACACACATATGCTGTGGAACTTATGACTATGGTGCAAGTGAATACTTATTAACAAGCTTCAGCATCAAATGGTAAGTACCCTTGGGCTGAATAATTTACCATGAATATGAACATTAATAGTTGAGGATGTTGGTCAGGTCTGTAATAAACAATCTGGATCCTCATGTTCTAGCTTTAAAATATGACCTTACCCAAACTAAAGTGTATGAGCATGACCTCCACTAGTAATTCATAAAAATATGGCTAGTAGTTAATGTACAGCACATACCTCGTAAGAACACACCAAAAACTTATATAATAAATATAAATGTGTAATTAACTTATGGTGCCTTAAAACAAATAGCATCTATTTGCATAGATACAGAACCCAGTTCATAAAACTAGCACATCAATCATGCTATATTAAGGGACAAAATAAATTAGTAACCTAGTTTAAAATATCTGACCTGCATATCTAATTAATAATATAGGGGAGAGGGAGTATATTTAATGGGCAATTAACTATAATACCTTATAAATATGCTTTAATATTATCTCTATGGCTAGTCCCTAATGTTAGGTGTAATAAACATATATAAAGTTAGAATTCATAACTCTAATTGAGCAAACCACAATATTATATTGGAGAAAACTAAATATAACTATAATAACTAACATCAAGCAGTCTGTTATAATGACAAAAAATAGAATCTCAAAACAGCAAGTTGAAAAGCAAATTAGCTTTACCAATATTTGTTAAAGTAAAGATATGAGTTATATCTTCATCAAGAATTGACTAAAATTATGCACACTCATGGTTTCAAGATATTTGGCATATTGTAATATATGAAAAATTTAAGGTTGAGTGAAATAAATAGATAAGTAGATAGGCATAAATAACTGCAGTAATTTATAGATTATATCAAATTGCTACAGTGGTGTTGTATTTTAGAAAGATTAATTTATAATACAAGCATAGTGTTAGGCTAGGTGACAGGCTTAATTTTTACTTTAAGTTGAAAATTTAGAAATCAGACTTTGAACATTCATTTTTAATGGTAGCTAGCTTTAATAGACAAGTTAAAAGATTGAAAGTTTCTAGACAGAGCTCTGTGGTAGTTGAAAACATTACCAATTTTCTTGATTGCAGCACCAGGCACACTGGACAACAGTGTAGGCACTATTACTCCCTGGATAGATGGCTTGGTCTCCATCATGATCTTCTTACAGCAGGCTATTGTTTTTAAGCTTGTACTAAAATGTTCACTAGATGAGCTTACCACTAGCTCCTAACAAGCATTAATTATAAGTGCCAAAAGAGAAATAATTCAAAATCTCTATTGGCTCTACAATCACATATTATTAACATCAACTATCTTCAGCCATCATCATCTTGCCTGGTGGCTTTATAGCCTACTGAAAATAATAGCCACAATTTAATTTTGTTGGTTATGATTGCAAATATATATAAAAAATAGATCATTCAAGTACAGATTTATTCTGCTTTCAAAAACTTGAACATTAAGAACAATCAGGCAACTTAGAAGAAATATCATGGTGTTTATTGATCTTAAACCAAAATGTTGGTGGAAATCCACCCATGTCCGTTTACTATATAAATAATCATATAGTATCAGCAGCTGCAACAACAAAAACATGGAGTGGACATTAGAAATTTTATCTGATCGATTTCTTTAAGACCTCAAAGAGAATTTAAAGAGTCTATTTTAACTAACAAGCAATTCCTTTCTGAAGCTCTAATATATATATATATATACACATACATTAGTGAAAGCTTCAGGTAAAAATATTCCTATAATTAAAGATTTCTGCTTTATTAAATACTTTATAATAGAACTTAAAAGTTAATACAAAGAGAAAAAAAAAACCAACTTCATGTGATTGTATTAATAATAAAAGTTTAAAAATAAGTTATTTTTCTCTTTTTAATCAGTGCTGAATTTCTATTGTTTTATTTTGCTCTCTTGATGATGTGGTTTTCAATTGGAAAAATTTACAAATACTGTAAATTGCCAATAAAAAAGGCCCCGAATTTTCTTTTCTTTCTCTCACATTCTTTCTTTCTTTTATTGAAATTTAATTAAAATCTAATAAATCATCTGTTTTACTTTCAAATAAAAAACGAATGTTTCCCTCTTAAAATCAATGATTTATTAATGGAGCTTAAAAATACTATAAATATAATTTAAATTTTAAAAGTTATTATTATTTAATTTCAATATTATTGTTTTATTAAAAAGGTTTTGAAAATCTTGACTATATTTAAAATATAAAAGGTTTTTCTATAATATTTTATTTTCTTTGATAATGGAAATAATAAAAAGCATTAGGCTAAGAATTTTAATGGCTACATAAATCTTTAATAACAGCAGATTTGTGTGTGTGTGTGTGATGTATTAAATTTAAATTTATTAAACAATGATATTGTAGGTAGAACAAGTTTGAATTATAAAAAAGAGAGACAAAACGTACGGACGTAGATGCAAAGAAAAATGGGAAAAAATGTTTGAAGAATTGAAACTAGGATGTAGAAATGTCAGTAAATGTAAGTAAAAATATTATTTTGAAAATTGTAATGTAGTAAATGAAAGATACATTGAAGAGATCTTATGAGGAGGAGGAAAAAGGGATGATAACAGTTGACTGACAATCATGATGCAGTAAAGTTTCAAGTTGAGATAGTTTGATAAAAAGGCTTGGAGGATTGTGGGTAGATATTACTGTTTTGCAGATAATTAGTATTATTATATCTATATTCTCACTAAGAACTTTAAATCTAATGCTGAGACTAATGTGTATATGCACCTAGCAGGTATATTTATGCCATTTGTATTTTCAAATTAGTTTTAAATTAAGGTTTACTATATACATTGGAGATTATTTATTAAGTCTTATTGAAACAAAAGACATTTAAAATAGAAAAGTAGTAAAATAGATGTTCATATAATTGAGCAATAATCAATATATATCTAATGCATATTAAATAGTATATTTAATAGCTAAGTCACTGGGTTGTTGTTAATCAGATCAAATTCCATGTAGCTGCAAAAATAGCAACTGGTGCATGGGTTTGATCTCTGGTATTAATGTTATTTAATTTTTTTGAAAGAATGATTTAGTATGTGGGATTAAAGCTAAGATACCATCTTATGAACCAAAATGTGAAAAGAATGAATGTAGTAATTTTTATATTGGGGAAAAGACCTCTTTGTATATTTTTTATGAGGTTCTTGAATCATGTTAGTGATAAAAGTACAACAAGAAAGAAGTTAGAAACAATTCATAAGAAAGTATTCCAATATTTTTTCATATCTATAATTGAGGGCACATAATGGATCTATATTTGTGAAATGTTACTTGTAGGAGAGAAAATAATTAATAGGAAGGGCTTTGGCATTTATTTTAATTAAGAAATCCAGATATTTGGATTCTAGATGCATTTGTTACTATATAACAAGAAATATTGACTATTATTTGATATACTATTATTATTTTCAATTTCATATGTTTGCCAATAGTTAATTTTATTTAGAAATATATTATGTGAGAGAATAGCATGTTTACTTATGAGAATTATTAAGGTTCTGATAAAATTATTTGGAGTGTCAGTAGGATTAACAGGAATTAAACTATTAACATTTGGGAAGAAATTAATTAGTGTAGTCATTTCATTAATGATTCTTTGAAGATAAAATGTAGAAATGCCATGTAGTGAGAGTTCATTGAATCTAATATGTTTTTGCATGTTTCATATGCTTAGAGCTATTGCCTTTTTATTTCAGATTAGTTTGGTGATAAGGGAGTATATATATTGAATGAAGAAGTAAATTTAACAATGAGTAAGAAATATATAATTTTATGAAATATTAAAATGTTGATTAGTGATGCCTTTGTGTATATTGAAAGGTATGCTTTGGATAATGCATTGATGTTGCTTTCTACCAAAACAATAAACAGATTTTGAATAGAAGTTTTCATTGCATAGTATAAGAGGTGTATTAGGAAACATAAAAATGTATGAGGAGTAGAGGAAAAATTGGAATTATTAGCTTGAAATTCAAGAAAATTCTTGAGATTTTAAATTCTGGCCAACTTGCTAATTATACATACCTAATACCAGGCTAATAAATATAAATTGAGTAATTTCAGTTTTATGTTGATTATATTTCTTTAACTCTCTGTTTAAATGGGTTTTAGTCAATAAAACATCACATGATCCCTCTTATAGATAATATAAACCTTTGGGAACAGATCTGAAGACACCATTAATTAAGTGCAAAAAGCATAAACAAAAAATTCATGTGACGATTTAATGGTATAATTACTCTCTCCCAATTATTCTTAAAAACAAGCAATCATTTAATAAACAAAAGATAACAAAATTGCACAAAATAGCTCAAAGATTTATAATTAATCTTTAAAAAAAGTATACGTTTTTGAGTATATTTTATTGCGGAAACAATGAGTATTTATACTTTTTTATTCTGTTACCTGATATTAAAGAAAATGACTTTCCTAATTTTTAAGTAAAATTTTATTTTCAAGATGTTTTTTATCAGCACTTTCCTCATTTCAACTTCCACATTACAATCCTTTTCCATTACATAAATTCAGTTCCCCATCTATCATGCATTTCATGAAGAACCTTTACTCAACAGATAAGCTCTGCCAAATCTTCAAATCCATGTTTTATTTTATTATGTACTTTCAGAATGTCAGACTTTGTCTACTGTGGAATCCTCAAATTGATTCTAATTCTATCACTTGTGGCACTTGAATTTGCTATGAATCCCTGAGCTATAATATATGCCATTCAATTATTTATTCCATTTCACTTTTTAGAAAAGTCCTTACTTTTATGTCTTTTAACTTATTTACATTTTCAAAAGTGCATAAGCTTAGAGTTAATAAAATATTTATTTACTAATAACAATTGAACACATACTTGGTTGATTAGAAAACCATATTACATATCACCATCTGCATAGTGTTAAAGTATTACAACTCAGGTGAAAAACGTTTTAGATCAAAGCTTTATTGATTAATTTCTAATGCTCCTGCATCAGTCATTCTGATTCTACATTTCAGGTGATTAATTTTTCAATTATATATCTGCTATATCTTTTTTATCAAATCATCTATGAATTTATGAATTAGTAATTATCAATAAAACATAAATAGTACACAGAAATTAATTATGAATAAAATGCAAATAAAGTAGTGCACATTGAGTTTTATTAATTATTATAATTTAAGCTAGAGGAACCAAATTTCCTGAACTTATGACCTTACCCTCTTCAAATAAATACAGTAATGATTATTATTAAATATTTTTGGCTAAAACTTATCATTTTTAGTTCTGCTATATATTTTAAACTATAATTAAAAATTAATATATTTATTATTGTTAAACATATGCACATGAAATAATTACTTTACCCCATTTTCCCCCATATGTAATATCTTAAGTACAATTTTTCATGACATATACTTTAATCACTTGAATAAAGCCATTAGAAAAATATAAATTTCCAGTTATGCGTTTCATTCTTAATTAGCAATCTTCAGTTTAATATAAATAAAATATGTACCTGTGTAATATTTGTTCATTATGGATAATGTGTAATTAGTTAGGTTAACACCTGTTTGGGTGTTAAGATCAAAGAAATAAGTTATTGTCACTGCAGAGGTCAATTATATATTTCAGAAAGAGAGCAAACCATTTGGATCAAGTGGATATAAATATATAACTGCAAGGTTTTTTTTTTTTTTGCAGAATAAGAGAATAGCTAAAATGTTCAAAAATATTAAAACCCAGGCAAAAAAAAAAGAAGAAATTTTTTGAGATCTCTCCTTAACTATGTGACCTCTGAAGATTAAAAGTCTTCAACTTTCTAAAAGTTTTCAAGATACTGATGTACATTTTATGCAGGATTTATATAATCAGGTAGTTATTTATAATATGCATAAATCTGATTAATATACTTCTTCCATTTGTATCAGATGAATACTCCAACTAACTTTGATATTTAATAGTATATTTAATTCAGTGAAATCTCTGTTTTATTTAGTGATTGACTGAATATCATATCTTCATGAGAATGATTAATCTAAGATTTCTTATTTTTCTTGGTTGGGAATTGATCTGAACCCATTAGAAAATGCTAAATCCAGCATTTTTACAGTGAAAGAAACTCCAGAGACCAATATTATATTTATAAATAAACAAGTTATGAATAATTGAAGAAAATTATTTATTCATTTATTTATAAATAAATTTCAAAAGAGAATAGCAAGTACTTTTTAGATACTTTTATGAAGAATTTTTTTCTCAACTACCAATTGTAGAATAATTCATAGTATTTTTATGCATATTTAAAAATGTTTAATTTTTTAAAATACTTATTATTAAATAAATAAAAAAAATAATAAATGGTTTCATTGCTCAGGAATTCACAATAAGTTTGCATATCAGAAGTTTACAGAGCTGTACTGTGATTCACGGATCTGCTGCTCAATAACTGCATTAAATCCTGTAGACATAAATATTATTTATTTATTTAAAATGAACCTCATTTTTAGTTTCTGATTATGATTCATATAATATATATATAATCAAATAATTGCAATTCTCTTTCCATAATTTTCTTCTGTAATTTTTTTTGTTTAAATCTTTTTTGAAAAATTTTCACATTCAACCAATTCTTAATAACATTTTGTAACATATTTTTTTAAATGTCACTACTCTTATCAATAAGTATTTCTTATAGTCCATGTTTCACAACCATACAATAGTTAAGTAAACATACATGTGTTAATTACATCTAAACAGTGAAATAGATAAATACACAAATCTATAGATTATATGACTTTCAATCATGAAATAATTTTTTTATAAATATTAATTAAAAGATATAAAATTTTTACTGAAAGTATTATTTCTACATTTTATATATTATTTTTTATTAATTAATCTGCTAAAACTGCTGAGGGTGATGGAATGATTTATTCTTATTATGTCTTGGCATAGCTATATATATATATATATATATATATATGATCAATAGATGGCGTCTTTACCAAAACCGCCGAAACAAGTGTAAAATATTTTTACATAAACGCAAAAGGAGTCAGAATTAACTACCTCTTTCATTTTGCTCACCTCCAGATCAGCTGATTTCAAGCTGGTTTGCTTTCGTCAGTGGAAGGATAGAGCTATAGAAACTAGGTCTAAAGACTGAATCCCAAGCGCTTATGCAAAACGTTTATATCAGTTTGCAAGCGTGAATTTTTCAGACCGGTAAAGTCTTCAAACTCAGCCTAGCAAGCTAGATATCTATATGGGTCTGATCTCAGTTCAGTTTCATCACATAGTCAAAGTCTCTGCAATATATATCATTGCAAGAAAACTTTAAAGGTACATTTATGAAAAATAAAAACAAGTTAGTCACGTAACCTGCTATCACTTGTTATTTATGATCAATAGATGGCGTCTTTACCAAAACCGCCGAAACAAGTGTAAAATATTTTTACATAAACCTAGTTTCTATAGCTCTATCCTTCCACTGACGAAAGCAAACCAGCTTGAAATCAGCTGATCTGGAGGTGAGCAAAATGAAAGAGGTAGTTAATTCTGACTCATTTTGCGTTTATGTAAAAATATTTTACACTTGTTTCGGCGGTTTTGGTAAAGACGCCATCTATTGATCATAAATAACAAGTGATAGCAGGTTACGTGACTAACTTGTTTTTATTTTTCATATATATATATATATATAGTTAAGATGTTGAAAATCAAAGCCTACATAAAGAGCATCATGCAACTAAGAAAAGTAATCCCACTGATATAGTTGCCTCTCAATTCAGAAATTCAGTGATAGTTATTTCTTGAAAGTGTTATTTACTGCTAATTTAAATATGGATATAATGATAAATTTCTGAGAGTAAAAACTATCAAAGCCATGTGCTAAAACATCAGAAGTGCATCAGCTATAGCCTAAGCCAGGTAGGTTTCCCAATCATAAAACAATTGTTTCAAAACTGAAAATGATAATTCTCGAGAGCCTGACCACAATGACAGTATTTTCTCATTGCATGCAGTTATAAAATTTACCAACAAGTATTTTTCTGAAGGTTTGAAATGATGGTATGTTAGATGTGATAATATGTTGGACTATTTCCATCATCTATCATTACATGTTTAGAAAATTTTAAATTTTATATAAACTTTTCCAAACACAAACAACTATTAGTAATAATACACAAAAACAGTATGAGTTAGTAGATTACACATTTTGAGTGGTATTAATGTCTACTCTTCTTCAGGTCAGCAACACCTGAAAAAGAGTGGATAATAATACCACTCAAAATGTTGTGTATCTACTAACCTGTGTTGTTAATTTGTGTGTTTTACTAATAGTTGTCTGTATTTGGAAAAGTTTAAATAAAGATTAAAATTTTCTAGACTTTCAATATTCAGTGAGAACTGATGGAAATAATCCAACATATTATTACCAACAAATAAAAAATTATTGAAACTAAGAAAATGTAAAATTTACCAGTGAAAACATCAATGCTGATCAATGAACATCTAAAAATTTTATCTTAACTAGGAGTGAAGATACATCACATGATCACCTTTTCCAAGGCTTACACAAGCTGTTAATATAATAATGATGTGATGCATTATGGCTTCTTTCTCAGAGTCAGAAATATATCATCTACTATGCCTAGAGAAACATGTTAACCACCTTTCCTTTCCATTACACATGCTAAGTTTTTCCTATATTTTCTCTATCCTGCTCCATGCCATTTCTACAACATTATCTTTGTCCACTCTATGGCCTTTATACTTAATTTCCCCTCATGTTTTTTTCAAACCCAGCATAAAACTCAAGAACCCACTTTCTATATAATCACTTTGTTTATGTTGATTCTCCCATAACTTAATTATTTGTAATCTTTCTGCTTGTAAGCATTTAAATTCAATTAACTGATGCCTAATATTTTCCATGCCTTCTTACATAATGTGCAGATTAAATCACTCATATGTCTTCTTTTATATGTATATTCCCTTATTGCTAATGCTCCTGTTTGAGCCTTAAAATAGTAAAACTACTTCCCTTGCTATTATCATAAATTAACTCGCACCCAATAAAACTCTACTCTCCTTACTAGTTTTTCATCTCTCCAACTCCTTATTTTTTCTTAATGCATCTATTCTATTTCATTCTTTGCAACTATAACACTCAACAATTCTATCACAATCATCCCACCTTTTGTATAAGTATACTGACATAAATTCATCCAAATTTTCTGCATACCATACTACCGTTTTCATCCATCTTGTTGCCTGTTCTTTACTCATAACACAATTAAATACTATTTTAGCTATTCTCTTATTATCCATAAATTGCAATCTACCAAAAATTTTCATTTTATTTTTTGCATCTCTCATATAAAAACTTGATCATTCTATTTGTCTTTGAATTGCCTCCTTTGCCATTCACACATCTGCATCTAATGCATGTCTTCCTATTTCTCTTTGTACTTTTTGTAAGTAATCAAACACTCCTTTCCTAATGCACAACACATCATTGCTATAAGTTAACTCTGCTATTGCCACCCCCATACAATTCTTGCTACATCATATTTATTATACAAAAGCACTGTTAATGTCTTTATCAGTCACTTTCTTTTTTTTTTGTTTCTTTTATCAATTTGTTTTCTCCCACTTATCCAATCTCTAATTACTTAAGACAATTCTCAAATAGTTATACCTATTCACCACATTTAAATTTATATCTCTTAATAAAAATTCTTTCTCTTTTCTTCTCCAGCATTTATCATCATTACTTTTGATTTTTCTTCATTAAATTTAATCCCCATCTCTTTACAAATCCCCATGCACATATTCAAGTGTAACATCCATATCTTCCTTAGTTTCTATGCACAAGAAGATATCATCAGCAAATAAAAGACCAGATAATATATGCACTCCCTTGAGATTTATTAATAGTGCCTCCACACTCTTCCTAGTCTTTCTATCACTCTCTCTATTTCTTTCAAATATAACAAAAATAAAATAGGTGACCTAGGGCATCCTTGCCTTAGTTTCACCCCATTTTTAATTATAATTCTATAATACAGTAATTATTTTCATACAATCTCTTAATAAGATCCACTAAAAACCCCTTCATTCCCAAATTTACTAAACTTACCATAATCTATTTTTATTCACTCTATTATATGCCTTCTCTATATCCACAAAGACCATATATAATTGCCTATTTGTATTCCTACTCATTTCTATAAGTTGTGTGACTACAAATAAACTATCTTCTATATGCCTATCTGATCAAAAACCTCCTTGCCTTTCTCCCACTATATTATTTTCTTCCATTCCAGCCTTCCAACCACCATATATGCAAAAACTTTACATTGATGTTATTGCTGTCAGTCTATAATTATTTAACTTTCTATGATCCTTACACTTTCTCTCTTGTATTATTCCAGCTCTTTGAAAATTCTCTCTCATATGCCATCTTATTAAAACATGATAATAGATTTAATTTTGTCCTATTTCCTAAATTCATTACCATTTCTGCTGCCCATTTATCAAAACCTCTTTCCTTTCCACTTTTCAATTTCTTTCCTGCCTCATTCAATTCATTTTTTGTAAACTCTAATATTTACTTTACTATATGATTTTATGTTTGTTATCATCTCTGTCTTTTACATCTAATATCTTTTCTATATCCATTACATAATATTTAAGATTGTCATTAATTTTTCTCTAGGGCTACACTCTTTTTCATCATCATTTAATAATACTCTTCCAAAATTTTTTACTCCCATCTCTTCCACTTGCATTAATATTCTCCAATAATTTACTATTTAATTTCAACCTCTCTCTGTTATTAGCTTGTTTATCCAACTTCTTTTTTTTTTAAATATTTTTCCCATTTAATATTAACAACTTTTTCATTTTCTTTGCCTTTAAGTACCACACCACATTCATATTCTTTGCATATATTTTCCCTCTGTTTTACACTTTCACTAATTTTCACATTTCTCTTACTTTTATTTATTTAAATATTCTCACCTAAAACTCTATTTGCTACTTTTTCTACTTCACTACACCAATCCTTATATTTATTCCCAACAACTCTTCCATGATTTTTTCTACTTTTATTTTATATTCTTCTAACTTATTCTTATCATTCATTCTCCAACCACACCTTTCACTATCCTTTCTACTTTTATTACTATTTTCCATTATATTACTAACCATTTCTATTATACAAAAATTATGATCACTATTATATATTCTCTCTTTTTAATTTTCCATACTTTATCCATTCCTTCTTTCTCTACTAATCCATAATCTATTGTCTGAATATATTATTTTTAGACCATGTGTATTGTCCCTCATAAATATTTGATAAATTTCCAATGCTCAAATTCAATCTCTGACAAAATTTTTCCAAAAACTGTTCATTCTTGTTATCCACATCATCAATTTTGCAATATGTTCATTCATTTCCCCTATTACCACCCCCTCCTTTGAAATTTTATATATCTTTATCTAGGCATTCACTCCATTATAGTTTAACTATCTCCAGTGGCCATATACAATATAATCACCATCCATTCTTGTCATCCTAGTCTTATTTCAAATCACAAATGTTTTTGACAACCGTATTTACTTTTTTTGACATAATTTCTATACAATCATCTCTTTTTTGTTTTTCTTTTCTATTTATACCCTGCCATACCAAATCTTCTAATGTACGTTCTTCTTCTCTTAGATGTATTTCCACTATTGTTAATACCTCAAGCTATTTGTTTTTAACTGCTTTGTTTAATTCCAGCCACTTTTCTGGTCTATATTCAAATATCCAATTTTAACAATTTCTTTTTTTTTGCTACCCTTTTGTAAATTCTTTTGATTCTTTCTTCTCTATTACATTTATAATTAGTTTATTTATCATTAGTTTTATAGACCCATTTCCTTTTCACATTTACATTTATATCTAAATCAGCTACCCTTTATTTACTTCTTATATCCTGTCCATTTTAACCCTTTTTTTGATAATACTGTAGCAAATTTTTCACACAATAGTGCCACCTAGTGCAAGCTTTAGTAATTAATAGGTGTTAAAATGGTGTGCATTATAATTCCTATGCAATGAAGATACACGTGGTATAGACAAAGGTAGAATTAATACTTGAATGTAAAGAAACTATAATAAGTTTCTTTAATTCATATTTGCAAATAAGAGACCATGCTAATTAAAAAGAATGTTATTATGATGATTTTTTATGTTATCTTAAGTTTTTTAATATATAAACACTAATATTGTGGGAAAATATATATATGTCCTATGTGTAAAGAAAGAATGTATAATCAGAAATGAAAAGCCTGTAAATAAACAAGACATTAATGCTTGTCATTAATTGACCTTAATTTTTTAAAATAATTAATCCAGATATTTTTAAATTCAAGGGCTATAATGATATTTCTGACTATAATTGAGGTTTTACTTCATTAACACTACATAGCTTCATTACATGTGCATAAAGCACAATTATAGAGTTATATCTGTCTATATAAATTAATCTTTATAAAGGTAGATACCAATCAATATTTATTTAATAAATAGGTTTCTTGTCTGTGTATTCCAAATGTGTATTTAAACACTCCACTATCATTCTAATAGATCATATTCTGAGATAAAGAAATGCTGAGTTGTTTAATGGTGCTGTAATAGGATTGTACATCTATAGATATTTTTTCAAAATAAAAATGTTACTTAATGTGAAACAGTAGCACAGTTCAAAGTTCAGACACTATGTTATATATAAAATCCCTAAATGTTTGTCCATAAACTGTCATGTGATATTCATGTTAGACATTTTTTCTAGAGGGCATATTTTTTAAGGAAAAAAAATAATTATTTGTTCCACCATTAATAAACCATAACTTTTTTGTGAAGCATTTTATGCAAAGGAAATAATTCTTTTTTTATATTTAAGAGACTTGATTCGATTATAAACATTTTATTCAAAAGAAATAGAGCAATCAATTAAAAAAAAAACTATTACAAAAATGATGATTTTTCTATAGGCTAGGAACATTTGCCAACAAATAAATTCTACAAAGCAAAACAAAAATTGTTAAAACAACCAATTACAAAAAAGTCAGCCTTTCCATAGATTGGGTACATTTCTGGTGTATATAGTAATTATGGATAAAAGTTGAGTACAATTCTCTGAGATATGTTTTGAGGTATGATGATTAGGTAAATAGAACTCTGGTTTCTTATGTAAAATAGTTATATAAGTGTTATGTTGCTTTATCATCATCATCAATATCAGTCTTAATTAAATCTCATTAAGAAAATTTTTATTATATTTTTTTATAGTGGAAAAAAATGGTATAGAAATGTATTGCTTATTATTTTACATGAAGGTTATATATAAATATTATTAATCTCTCAGTATTTTAACGAATCAGAATAGAATCTATCTATTTTTCTAGTTTTATATATATATATATGATAAATTAATTATTTTTATGGATTTAATATGATATGAAAAATGAAAATTAAGTAATTATATTCTTATAAATAAACAGATAATAACTTTGATTTTGCCAGGAAATTTATCAATTATTAATTGACAGTTATGAAGCAAAACAAGTTTTTTCTATTTATCTGTAATAACTCTTTTATCTTGAGTTTCATTTAGAAGTAAAAAGAATTCTCTTATATTTCTAACACAAGTTGCTATAACAATTTTATAGGTATAAGGATTTAGAAGATTCACATGTGGGATATTAAAAATTGCTTCCCAATTTTAACAATTGTTTTCATTAAGGCAGTAAAAAATTTTAATGAAACATTATAATGGTTGTCAAAAATTCTCTAGGAATGATGTCACTACTGTTTTGATGAAAATAACTGATATTATTGAAATTTCAGCATAGAATCTTGGATAACTCAACATTAATTAGAATTCTTTTCATTATTCACCGGATCTTCATATGAATAGTTTCCTATTTATTTGTAAAAGCAACTGAACATCATTTCCAATTCCAAAAATTATTCTGATTTTTTCATTATGATTAATGCTATAATTAAACAAATAGTTGAGTTTAAATCTTGTAATGTTGTCATTTTCAAACAATTAACTTTTATAGCATAATAGTATTAAGGTTATTAATTTGAACAGAATTAATGGTAATAGAAAATTTGATGAGTAAAAATCAATTATTTAATTTTATTATTATAGCTCATGGTAATGTATGGATTGTTTTCATAGGAATGCCTATTTTAAACAACTAAGCATCACATGATCACCATTTCTTATGCTTGCTCATAACTTATTAAAACAGGTAAAACTCTTCATACAGTAGTGCCACTCAGTGCAAGCCAGAGTAATCAATGGATGTCAGAAAGCTTGTGCATAAAATCTCTATCTAATGCCTACTCATCCAATATGCCTAGACTAATTTTTAGCTTGTGGCTTTTGTCAGCCAGGAGCTTTGGATCTAAGAGCGCCACACCTAGATAGTGCAGTGCTTCTCAGATCCAAAGTTCCTGACTGATGAAAGCCACAAGCTAAAAACTAGTCTAGGAATATTGGATGAGTAAGCACTACATAGGGATTATCTGGTGCAGTGCTCTCAGATCCAAAGCTCAAGAGTGAAGAAAGCCTCAAGCTAGAAACTAGTCTGGGGATATCGGATGAGTAGGCACTAGATAGGGATTTTATGCACAAGCCTTCTGACATCCATTGATTACTTTGGCTTGTACTAAGTGGATCTACCATATGGAGAATTTTGCCTGTTTTAATGCCTATTTTAATTGGATGATTTGGGAATTGATTAGTTCCATTGATGCTAAATGCTCCTGATATAGCATTTCCTCAATTAAATAATTTAAAGGTTTTATTATTACCTCTTTATTTTTATTATTATTAATCTCTTCAATAGTTGAGAGAGAATCTGGAACTGAATGAACTGTTTATCCACCATTCTCTAAATATTTAACTCATAGTGGGGGTTTGGTTGATTTAATGATTTTTTTCTTTACATCTTGCTGATGTATCATTAATTCTGGAAGCATTGAATTTTATTACAACTGTAATTAATATGCAAATATATGAAAGTTTTTGAGCTTGTCTCTTTATTTGTTTGATCAATAAAAATTACTGTTATTTTATTGTTATTTATTAGAAGTGAATAATAAATAACAGTATAAAACACATTGGTGCACAAAATTAATAGTAAAATTGCATCTGAAAAAGTGTTAAGAATTGTTATTTGCTATCCACTGGCCATTATGTGCTTACATAAATGAATCTTAAGTAGAGAAATGTGAAAGAATTTAATTCTTTTAAATATGTCTAAAATCACATATTTTTTAAGAATAAATGGGTTATATTTAGATTTGATTTATATCATAAGTGCAATTTTTTTTTTTTTATAAAAACATTTAAATCAACAAACTCAATTTTTTTAAATGATGATAGTTATACTATTAGTAATGACTTTGATCATAGGTAATATGAAGGAAACTAGGAAAATCCTAATTTCAGATGACCTAAAAGAATTTGAATGTTTAAAAAAATGAAGCTCTCTCTTTATAGTGTGAGGAATAGAAGCATTTGTTCTTCAAATAGTTATTGAAATTTTTTAGGATAATGATGACTATCTTGTCTTTAGCATTTACAAAAACTGATAAAACTATGTCTTTATTATGCCATGTAATGTTAACAATAATCTTCAACAACAAAATAATAACTGAACTGTTCATTGCTCAGATCATATGACATTCAAACAATGAAAGTGGTAAATTGAGCTGGAAGTCATGGATTTTAAGCTTGGCAGTCTGTTACTCTACCAGTACAGTATATCACTCAAAGCATGTTCTCTAATGATTTATAAAAAATCATTATAAAATCATCTTAGAACTTAATACATTTTATTATTAATATCTTTGGACAATATTTCAGGTCTAATACCATAAATGAGTTACTAATGAAAATTTTTTGTAAGGACTTGATTTTAATATATTACACATGCTAAATCATATATTTCTAAATATGTCCTTTATCAGTGGCTTTAAAAAACTGATAAGCATTTACAAAACACACACAAAAAATGTAGATTGGAAAGTCATACTAACATTAAAGATTTAAAAAAAACTATGTGCTTAAAGAAAGGCAAGTTTACATGATACAAAAATATACACAGAGTAACATAAATCAAAGTAAGTTAATTTTAAATATATTCTAATTATTCTAACTTACTCAAGATTGCAGATTCTCTGCTTCTAGAATTCCAAATTCAGAGCTGTTTTTTAATTATCAAGTTTAAGTAGTTTAGCAGCATAATAGTCTTACATACATATTATTTTAATTATTATGCTATTACTGATGAATCCTGTAAGTGCTACAATATTTTTACATTCTGATTATAGTGGCCAAATATATTCCTGATCCGCACTAACAAATAATTTTTCCAAATTTCAAAAATATCTTTCTTTAATAACGTTTAAACTATCACAGATAAAACTACATATTCATATCTCAAATTTTCTAATTAAACATATATCGAAATTGAAACTCATTCCTTGATATAACTCTAACAAATAAAATGTTTAAAATATTGAACGTAACATGTACTTATATTTACAATATAAATCTAATAAAGTCTGACTAATTTAGTGGCAATTTTTTTATCAACTTTTATCATTTATATCTAGTTTTTCCAAAAGCATTTTTGATTTCATGATTAGAAGACATTCTGTGTTAAATTACACAAGTCACTTCTTCTGTGAACTTTATTTTTTAAACCCGTCTAATAGTAGTTTTTCCTAGTATATCCTAAGTCATATCTTCCTAATGAAAGCAATCAATATTTCATTTTTTAATATCTTTGAAATAAACTTTATGATGTAAATGGTATTTATATTTTCTCTAAAATCTACGCTCAAGTTAAAGAGAAAATAGTTTTTTTAGGAAATCTGTTACGATTCAACAGTTTATATTTCTAATCCAATGAAGATATGTTTTTTAATAATAATTCAGTAGCATAAACATTCAGTAATTTTTAGTATTGGTTTACATATTCAATTATAATTTGCATATTAAAAAAAAGAAAGTCACATTTTAAAAACATTTCATCTATTTGTCATACATATATAATGTAACATTTATTTTAAAACAGGCAAAACTCACTATATATATTGCCACACACAGCAAGCTAGAGTAATCAATGGCTTCCAGAAGGCTTGTGCATAAAATCCCCATCTATGGCCTACTCATACAACAACAGTTATACACAAGTATAAGAGGAGGTGGTCATGTGATGTTTATTAACATTTATTTTGTGTATTAATATTAAACAATCACATGTACAGATAGAAGCTCAACAAACTCTATGTAGTTATGAAATAATTAAACAAATTCACCACACTACATTCAGAAAACTTCCTAAACATAATGTGGCGAATTTTTAGGGTTGTAAGAAGTTTAATTGGGTATGCTTTATTTTCATATACATTTAATTGTGCTGTAAAGATATTATTTAATATATATATAAAATAAATAAAATATCCGTTAATTAAAAACAATATTGTAATTATAATTGAAATAATATTTTTAACGGTTTACAAACAATTACAAACAATCCTTAAGTCCGCAGAAGTACTTTCGGTTATTTTCTAACCTGCCTCAACTGCCATTAAATTCAAAAAACCAAAAGCGGAAGCAAACGTCATCAATTCAAATTAAAGAGGCAATTTTTATAAATAGGAATAAAACGCATTTAATAAACCGACAAGCTTCTAACATTAAAATACGAGATTCGTGGAATTTGAATTGATGACGTTTGCTTCCGCTTTTGGTTTTTTGAATTTAATGGCAGTTGAGGCAGGATAGAAAGTAACCGAAAGTACTTCTGCGGACTTAAGGATTGTTTGTAAACCGTTAAAAATATTATTTCTATTATAATTATATATATATAAACAGTTATAGATTATGCAAAGTTATTATTTAATATATATATAGTTATAGATCGTGGACATTTTTAACATCATCTTTAATCCCGACAATATCCTAAAATTACCACTCTAGCATATCAAGTGAAAGAAAGAAATATAAAGTTTAGATAGTAAAAAAAAAATTAAAGTCTACATTTTAATTAATTTCAAATAATAACTCAAAATTCTCTTAAAACAATATAAATCTAATATCACCAGAACATTGTTTCACATAATAATTACACTTACATTATCACATTTTATCATTTATTACAATTAAAAGACTTATGCAAGTATATATTATAACTGTGAGTTTTTTTAAAAAACCCACTATTTGAAGTAAAAAATTAAAATTAAATAGTTAAAATTAGTAAATGACAAATTATTTAAAAGTAATTACAAAAAATATAATTATATTGAAATATAATTGTAATTTGATTTAATTCGTTAAATGTCAATCATAAATTAGAATATGCATGAGATAAAAATATAAAAATTAAGTTAATGAATGTCAGTATTTAATTGTTCTTATTTATAGATATAATTTTAACTGCAAACTTTAATTTAATATTGATTTCAACTTAATTGTGGAATCAATTTTAATTAAAACTATTATCTTTTATCAATTATTTTTTTAATACATAACAAAACAAAATCAAATGAAGTTAATTTTAAAAATGAAGTTCAAATTTAATAAATATTGTTCAAGAAGTGATTTAAAAATGAACTTCTGAAGATTGTATTTTATTTTACTAATATGATCATAAGCTTTAACTTTTACCATTTCTTTATTGTTATTAAATTAATTTAATATCATTCTCAATGATCCAATTTAATGATAATGAATTGCTAAACAATTTGATTTTTATCTTTTTAAATAGCTTAATCATCAATTTAAAATCATCACATTAGGAAGTAAGATGGATAATGTAAATTTAAAGAAGTGATATGTACATTTGAATTTAAAAGAAAATGATTTTTTTAACTTTATCAGTGCTTATTATCAATAGAGAAGCAACAACTTTACTGGAAAGTTGAAGGGTGCTTGAAAATCTGAGTTCAAATCCTCTATACTATACCAACATTTATTAATAAAAAATATGAGAATTAAAATTATAAAAGTTGTACTTGTGTGAAAAGAACAAATGTGAACATAAATACTTATTTAAATTAAACTCCGTATGTGATGCTGGTATAAAATTTTAAATGCCTTAATTTCATTTATATATAATTGAGCAAGTATCTTTCTATGGTATGTCTCTATTTTATCAAAAATCAAATTAGTTTGAATTTAATTAATGTATTATAAGTTTTATGCCCCCCTTTTGACTTTAGCAGTAACTTATACTGCTTGTAATGTAAACAAAAGTAAATTTTCTTTGTCTTTTGCAAATTATTACAAATTTTTTTCTACTTTTTAAAACAAATTTTATATTACTTCACAAAATTAATGGTTACAATAATAAAAAACGCATTTATTATAATAACTGATTGTAAGAATAATTGATTCTAGTTAGAAGCTATTTTAAAGAAAAGTAATATTTCCCAAAATCATCTACTACCTAGTTGGCTTTGCCCCCACAACAATGTTCATTAAAAAAGTGGAGACACAATGCAGAAGACTATGCTGGGAAGGTAAGGCTCCTGTTATTAATCTAAAACGATTACAGAAATCATTAAATGGTCTGGCACTACACTCCATTAAGATATTTCAAATACAAAGAGCATACAACATAATTACCAAATTACTCCATGACATTCCAAAAATGAAATGCCCACTTCCTCTAATAAAGGTTGAACCAGCAGACAGGCCTCCTCCCCTAAATAAAAAAACTATGGATTCAGCAACAGATTACTTTAGTAGTGGAGAACATAAAAACCTCAAGTACCAACTCACATACTGGGAAGTCTATCAAGCAGTTCTTCAGGAAAGAAATAAAGCTGTCTGCTTACTCCCTATAGAAATCCCAGATTAGCAAAGATGACAAAATTTTGGAAGCTAGAACCAAAACATGTAGACTTTTTGATAAAAATAAATTTGGGTGCACTTCCCACTGCAGCCTTCTTGTGCCACCAGAGAGGATACAATATCAACCCCCTCTGCCCCTTATGTAATAAACATGAGGAGACAATGGACCACATTCTTACACAATGTGAAGCATGGGAAAACTTCCGAAAAACAATTTTAAAAAGAATGGTCAAACCTGATCAGTCACAAGTAGGACTAAAGTTGGCCTTGAAAAAAGGAATATTCGGAACAATAAGACTGGCAACCTTTATAAACTTTGTCATCTGGACAATTAGGTGCAAAATAACTTTTCAAAAAGAGCTTGACCAACTAGCCGAAGATTTCATGCTTAACCTTCTCAAAAATATAAAAGAAAAAGACAAGAGAACCTGTCTATCCTGGTTGGCTGATGAAACCTGGGGTCAAGTGAATTTATAACATTGAATGACATTAGTAAGAAAGACAATTGATTATCTCAAGCTCATCACTGATAGCTATGAGACCACTCCAATGCCAACAAACAAAGGGCTAGAATGTAAGGACAAGAAAACCACCACAACTATTGTCTACAAGTATGATTGAAACATGGAAGCAGAGGGGTAATGAGACAACATGTAATAAGAACTTTAGAACTGTTATCCACCAAAGTGAATTGAAATGACACCTTTCAAACATTGTAAATAACTATTCATTGTAAATAACTAATTGTGAATAAAGTTTGTTTGAAATGAAGAAAAGTAATATTTTTCTTTATTTTAACATTTTTTTACACAAATATTTTAATATTTCTTATAAATAATGCTTTTAATAAAAAAATTGGAATGATAATTACATAAAACAAATACTTTTCTTATGAGTGGTTATGTAATACTGCTTGTAGCATTTGGGTCATTGTAATCATTCTGAGTTAATTATAACATTTTGATGTTGATACTTGATATTCTCACACTAATTAATGATTATTGAACTTGATTTATTCAAATTATTTATTCTATTTTTCTTGCTGTTTATATAATCTATATATGTGTCTAATTAAAAATGGTACAGTCTTATTATTTATAAAAGTAAAGCAAAATAAAATGTATGATTTTAATAATAAATTTCTAATTCAAGCTTTAATTTATCAGTCATTTGAATAATTGATGTTTTTAAAATTTATCTATTATGATACAGTTACATATAAATTTAAATCTAATAATTATCTGCACATAATAAATTTACTTAATTTGCATTAAAGAAAATTTTAAATATTTAAGAATATAATGCTAATTAAAATGTTTATTTTGATAAAATGTCTATTTTAAATATAACAATAAATATAATCCTCAAGTCATTTAAATTAACAACTCAGTCTTCATATGAGTACATGAATGAAAGTTAGATATTTTATCAATTTTAATATTTGGAATTATTAAATAATAATGTATTAAAAGATTATTTCACCTTCTCTCAGGATATAAATTTAAAGCATTCTCTATGGTGAACAAATGATGAATGAAATGAATCCACACATTCTTGAAGTATAAGTTTTATAAGTATACTTAAATTAAACATAGCTCAATGTGAATTTATTTTATTTTTAATTCTTTGTTTAACATTTAGAGTGCTTTTAATTCAAAGCTTGAGGAGAGTGATTAACTCCTTTTGTTTATATGTACATTGAACTACATTTAATATTTATATGTGGCATGCAAACCCTTCACTTATTGCTCATCTATATTATCAAATAATAAAGAAACAATTAAGAACCATTTATATTTTTATTTAAGTAGATAAGTTTTATAATATATATTGTACCCTTTTGTTTAGATTATGAGGAATTATTTATATCAATTTACTAAAAAAAAGTTAAATTTAAAAGTTATTTTAGGGGTATGATGTATATAATGTGTTGACGATCTTTTAAAGAGTCTAGTTAAAGCAAATAAAAATATTTATTGTATAATATTGTGTTAATATTTAAGAAAACAGTCAACTAAAGATAAATTATAATATTGTATGGTTGGGAAAACTGGCCATAATAAATACTGCATTAATAAGTCTTGTAAATAAATATTTAAAGTAAATTTTAAAAAGTAATAACTTGAAGTTAAATAAATAATATATTTGATTAATAAAAATTAATATTTAATAATTGAGTTTAAAATATTTATTTAAAATTAGTATTGTGGTAAAAATGAATATTCGGTTTGGTGATATTAAACTATTATTTTAAAAGTTGTTATATTATTATTTTATAATATATATATTTTTGTAAATTAAATTATTTAAGTTGTTTTTAGCTAAATTGTAAGCGTTTCATCTGGGTTATAAGTCATGTGACATATAAATGTCAATATATACATGCTTGCGAGTTTTTTTTAGTAAAGTTGCAAAATTGTTTTAAAATTCTATTATAAAATTTAAAATATATTTGGCTACCACAAGATAAAAATAAAATTATTTAGTATAAATTATTAAGTCGTGTTTTTTTATTATTTTAAAAAAAATGAATGTAATAAGTAAAATTAGATTTTTGTTTTATTTTGAAAAACAACTATGTTTTAAGAAAGCTAAAGATAATAATAAATATTACGATATAATTTTAAAAAGTTATTTTGAAGGGTTTGGTAAATGTAAATAAAATATGAAAATTAACTAGGAATTAAATAATATAATAAATAATAAATATTAGATAAATCATTGTTTATTTTTAACTTTGATTCTGCATTGTTAGTTAGGGATGTAAATAAGCTAGCAGAGCATTGTTTAGTTAACCAATCAATGGAGTAATTTATTCAGATATAAAAATTGGTGCACAATTATTTTCGAGATACTACTACAACTACTACTCCTTCTGTTAACTAAGTGTGCTGTATTACACAACTTAACTTCTATAAGTTTGCAGTCTAGAGATTGAGAGTACCATTAATAGTCAATTATATTAATTTTTACTTCCAAGAAAGTACAGTAATTTATCATAAGATTGTATAATACAGAGATGCCATGCTAAAAGCTAAATAGTTCCTTATCGACCGATTTATTAAGCTTGATCTTAATGTCATGTTAAACATGAATCGATTATTGTTAAATTTAAATTTATATAAAAAATGTCAAAATTATTATGTTTCCATTAAGCATATAATTTTGCTTATACTAATTAGTAATGGTAATTTGCTATTGAGTTTAGCAAATTGGACGTCACATGGGAGGTTTAAAGGAAATTCACCAGAAATTAAAAGTAAAACAGAAAAAAATGCTTTTATTCGGAGAACTGATTTTAAAATTAAGACTAAGGAAATAAGATAGTAAAGTTTTTTAAAAAAACATTTAACCTGAAAAAATAACTATTTTGGGAAATGCAGAAATGTTTCTTTATGAATAAATATTTAATAATCTATTTTAAGAATATTATAACAGTTTTAAAAATGTAAAAACCAAGACCATTATTGAAACATTTCACATCTTATTAAAAGGAATCTTTAAAATAGGTAACAAAATTATGCTATTATTAATTTATGTATGCTGGTCATACAAAAGATGTTAAAAAAAATTATTTATGAAAATATTTAAATACATAGTAAGTGTCGAGAAACACTGAATTAGTGTTATCATACTGGGGATACTAAAAAAAATCATGGGATTTGAATGAAAGTAGCAGAACTTTGAAATTATTTTATTATATGATACCAAAAAGTATTTTCAATATTTTTTTTGTTAAATAATGGGAACCATGAACTATTATTTTATAAACTTTTAGGAGCAAATCCATAGTTATTTATGAATCAATCTGGATATTTTAAAAGTTGACCTACCATATTTTATTATTTTTTTTAAATTGTCATTCATTTTGTTTTAAAAGTGGAACCAATAGAGCATGCATGATTTTGGTGTCAGTAGAAGTTTTTCATCAACAAGCACTGGCAAGTTGAATACCCAAGAGGAAAAAAACTTTTTTCTTCAATGAACTTATGGTCAAAGTTTTGTTTTAGTAAATATGCTTTTTGAATTATTATTTTTTACTAACCTTAGTGTTAATGCTTATTAATGGATTAGAGATAGGAAAGGAACATAAAAATATTAAACTACTTACTAACATAGTGCTTAGATTCTTATAAAAAATATTTAATAGTTTTAAAAAAGATTTAATATTTCAAGTGTGACAATATTGAATGAATGATATACTATATAATGTTTTATTTAGTTTGTGTAACAGAAAACATCATTTAAGTGGTCAACCAGTAGAAAGATCACTTATGGCAATAATTATAAAACTATTAATGATTTTATGATGTATTTTTTTTAGATTGTTAAAATATTGTGTCATTTTTTGTGTGGATGTGTGAAAACGTATAAATACACAATGCATACACAGAGCTTATAGGAGTTTATTTATTTAAAAAAATTTGCATACTTTTATCTTATATTATAAATATATTCTAACGTAATGGGAATATAATTGTATGATTCTATCGTGATTGAACTTAATACTTATTTTAAGTGGTTGAAGTATTGAAGTATTATATCGATAGTAATTATTTATATTTTGGTTCAAGAGTTATTAGAGAAATGAAGGAATCTTTCTTATTGAGTAGTTAGGTTGTTATTTGTATGTGAATTTATTTATTGTTGTAGAAAGGCAGTAAGAATTTTAGTGATGTAGAGTGATAAATCTCTAAAGAAGTTATAAAGGTAGTGGCTTGGGAGTAAGTTAAATGAAACCAAGATAATGTTTTATGTAGGATGTATTAATATGGGAATAAGGATAATTGATGATCATGATTATGCAAGTATAGATAACTTAGCCCTATAACTTGTATATTTTCCATGGCAGTGTTTTCTTTGTGTTGAAGTTAAATGTTCCATAGAGCTGAATAAATAGCCTGGACATTATATTTTGTGGTGGATGTTATTAGACAAATAAGTCATATCTCATTTCTTATGCACTGTTACCACAATGATTATATAATAGAGGTACTAGTAAGTTTAGACTCTAATTTGTTTTATATGCCTATGCATCTGTTTGCCATCAAAATTTCTAGTATTATATCATATAGGATGATATTTAAAATAAGAGATGATAATTTTGGAGGTGTGTATAATATTAAAAAGAATAAGATAGGTTGTCTTACTTGAAGTGAAGATAGAGATGAATACAAAAATTACAAGAATATGGTTTATCAGGAAAAGAATTATAAAATTTTCATATTCGAAATTGATTGTTTTTTTTATAAAGATGTGTGATAATTAAAGTACGTTTGTGAAAATATTGAATAATTGTTAAGTATTTTAAAACTTACATATAATGCATATTTTTGACAAGTAATATGATAAAACCGAATCTTGTTAAAATGATACAGATAGTTATAGGTTTTGTAAATGTTATTCTGTAGCAACAATATACACCAACATATATATTTTATCTGATATTAAATTAATATTCAATCAATAGTATAATTAGACCACTATGTTGTTAATTAAATGTATTCATGTCATTATTAAGTTGGGGAATAACTACATGATATGTTAAATTATTTCAAAAGAACTAAGTACAAGTTAATAGATGAATATTAAACTAGTTAATTTTTTCATTTTGTATCTTGGGTTTACCAAATTAATGTACATGTAACAGAGATACATTATATTAATATTTTAATAAGAGATATGTAATTTAAAAAATGTTCCATAACTTATTTTTTTATAGTTTATTTCTGAAAAGTATAGAAAGTGTGATGATGTAAAGTTCATTAATAATGTAAATAGTGTATATAAGTTTATTGTTGAAGTTATAAATAAAATTTGTTAAACTTGTTTTATAAATCTTGGTGTTGACTCAATTTCTCCACATCACAGTTACATAATCACAGATAATTTGAATTTTAAATATAACATTTGCATAACATAAATAATATTATTATTTAAGAGTTATAATATTTTCTTGATATGATTTCTTCAAGAAACTTCATTTGTCATATTATTATTATGGTCATAGAATAATTACAAGATATTTACACAGAATTATATTATTATTGGTTGCCACATATTCTCAGATTATAAGAGTATACCACATATTTATAAGATGCCATGTGAAGAATAAGAAAAATTATATTATATTACTTATTATTATTATTCATAATTAATGTTATAATGAGAAAATAGATTATTATTATTATTATTATTATTATTATTATTATTATTATTATTATTATTATTATTATTATTATTATTATTATTATTATTATTATTATTATTATTATTATTATTATTATTATTATTATTATTATTATTATTATTATTATTATTATTATTATTATTATTATTATTATTATTATTATTATTATTATTATTAAACAATATACTTTATTGGACAATAAATAGATTACATATGGTATCACTAGAAAAGATATACTGATAAAATAGATTTACAGATTGTACATGAGTTCATTTGTATATTTACAATCAAATGCATAGTCTTTGTTTATAATTTTTTGCAATCTGAATCTTTGTTATAGTCTTGATTTTTGCTTGATCAGGGACCAAGTGGTTGCATATATATCTGGGGATGTGATCAATTTGTTCCTATTTTGTATCTGCATTAGCTTGTTTTGAAATGTTTAAGGTTGTCATCTAGTGTTTCCCAATTAGAAATTTGTACCTGATGCACCACAGAGCATACAGTAGAAAAGTTGCTGCTCCGATGGTGGGTATTGATTTTCTTTTATAAGCCTCCATTAATTGTTCTATCCTGGTATTATTTTTTCTGTATATATTACATATTATGTCTCTAATCTGATTTAGTCCTCTACAGTGGTCCATTATATGCTTCCATGTTTCTTCTGTTTCATAACATAGTCCACAGAAAGAATTAATAGATATGTACATCTTTCTGTGAAATAGAAAATTGGTAGTTGGTAGTGCATCCAGGTTCATTTTCAGGACAAAATCAAAAAATGTTTGGTTCCAATTTCCATTTTTTATATTCTTTTATCATTTTTTTATTGGTTATTCCTATTATTGGTGTTGTGTTATTTTCTCCATTGTTGTTTGTGTGTATGAGATTGTATATTTCCCGGTTTTTGTATTTCTGTATGTATTGATCTGGGATTTTATTTTTTATTTTACATTGGTATATCATTAGTTCAATATATAAACCTTTGTGTGGTGGTCTGTTTGTGAGGGTTATTATTATTATTATTATTATTATTATTATTATTATTATTATTATTATTATTATTATTATTATTATTATCATCATCATCATCATCATCATCATCATCATTATTATTATTATTATTATTATTATTATTATTATTATTATTATTATTATTATTATTATTAGAATTAGTCAGATGTAGTTGAGAATGATATTAAATCCCTTATCATGCTTAATTACAGAAATTATAATTGCCTATAATTATTTTAAAAGAACCTGATGATTATTTGAGCTAAATTATTTAGATAAAGAGATGAAGATTGTTTTATTGGGATAATTTTAATTAATTAAGTAATTATTGAAGACGTAGGAATGCTATAGATTTAGTGTTTAAGATAATAAGAGGGAGGATAGTATTCTTATGCTATTGAGGTAATATCCTATGGGATATTGGCTCAATGTATTCGTCTTGCCACTTGTAAACTCACTTCATAGTTTCATGATTTTTATTAGATATTTATTTATTTAATTTATGAAACCGAACCATATTATTATTTATTAATTAGAGCTAGTTTAATAACTTACTGTATTGGAGAATATATTTATTATTGATTAGATACATTTTAGATGAGTATAATTATTTATCTGAGCTAGACTAAATTATCATTATTACATATTTCTGGAAGTGAGGGTACAATATATATATATATGAATTTATTTTTATATTCAATATATATATATATATATATATATATATATATATATATATATATATATATTGAATAAAAAATAAATTCAAATTCAGAATAAATGCAAGAATGAATGTATATTTTACTTAAGTTAAAATAAAATAATTTATTAATTTTATCATATTGACTAATAATAAACTTTGTTATAATTATAAAGAAAGAAATTCATAATTCATGAGACAATTTTAAAAAGAATATGGGTGTTATCTGGGCAGCACACACACACATGCATAAAAAATAATAGGAGCATATTACTTTGGAAAAATATATTTTTATTCGAATGCTTTTCTTTTAATATTTTATGGATTTATTGTAAAAGACATAAAGCAGTTTGAATAGATATTACAAAGAAGAGGACATGATCTTTATTAATTAATATCAAAAGAATAAATGAAATGAATAACAACAATGTTTTGATATAGATATGAACATTAATATCTAATAAAAAGGAAATAGTTGGATACCATCTAGGAACAATGTACATAGAGACATGGATCATCATTATTGTCATGGGAATATTATAGAAAACATCACAGAAAATAAAGCTGTAGTTAAAAAATATCAAGATGTTGATTGTGGTAACAAATGCTAGCATAAAAATAACTTATAAAAATTATTATCAAATTAACTTTTAACTTACTTTCAATAAGAAAAATAATAATAATAATATATTAACATTTTGGCTGCTCAATTGCAGATATTGTCAGTTACATTTTGTCACCCAATTGTGAGGTTTGATGAGTACTATTCATTACATTTTGGCTGCCCATCTTAATGCATGAAGTGATCAGTGTATAAGGATAACAATTTTAATCATTATTTAAATATTATCTGTTACTATATATATATATTGTAATGATTGTACTAAGCATATTTCAACACTTTACATTTTCTCTATTTATTTACATAAATTACATGGGTGCCACCTGGATTTAAGCATTAGAAAATAAACTAAAACACACACACACATATAGATATATATAATACAACCATTAAACAACCCCATTTGTAAAACAGGGCTACATCATAGAGAACATAAGTTACTCCTGTTGAATGAAAGAAGACCACATGATCTTACATAAACAGTAAAAATCATATGATAATTTATTTACAAGTGTACTTATTAATTGATGTACAATTTATTTTCTTTAATAAAATTAACAAATCATATAACAATAATTTATTTACATAGTATAATCATTAATTGGTATGCAATTTATTTTTTTAATAAAATGCTTTCACCTTTATACATTATAGTATCAATATATTCCTAGATAATGTAACATATTTACCATACCTTCAACCCAATTCCATTAAACTTAAATATAATTCTATGCATATGTAAATTCATAAATAAAAATATTTTTTTAACTTGCATGTCTCCTACTATGTCTCCTACTACTTACACATACATCTGCTCTATATAGGATAGACATCAGCACTATGTTTATCACAATAACCATAAGAAATGGTCTTTTTAGACCCTAATCTTAAACATAATTGCTTATATGATAATAACTATAAATGGAAGTCTTTTTTGGTCCTAACCCTAATTGAGTAAATCTTTTATACAATACTTACCAGAATGAATTTTGATCCCAAACCTAATTTAATACAAGTACAATTTATACAGGGATGACTCATTTCTGAGATTGAACCCTAACTCATTAAACGGATAGGAATGTATTCTCTCATAGGGATATAAACATATGTAAAGTATTAAACATTTTACAAACAACTGTTGTTATATAAAATCTATACATAATATCCAATTTTTAGTAATGAAATACAAATTTAACTATTAATGAATGAGACTAATGGAAATAATTATATGCTAACTATGGTTATTTAAGACTTAGGCAATTTATATGTGTGCATTACAATTACATGATTATCATTATTTCTTTATCTTTTCTCTTATTAATAACATATAAAATTCCTAATCTTAGTGTACATATGTGATATATAATAAAAAAATTTCTTTAAAAATAAATTATTACAAATTCATTACATTTTTTTTAAATTGACAATTTTTTTAAATAATACCCAGATAATAAGTCTTATTTATAAATTCAGATTAGTTAAAATAAAGTACAAATCAGACTTTAAATATAAGATGTACCAAAACAAAATAATTGTCATTTACTTATTTCTGACAAACATTAAAAGTTCGTTTAGTGATAATAGTTTTGGAATTTTTAATTATCATTTAAATAAACCTATTTTTTTATTTTAGCCGGAGTTATTCAAAATATTATTCAAAAGTGTTCCAGATTAGATCTAGCTGACTATTAGCAGTGTCTTTCCTTTTTATTTACAAAGCATAGTGAAATCCTGGGATTTGAATATAGTAGTATTCCAATCTGATCAAGAGAGAAGAGGAACTGATTTGTTATATCCAAAACTTAGTTTCTTTCTCGAACCTCATTTTAGTTTGTTTTTTTTTTTAAAAAAAAATACATATAATTTTTGTTTAGACAAAAAAAAATTCTTTTTTTTTAAATTAAAATGCATAATGGATTGTTCACTTCAATATATTGAAGCAGTCAATCTTAGCCCAAGATTAAGCTTCATGATACCTATATTCAAACCTTACATCCTATCCCATTTCTTTAGTTGTGTATATATATTTCATGTATATATGCCTGAGAAGCATGCCTAAAAATTATAAATTTTAGCTTTTCAATATTTTTTTTATTATTAATTTTTTTTCTTCACATTAAAATACATAGGTGCGGCTCAGATATATATATATATATTGTAGATATATATATATATAGTATTCAATTATTTAAAAAAAAAAATTTTTTTTATTCTTTTATACATACAGAGATTTATATGTATAGATTTATTATTATGAATAAGCAGTTCTTTTTTTTGATTTATTATATAATATTTTTTTTATTAAATAATATGTGTTAAATTTATTTAACTTTCATTTTGTTAAAATAGAGTAAATCAGAAAAGTGTGAAATAAGGCAATTAAGATTGTTAGATTAGGAGATAAAAAAAATGTACACGTGTGACACAATGAATACATCTGTACAAACACAAAGATGCTTTTACACTTATTCCTGATGGCTATAGATGGCCAGCTTTGTTGTTATCTGTATCTTAAGATTATTTTTACAAAAGAGGTGCTTTGATGTAGATAACGATAGCGATCAATTTTAAATCTTTATTGATTGTGACCGACGTCAAACTTGTGAAGCTTTGATTTTTTTTTTAAGATAAAGATTTCCAGATGTTTTTTTTTCTTTGGTTGAAATTCGCGATATAAATGATTGAAACAATTTTTTTAAGCAGTCAGTCATAAATTTTTTTAGAGAGATGATCAGTCAGTCTTAAATTTCTTTGGAGAGATGATGAGTTAGTCATTAATTTTTTTAGAGTGAGAGTCACTCAAATTATTATTATTATTTTGAGACTCAACTCAGTCGGTCCTTCCTTGTTATTATTCTTAAGCAGAAATGTAAGCTCGGATTTTTTTTTTTAAAAGAGAGTGAACGCTTTAATTTTTTTTTTTTTTCACTCTTTGAAAGTTGAAAAAAAAAGAGCAAATGAAATGTGCGTTTATATAAAGCAATTTCCAGCAATATTAAAGAAGAGGAGAGAAATGGAACAAGATTGAATTTATTAGAAGTTAGTAATAATTATATAAAAAATGATATTAACATATTTGGTTATGCATAATACTATGCCTCTGCATTGCTAAACCATTTTTTTTCTGCTTCCTGGTTAATACAGAATGAGTCAAAATCGCTGATCTGTCTATGAAGTCATGTATCCAGTAATAACCAACAAAATGATAGATTTTGAAGCCAACCACACAAGCTATATGGAATGCTTTGTTTCTAGTTCCTGGCTTATTAAAAGCTCATTACCTTCGAATGAATGGAGAAGAGGAAATAGGAGGAAAAGAAAATTTATAACATCCATGTAGAACCAAGTTTGAAGCCATAAATCAAATTTTTGTTGATTTACCTCAATCATCTAAAGTGTCAACAGCAATTATTTTTTTTAAAGGAGAGAGACAAGCAAATCCACCGGTACCTACTTATTCAAAGTACTTATAATAACTTTTTTTTTAAATGGTAGAAGGAAGCCAATCAACAGTGAATAATAATGGAATTGAAGAAACAAGCAAAGTCAATTGATTCAGCATTATCTTAAAAGTATCTGCAATAACTTTCTTTTTTTTTTGTTGTTGTTGTTGGTGAGCAAAGAAAAGCAGTCTGAAAATTCAAATTCAGGACATTAATAAGAAGTAAAAAGTAGACGGGTAAATATGAACTTTCTTTAACCGATTTTATTCTTTTACTTATTAAAAGTAAACCTTAATTTACTGGTCAAAGCAATTTTCTTTTTTGATACAGAAACATTAAAGACTTGTTTATCTATAGTTATTTGCAATATCTCACAACATAGCACAAACATAGTTTAAATCTTTAAACTTAAATTTTTCATTATTTTTTTTTTTTTTTTTATTATATATTGTAATGTTGAAATGTTTTTTTTTTAATTGTTCTTCAGATGTTAATGATAATGAGCAACCTATAGATATATGCATTTATAATGTTTTTTATTTTTATTTTATCTTGTTGCATATTAAAAATTAATATATGTATTTTATTTTCTTTCGCTATAAGGTTGCAAAAGAAAAAGATATTTTTATATATGTAATTTTTGGGTATACATTTTAAACATATATGTTAACATTACCGAATGCGTGAATGTGTAACTGCTTATCCAAACACATCAAAGAATAGGTTATATATGATTAGTTTAAAATGGTAAATTGAAAAGTAGGGCATTACATTTGAATGGAAATGAAATAACATATACAAGTTTCACCTGAAATTTATTTTATGATATGATGAGTAAGAAAAGTCTTAAATAAGCATTTATAGAATATGTATTTTTTTTTTTAATATTGATTTAAGTCAGCTTATTTTGAGATATCAAGAAAATGACAAACCTATATATTAAGTTTATTTGCTTATACTTATATAAATTTTTATATTAATAAGCCATTTATTTAATTGTCGATTTGACTTTAAAGAAGGAAAGAAAGAGTAGTAGTGTTAATAAAATATAATTATATATCTTAATTGGTTTCCGAGTTATTATTAAGAATATTGTGTTTTTTTTTTTGTCTTAATTCTATCATTTTAATTCATCATCATTGCTCGCAGTTATTAAGTATTACCATTCGTATATATTGAGCAATCACTTGCAAATATTAAGCGTCCGCAAAATAATAGGTAAACTAGAATGTTGATATTTAAGTATTTAAGGATTATGCTTGAGAATAACCAAATTTTGATAATTATAGTTCAACATAGAAAGCTAAAATTGTGTTGTGTCCATGAATTTAGATCATCCTCATCAAAGATGGATATCATGTTATTAGTTAAAAAATGTTTCAAATAATACTATATAAAAGTTATGATCGCCATCAATCATCATTAATAAATTATAATCATTAAATTTAATGTTTAGCGTAATGAATATATTTTAGTAAATAGGGGTTTATAGAAAATTGAATATTATGCAAAGAGATTCATGTTGATCAATCATCACCATTAGTATTATTAAATCCCAGTATGAAATAGGATAATTTTAATAGATGCCTATAAATTTATAAAGATGAATTTATTGTTGTGAGTTTATTGATAAGCCATGGCTGGTATCATCATTACTATTATAATCATTATTATGATATCACTATTATTATCATTATTATGATATTATTATCATCATCATCATTATTACCTTTATTGTGATAAATAATTTAGTTAAATGGCCATCAATATCAATAATGGTCTTCACATGCTTGTTTGGAAGCCATTAATAGGATTATACATGTCTGTTCATCAATATACGCTAATGAGCTAGCAATGTCTATAAGAATCTTTGATCTATAGTATAAACTTTGGTAATATTGGGATCCTGTAATTTTATCAATATAGATAAAATGTAAGAATGTCATTTTTGTTCAATAGTCATCCAAGTCATGTGTAATAAATATGTACTGAATGAGTTTGAACTCAAGTACACTATAAATAGATACTTATCTAGATTGAAAACAATCTAGTGGGGCTCATGGGAAAACACATGTACTTAGCTAAACTGAATAAAGAGTGATATCATCCCTTTCCAACTTCATAATATTAGTTTTATAGAATATATTTTTTATAAGTTGTCATGAATAGCACCCGTGTGTGCATATGACCATGAATGGTCTTATATATTTGGAAAGAAGAATAGGAAGGATTCTTTGTTAGAAGAACCTATTATTGGAGATAAGCATAAGGCACTCCAGGAATCTCACAGTGGGTACTTTTATTCAGTTGCTATATTTAATATTATTTTTATTAGATGACAATGGCCAGTATGTTTTATTGTTCAAATGACTGCCCCAATATATAAATAAATACCAAGAATCTTTAATGCTGATATTTTCAAGTGGCACAGTGATTCTATAATTTCTTTATCTATGCTATGATGAATTGATATAGTTACAAATGGTACAGATTGGATAGGCATATATCTAATAATTAATAATTTCCCCTATCTAAATATTTATTATGGTTACAAATGTGACATATTAAAATAGTTACAAATTATAGTTACAAATACATATCTTTTATATTAATTTAATAATTACAAATACATATCTTTTATATTAATTTAATAATTACAAATACATATTTATATTAATTTAAAAATATTGTTACAATATATATATATATATATATATATATATATGTAACAATATTTAAAATATATATATGCGGCTCAGATATATATATATTACAGGAGCAAACCTAACAAAATATTGATTTTTAAAATATTTTATTATACATCATTTATAAAACTTTCTTTTTAAATTATTTTTTTAAAATCAAACTGTATATTTTATAAAATCCAAAATGGAAGATGCAACTGTTAATTGTCCAAAAATAATTAAAGGGATGGAAACATAATATTGTTTTAATATTGGGAAGAATTTTTAATTAAAGTTTTACTGAAAATAAAATGGGGAATTAGATTAATAGATTTTACTTTTGTTATAAACATTTTTGTCAAATCCTATTTTCAATCTGGAAATAGATTTGAATATATTTTGGAACCTTATCTAATGATTGCATCTTCAAGAACAATGGACAAAGAAAATGTAAGATTTTGTTAGATCGGAGATTAGATTTTGGGCTAGAAATAAGAAATTAAAGGCATTTCACAAATACCTGAGTGGGACATAAGATGGGCTGATTTTAAATACCAGAAGTGAGCTACTATTGAGAGAACTATGCAGTTAACAGAATCCATGCTGGTTTGAAATTTAAAAAATAATGATTGAGTAGAAAGCCCATCACCTTTCCAACCCATGGAGGTTATCTTCTGATGCCATAGAATGAAGTAAAGACCTGATCTGAGAACTTTGGAATGCTGATCAGAAGCTTTATGTTACCTAAGAACTCACATAAATCCTTAAACTGCTGTGTATGAGCCAGACTTTTTAAAATGGACAACCCAAAATAAAGCTAGTCTAACTAATCTCGAATCCTGCTATCAAGATTTCTCCTAATTTATTGTTTAATTTTATCTCTTTCTAATATGTAAAGGCAAATTGCTCTCAAATGATTTTTTAAAACTAATCCTATCTCATATGCTCTAACTTTTTTTTAACTTTGGTACGGTCATTTATTTATTACTTGATTTTATATGTCTGTTTTAGTTATTATTAATATGCCAATCTCAGGTAACCTGATGAGCTGAATTTCTAAAAAGCTTTTCTTTTCTCTTTTAAGTAAACCTTCATGAATTAAGGTTATTAACGTCCTCTCAAAATATAATGTATGATTATCACCAGATTGTTATTTTATTTTATTAAAGGAAATCTTCTCTTTATATATATTATAGCAGCATAAAGCATTATTTGTAGAAAGTTATAGCATTAAAACAAGGAGTCATTTATTTCAAAGCAGTAAATCTTATTCAATGTCGTTAATGACATTTATTTATATTGCATTACTGAAATTTGGCTTATCATCATGAATATATATATATATATATATATATATATTATGAACCCATGGATTCCTCTTCATGCTCTGTTCTTCAGATAGTTGCACTTCCCAGTATCTCCTTCATATAAAAAAGCCTCTGCACATCAGTGATTCCTATATGCCTGGGCCATGCCATGCCTAACTACATTTTTATAAGCACTGCCCTAAAGAGTGGATCTTAGATTTCATTTTTTCATCCATAAGCACATCCTTTTCCTTTTATTTCTTCACCATCATGTCAGTACCACCACGTCTTCATTTATTATTTCTTTTCCTTCATGATCTAGTTTTAATGTTATAATATTAAAATTGCACTCTGCTCAAAATATATGTAAACTCCAAATATTACTAGCTAGATTCATTACTAATGTTATTTTAGTTTTATTATACAATCCCACCATCACAATTTGTTATTTCTGTACTTAAGAGTATGTGCCTTGGGGAAAACAAAATGTTTTTCTGTCCAAATGTTAAGTAAAAGAATTGTTAATGAATATTTTGTCTCATAATCAAATGTAATTTTTCAAATGTGTTTTACTTATTTTCATAACCATAATGGCGTGAAAATAGTTTTATTATATCTGTAATGAATCCTGGAACATTTCCAAAAATTATATGTTAGTTACTATGTTTCAGAACCATAAACCAAAGTGTTAATAGCAAACTTATGTAATCTTTTTAATAATTGATTGGCATCTTAATACTGTACTTACCAAAGATGTGTGTTAATGTATATTTATTATTCAATGAATAAAAGAGCATATGAAAATCATTTGCATGAATTCCAATATGTAAATATCTACCATTTGGTAGACCACTCATTCATGCACACATTAATGTATATATAATTTATCATGTTATTAAACTATTTTTATTATCTAATTTATTTGAGTTGTTCGAATTACCTTATCTCCACTTCCACACATACAACCATGTGTATGCTTATGTTAGTTAGTTATAATGTAGTTAATATATAAGTCTCATTATCTTTTCCACTCTGCTAGTGGGATTGATTTTAGAATAAATTATCATGTGCCATCATTATATGTTATTCATTAAGGGTTTGATCTGGGGCTAAGGAAGTGAGTTCAAATTCAGATTGGTCTCTGATCTAAATATTGGGCTTGACTGAGTTTGAAGTACATTTTTTTGAGTTACATCTCATGTTATATGGATCAACATGTTTTGACCAGTACAATATTTATATTGTAACAGGTAGATTTGTACATTCATGCAACAAAATCCAGAGTTCTGGCAAATTATACCAAGGCTGATCTAGATAAGAGGTTGAGACCTTGAATCAGATCACATCTCAGCTCCTCCACCAACACTCCATGACTTACTAACCCTATAAATGACATATATGAGGTTACATTCAAAGTTTCTTAATTCATGTGCTGGCCAGGATGGAGCAAGAGACTCAGGGAATAAATGACTAAAATCATTGATAGTTTAACTAAACACACACATCTATGGCTGGTTAGATAATGCATATATTAATAACTAATACTAAATAAGAGTAGATTTGGGACAAGATTTGGTAATGAATTGCAAAGAACACATAAAACATTCATGAGTTTTAAAATATTTAATTATAAATTATAAGGTAAACAATACAAATATAAATATGCATTGAATTTACACACACAGGTGTCTTATAGAAATGAGAGCATTTCAATACAAATTAGAAAACAATCTCATTTGATGCACTATGATTAAAATAAGTTTATTACAATTTTAATCTATGGTCAAAGCATTGCCTTAATCATGGTATGCCATCCCTATGAGGTTTGCTAATAGTCAAATCATATGAGAATGATAACTACAGATATAACTAATACCTTATTACTTAATGAGCAATCAGTGTGCTCTTTATGCAGATTGCATTATATAAACTAGGTCCGAGGTTCAGATCAATGCTGAACAAATAATATTATGGAGGGCAAACTGGTGATTCATAGAGTAACTTCTGAGACTGTGGCACTACATAAAATAAACAAGAGATGTGGCCTGGGATTCAGTACCAAGTACTTGGTTCTCTTGAACCATATGACTTGCTATCTTAAAGTAAGTGAATGTTTAATTCAGGTGATCAGAGCAGCTTATATAACAATCTAGACCCTTGTTTTCCAGTTCTAAAATAAGATAATGAGAAGGCCCTTAATTAGCCATTTTTAAGAGAGCTGTCTGAACTAAGAATAATGGGGTGACCCTTAAAACCAAATCCCATTTTTAATAAAACATATATAGCAAGGCATATACTGCATCCATGTGCCTTATAAAGACACATTCATAATGCTTTCTAAAATATTAACATTAAAATTAATCGAGCATGAAATATATAGTTTCATTCTGCAAAACTATTATACACCTTTTCATAAATTAGCATACTTAAATCATGCTAAAAGGGTAGTGATAAGTGACCTAGTTTACCCAGTAATCCAGGGGTCCCCAACCCTATGACTGCAGGCACCATGGCTTGCGCAGACCATTTTCATGTGCCCACCACTATCCGAACATGATAAAAAATTATTTATCTGATACAAATAAATTTAATTTTTAAAATTTCTTATAAATTATTGTATTATATTGTAATCAAATTGTAGGGCATACTATACTTTTACAGTGTAAAAATATAAACATTAATTATATGTTAAAATTTTATTTTTGAAATAAATATTTTTTTGTACATTATGTGTATTATTAACAATATCCAACTATAAATTTACATTAAAAAAATAAATGGTGCCCACCACCTGGCCGGTATTATACAATGTGCTCTTAAGTGCAAAAAGGTTGGGGACCCCTGCTGTAATCCATAGAGTTTATAAGAACAAACTAAGGGGAGAAAAAGCATATTTGAGACTTAAAATTAACTAATTACTTATAATACGCTTTAAAATATCATTCTCTCATACTTAACTAAACAGAGATTTAATAAGCAAACCTGAATTAAACAGTAAGCCAAAACATAGTACCTTAACTAATATATATAAGAATAGATTTTCATATTGGAGATTTATAAGGTGTGCTAATCAGAAATATAAATTAACTATGTGAGAGATCTAATCAACTCTCCAAAATTATTATTATTATCAATCTCCACTCTGAATGGCATAAAATAAATAGATAATGTATAAAATAGAAATGGGCATGACCACAAATCAGAAAGATAGATAAATAATAATAATACATTAAAGATCAGCCTTTTCAAGCTATTGTGCAGGCACTTTTTATGAGTGTTAATAATAAATGAATACTTTCATTCCCAACACAAGATATAGTATTTATGAAAGAATAAAATGAATCCACTTATTCTTTCCAAGCCAAATGCTTATATATGGGCAAATCTTAAGTACCAGAAATGAAAGTGTGAGGATAGACCACTCACCTTAAATTATTGTTTATGATGTCTGAATGAATGACATTGACGAAATTATCTAGAATTTACTAAATGTCACTCTCAAATGAAACTTAAACATATGTAAATAAGCATTTATTTTATAATGCTATGTTATAAATTGTAATACATTAAAGATCAGCCTTGAAAAGGTTGATCTTTAATGTATTACAATTTATAACATAGCGCTATAAAAATAAATGCTTATAAATAATAATAACTGATGACAGTTATTATCTTAAGAAAATTATCAGTTACTAATATTTATTGAGCAGGCAAGACACTTACAAAGATTATTATTAAAATAGAGTTACAAAATTTACTTTTAAAAAATTATTAAAAATTATTAATTTTGTTCATTCAACATTTAGCTAGCTTCAGAGTTAAGAATTTATTTAATAGTTTAGTTTAATATATTTATAGAATTCTGTGGGAAAAATTTACCGATCTTCTTCTAGATGAGGTGCTTGATGCTGGCATTCTCCATTAGACTGGCTTGTCCAATGTCTTCTTGGCAGGCTGTGGGTCTTGAACTCTGTCTCCATTCTGGATGAATTCTCCACAAATGGAGGGGCAGTGGTTGCTTTACCCCACAGTTCTCATTGTAGAAAAAGAATGAACAAGTGAACCTTGATGTCTGAATTTGGGGGGGGGTTAAGCCATTAAAAGTTGTTTATGACTTTTAATTTTCAATTTTTTAGTCTGTATAAATTTAAAAAGAACAAAAAATCTGGTTTGGCTATTGACAAGTGGTGCCAGGTTATTGATTTTGTCTTCATCCTTTTGAACTTTGTTTTAAATCTTTAAAAATCTTTGGCTCTCAGTTTACCATTTAATTAGAGGTATTTCTGAAAAACCGATGACCTTCATCCTCTCGTTTTTAAAAAGAGATTTAAGCTGTCAACATTCTGCTATATGTATAAAACAGACACCCCTGAAATTAAGATTTATATGCGAATACTAACAAATCTGTAAATTAAATAACTTAAAAAGATAATTTAGAAATATAATTTAGAAAATCTGTAATGTTTACTAAATTTATGACATTACAGTTCCCTTCACATATATACATAGGTGTGCTTCCATGCATACAATGATGTTTACAATTTATTTTAATTTTATTAATTTTAAAATTATAAATGCATATTCATTATATGCATAGAAACATTAATATGACTATTAGATGTGCGCACAGATACAAATACATGCATATACATGTAAATATATGCTATCAAATCTCAAAATAAATTATTGTAAGCTTATATACATGAACTGGGAGGGTTTGAACTGGGGAAAAGATACTACTATGGCACATAGTAGGTGAAACAGGATGATAGACAAAGAATAATTTTCAATATATAGCACAAGCTTATTCATTTATTCTACATCAGGAATCTTCAAACTGTTTTCAAGTTCCCTATACATAAAAAACAAATGAAAGATTGAAAATTCTTGGTTTAGATAAGCTTAAGCTATTATCATGTGATCTATATTTGTAAAGCATTTTGCAAAATCAGATTAAACATATATATGAATGCTTGGTAATATGGATGAATTCATATTTACACAGTGTCTAATAAAGATTAGATGCATGTATTTTATTTTTTATAGCATGCAGTTATATAGAAAATTTGCAATATTTTTTCTTATAAAACAAGTAATATTAAAATACATGTTGCATCACCATAAAGTCAATGAAAGATGTGCATAATGAGAATTTTCTCTAAAGAAGGTTGAATGGAGATAACTCTACTTAATATATTTTCATTTACATATATATTTTAATGCACTTTATTACATGATTCCTCTTGGAGGCTTAAAGGAACTGAGCATGGCAAATTCCCAATACCACTCAATGTGTTCTTGTCATGGCAGCTGTTATTACTATGTGATTATTCATATAGTATATGAACATGGAAGGGGTGCTCAATAACATGCATTAGCCAGCATGATGAGTTTATTGGCTTTTTACCTATAAGTTTAAGATCAAGAAATATCATGGTCTTTCTTCTCAGTTTCCTGATAAGGCAGAATGAATGTTTGTGCAAATGAAAAATTTACATGATTCAGATTCGAATGAAATTAATATGAAAATAACTGATACACTTTTAAAAACTGCAAAAAAGATAGCTGATAGAAAATAGCAGCAATTGACCAATAGAATTTCTACTGAGACTAGAGAATTAATGAAGAAAAGAAGGAGTATGAAGATATATAAAAATGATGCATTAAAAAGAATTGAACATCTCAAATTTTGTAAAATGGTATAAAAAAAGCTGATAAATAATATAAGAAAGTATAATTGTAAACTAGCAAGGAAAGCTCCAGAAGAGAATAAAAGTCTATAGAGTGTAAAATAACATTGTGGTATTGGTAAGAAACATATCTGCAATAAGAAAAAAACATAGTACTATTACTAAGAGAGATGACATCATGAAATAGGCAGAAGAATTCTATCAAGAATTATATAGTAATAAAGAACAAGTACCTCCTAAATTTATTATATCTTCTGAATTGCCCAAAATTTTAAATGAAGTGAGACATGCAATTAAATGTATGAAGAAAGAAAAAGCTGCAGATAATGATGGAATTGTAATTGATATATTAAAAGAAGCAGGTGAAGAAATAGAAAAATTTTGGCAAAGTTATATACCAAATGTCTAAATAATAAAGATGTTACCAGATGATTGGAAGAATGTGGTATTAAAAATAATATTTTAAAAAAGTGATAAAGAATATAGAGATTACAGACCTATCAGCCTTTTATCGGTTTTATACAAAATTTTTACCAAGATAACTCATCTCCAGAGAACATTGGATTTCAACCAAACAAGAAAACAAGCTGGATTTAAAAGTTGTTTTAGTACAGTAGATCATATCCAAGTATAGAGAGAAGTTATAGAAAGGACCAAGGAATGTGAGTTGCCATTATGCTTTGGATTTGTAGATTATGAAAAGCCATTTGATTCTGTAAGCATTTCTTCAGTGATTAAAGCATTGGATCATTAAGGCATAGATCCAGAATATTGTCATATTTTAAAGAATATTTATAAAAATGCAACAGCAACAATTAGATTACATAATGTTACTAGGAAAGCCAACATTGAAAAGGGTATAAGACAGGGTGATTCCATATCTCCAAAACTTTATACAACAGTGCTGCAAGAAGTATTTTGTTAATTAAAATGGGAAGCTAAAGGAGTGAAAGTAAATGGAGTTTATTTAAGTCAGTTAGACTTTGCAGATGATGTAGTTGTTTTTGTAAATAATGCTTTAGAGCTGCAGGAAATGTTGCAGGAATTATCAGATGAAAGTAGGAAAGTAGGACTAAAGATAAATGTTAAAAAGACTAAAATAATGTTTAATGGATTTTCTCAAAATATGGAAATAAAGATGAATTATAATGAGTTAGAAGAAACTAACACCTACAAATACCTTGGTCAGATTATTAATACAGATGGAAACATAATGGATGAAATTAATCATAGAATTAAACTTGGTTGGAGTGCTTTTGGTAAAAATAACTTGATACTAAAAGGAAATGTGCCTATGTGTTTGAAAAGAAAGGTTTTTAATAAATGTGTTTTACTAATTCTTACTTATGGATCTGAGACTTGGACACTTAATAGAAGAGCAATATAGAGACTTCAAACTACTCAAAGAAGTATAGAGAGATGCATGTTAGGAGTAACAAGAAGAGATCGAAAATGGAATATATGGGTAAGAGAACAAACAGGTGTTACATCATTGAAAGAATTAAAAGACTGAAGTGGAGTTGGGCTGGACATATTACTAGAAGAGATGATAATAGATGGACAATTGAAATCTTAAACTGGGTTCCAATAGATTGTAAAAAACCCAGAAAGACACTACATGTGAGATGAATAGATGAAATAAGAAAGTATGCAGAAATGATATGGAGAAAAGAAGCTAGAGATCAGAGAAGAGAGATTGAACTTGGAGAGATCTTCATTCTGCAGTGGATTGATAGTGGTTGACAATGATGATGATGTACACTTTTAACCTACATCTTTTATTTCAATAATTATGCAATAAAACAACAAAGTCAAATTTTATACATTAACTAGTATAATATTTACTTCATAAATCTCATATTAATAATGCATGAGATTAGATTTACTTTTAAATCATTAGTCAACGTTAGCAATATTCATAAGAAATGTGAAATAGAACGTTTATAAGAAATATTAAGTATTTAATATTTATATTAGATATCTGTGTAGTTCTGTTAAATATATATCTATATTTAAAATTGTTTATATTACCTTTAATGATAAAAATCTTTTTTGCAATGAGACATATGAATCTACATTCTATATTATATGTATTTTGTCTAGAAATATTATATTTAAATTTGACCTGTAAACATTTTAAAATTTAATATAATTCCAAAAAGATAAGAAATTATTAATTATTCAAACGTAAATTCTTTAATGAGTTTTTTTTTTTTTTTTAGATTTAGCTATGCAAGTAAAAAAGATAAACATTAGAGAATAAACATTATTATCTTATATGAAGTATCAATAAACAAAGTATTATTTAATATTTGAATACAAGTATAATGTATATACTGTACTGAACTTTAGATGTAATTAGAGATGATTTGAACACAGATTTTCAAGCTCCCTTCAGCTATCAACTCCAACTTATGTTATCGATACACATGTCCATCCATATACATGTGAAAAAGATAAATGATCAATAAATGTATTCTGGGCTGAGCCAGAACTCATCAGTTGGCCCAGATCATTATCTCCCACACACATATACATGATCAGTGGTCAGTTTATATTAAGATGGCAAATTTTCAAACTTTAAATGAACAAGATTCAATCTTCTCCACTCTCTAACTCTTCAGCCATTCATATTATTGAAAATATGATGATGGAATGCTTAAAGCCCTTGTTGATGCCAATATTGTTATCATACCCATATGGAGTAAAGCACTGGTAATATATATATATATATGGGATATATATATATATATATAGCACTGGTAATATATATATATATATGGGATATTATAATCTGGGGCAACTAATGTGTGCTAGTTCTGCATGAAAAAGATATATTGGAGTTCATTTATCTTTTTCACATATATGTGGTCATGTGTATCAGTTATTAAGTGGAAGAAGAAAGCTGAAAGAGCTTGAAAGTCTGTGTTCAAATCCCCTGTAATTAAAGTACTATTTACTAATAATTAATTGTTTGATAATTGAAAAATATAAATCAGGTCAATCTTACTCTCTCTATACAGTATGTACATATGAAGTTATTATTATAATCAGATTTTTATTTTATTGTTGGATTTGTTATCTGAGTGCGATGAGTATATATTTCACAAATATATTTATGTTTTTTTAAGTTTACTTATGTATTTGGTTATTGCTATTGTTAAAAAATTATTTTATTAATTAAATTCTTTGAGGTATTGTCATCCTTTATTAACAGAAAAAGGCTAAGATTTGATTAATCAAATGCTCTTCACTGAATTAATTTTTAATTAAGAATAATTTTTAATAAACAAATAATTTGGATCTCTCTGATTTAATTATGGTTAACTAAAGTATCCGTAAGTGATATTTTATCATTAAATAATTAGAATGCCATATGCTGTAATAATTTTTATTAGTCATTTATTAGATCAAGAGATTATCCAAATAATGAATAATATTTCTGTATTATAATTTCCACTACGCCACTCTCATGTAAACTAGGGACTGTTTCCTATCCATTTGTAACAACTGATGAGTGCTGGGTCAGCACAAAATGTGCATCTTAGTGATCATATATCTCTTTTACATTTCTTTGGTCATATGTTTGTGATTACATAATTTACATCTATCTACAAGGTATTAAAAGTAAATAAAAACTAGTCCCTACCTTATGTGAGAGTGGTGTAGTGAAAATTACACCATAATCTCTAATCTCATTATTTTTAATATGATGACACTCAGAATTAATTCACCAACAGCCTACAGATTTCTAAATATCAAATATACACAACTTAATATATGTAAAATTTAAATGAGTGTAATAACTCATCCAGAAGTTATATATAAATGACAATCATACATCAATAAATGACAAAAAATGGAATGGAATCATTTATTGGTTTATTGAGGGCACAGCATATAAAGAGTAGAAATTATACATTAGCCTGATTTAAATATAACATAAATTTTTATTTTGAAACTATGATTGACAGAGTGTTATTTTTTAACAATCTAATAACAAAAATATTAATAAAACATCAATTCATAAGTGTAATTATCAAATAGCATAGCTTAATAAAATGTAAATAGAAGAATAACACCCTCAACTGAAGCTATATATAAATAACATAAATGCCTATTAGTAAAAAAGAATACATTGTATTACCTATTCTTTAAACTTTTCAAACTCTAATCTTTCATTTATTGATGTTGCAACTGTCCCAAAGCTTAAATAATAGAAAGTCCATTCTATTCTCTATCCTTTATTGACATATATATTATTTTCATATAACTTCTGGTGTTATTGTTATTTCCATTTAAATTTCGTATAATACTAAATCTGTTATTTTTTGTGAGGGGTTTGTCAAATAAAATAAAAACAACACATTTCTCACCAGTTTACCAATTGTTAGGGGATAAGAATTTTTGTTGTTTTTGCTATTAAGATATTTTTAACCTTATTTTACTCTTTAACTAAAAAATATATTTCTGCTTTCATATGAATTTAAAAGGCTAGATAAATTAGCCATATTCCAATTATATGTATTGTGTTTCCCTGAAAATAAGGCCTAACAGAAAATAAGTCCTAGCATGATTTTTCAGGATAATCATAATATAAGCCCTACCCAAATATATACCATAGTTAAAATCATTAGATATATAGATGGCTTTTGTTTGCCCATTGAAACACATGATAGATGTATTGAATTATAGAATAATGAATATATAAACAAATAATATTATTGGCATTAATGCTTTAAATAAATGGTAATATATGTATTTTTCTACTGATTATTTTCGATAAACATAATTCTACTTGCTTATGAACAATTTAACAAACTTTTAAAATTATATCCACCACAGACATGCATCAGACAATTTATAATTTTATTTATGTATTTTTAGATACTTAATTTATTCATATTTAATAGTTAAATTTAAATGCTTGGTTTAGTTTTAGAGTTTCATCATTGTAGCTTTTAAATATTTAATTTGATTTTTTAAACATTTTTTTTCTCCTAAAAGACTAAATAATGAAAGTGATTTTAATAATCAAAGTTTAGCTTAGTTAAAATATCAGTCTTTCTCCTAAAGAAAAGTTTTTAAAAAGAATAGCAATTCAGGGAATTTGGAAAGTATTTGCAATGTGCACATGATAATGGATGAAGTGTGGATATGCCATATAAGAATCTTCTTAATTCAATACACTATTTTTAATAATAATAATTTTTGTTACCACTCCTGTCTCATAAGTCTTCAATTAACACTGATTTAATGGTCAATTTAAATGGAATATTTTGATCCCAGATTAGATGAGTATGAAAAGAAAGAGCTATTCCATTGAGTACAAGAGACAAAATGTGAAAGGCTCCTGAGGTAAGAATCTTACAACTTTCAGTAAAGAGAAATAGTATTTGAATAAATATAGATTTTTGTACTTTGAAAAAATAAGACATTTCTGAAAATAAGCCTTATGGTATCTTTTGGAGCAAAAATTAATGTAAGACCCAGTCTTATTTTCAGGAAAACAGTAAAAAAATTCTGAAAGAAATCTGAAAAAAAAAAAAAAATTATCCTAACAAAGATTCTGAATCCTAAAACATTACATCAGTTTCTTAATAGATAAAGACATAGATAGATAGATAGATAGATAGATAGATAGATAGATAGATAGATAGATAGATAGATAGATAGATAGATAGATAGATAGATAGATAGATAGATAGATAGATAGATAGATAGATAGATAGATAGATAGATGGATGGATGGATGGATGGATGGATGGATGGATGGATGGATGGATGGATGGATGGATGGATGGATGGATAGATAGATGGATGGATGGATAGATGGATAGATAGATAGATAGATAGATAGATAGATAGATAGATAGATAGATAGATAGATAGAGGTATGAATAGAAAGATAGATAGTTGCAGAATGTTATATTTTAAGTGTTTTATCTTAAGACAAGTTGAAAAAAGTAAGAAATTACAGATAATAAAGGCTAGGATCTTGTGATTAAACTTCTGCATATTAATATTTAAGCTTTTTACTATTGTTAATGAATCTTTTACGTATTAATAAATCTTATTCGCAAATTGTTTAGCATGAATTTATTTGTAATTATGAAGTAATTTTTAAATACTGAATTTTATTATTTCTTTAAATAATTGTTAATAATATTGAATTAAAAACAATAAAATGTTAATTATAACAAATCACTTTTTGTTGCATCAAATAATAAAGAATATTTTTTTATTAAAATATAATTCACACTTGGAAATGCCATCAAATATCATTTTATTAATTTTAATAACTTATGAATTACATATTCAACTTTTATTTTTCAAAACGAAAAAGACTGACGGTGATGTAAAGTGTTCTGGTGATTGTAAGGCCCATGAAATAGACTTTTCTTTGAACTATAAGATCTTCTCTGGTTCTCTCTTTTGATTCCAAATTTCTCTAAAAATTAATAATAATTTTATTACTTTTTAAATTTTAAATGTAAAAAATATACACAAGTATTTTTTATTAGAAGTAAAACATCTTTAGATGAATAAATTTTTTGATTTGGTTATTCATTAACAAAAAATCACTTAGCTGTAGTGGCTTTTAAAAACATACCCTTTTCTTCTTTCAAATCAGTAAAAATACTATTCATCCTGGGAATCCATATAAACAGTAGCAATTCTCTCCATAAAGTAATGTCACCCAGTGCAATCCATAATAATAAATGAATGCTAGAAAGTTTATGCATCAAAATTCTTATCTAGAGTGTGCTCATCCATTATCCCTAGGCTAGTTTTTACCTTGTAGCCTTTGTCAGTGAGGAACCTTGGATTTGAGAGCACTGCACCTAAATCTTAGGAGCATAAAATCCCCATCTATATGTATTGCCACTTATTGCACACTAAAATAATTGATGAATGCCAGAAGGTTTGTTCATAAAATTTCCATCTAGTTCCTACTCATCCAATATCCCCAGACTAGTTTCTGGCTTGTGCTCTCAGATCCAAGGCTCCTCATTGACAAGATCACAAGCCAGAAACTAGCCTGGGGATATTGGATGGGTAGGCACTAGATGGGGATTTATGCACAAGCCTTCTGGCATCCATTGATTATTCTAGCTTGCAGTAAGTGGCAATATGTATAGTGAGTTTTGCCTGTTTTAATCTTTGAATCTAATGTAACCTTCCAACAGCCATCTTTTATCTTTTTAGAGTTGCTGCTGCTTTAATAAATTGTGTATGCATAAGAAGTGGTGATCATGTAATGTTTTAGTGATTTAATACTAATCCTGTCCAAAAGATGATGGTAATTATAGTTATTAAAAAACCAAAGATACCAAAATGTATAGATATTGAACTTGATTCAGATCTGTATGACTATACAAGTGAATGAACTTGGATTGAAAACATTAGTGTTCTCATTTTGGTCTCATAGTTTTACAGTCAACTAAAAAGCTAACAACGACTGCTGAAGGATTATTTACAAATACAAGACTCAACTGATGAAGACCACTTGCTAGAAATGAATCTGGAGTTATTGGATGAGTAAGCACTACATAGGGATTTGGTACACAAACCTTCTAACATCCATTGATTACTATGGCTTGTGCTAGGAGACACTACTGTATGGAGAGAATTGCTATGGTTTAATAGATTGTGTAAGCATAAGAAGCATTGATGTTTTAGTGGTTTGAACCTCATATAAGTATGATATTTGATTTCAAGCCACATCATAGATACTGAAATTCGTGAATAATAACGAGTTATATAAAAACATGCATCTTAAACATACATAGGAGACTCATGTACAAGCACTTTATAACGTATATGATACCATATATATATATATATACTGTGAATGTATTTTGAATAAAATACTAATATGTATAAAATTATTTTTTATTTAATTTCTATTTTACTATTACTACTTGTAATTATTAATAATAAATAAATGTTTTATTTAAAACATTTTGTAAAGCTAATTATTAAGCTACATCATTTAAAAATTTAATAAAGTATATACAAATACACACAAATCCGTCAATTATATTTCGCTTGGCTTTTCTCGGAATATTCTATATGTAAGCTACCGCATATGGAACATTGAGACAAGTTTAGTGTCTATATCTTACCTCTTTACTTTTTTTCCTATAAAAATAATTTTAATTGCAAACTGTGGAAGTTACTCATCCAAATTGAATGTTAATATCGTATGTAATAGAATAGAAAATCTTTAACAATGTTCTGTGAAAATTCATATTGTTATTCAGGTTGCAAACTTCTATATATAAAACATATAAAAGATTGCTGTTTATATATTTAAATTAATATTCAAATATAATCGAAATAAAATGTTAAATATATTTTTTAAATATAATTTTACCTTTTTAAAATTTATTTACATTGTATAATTTATTGCATAAAAAACTTCAATGGAAATGACTATATAGAGTTACATATAGCAAACAGGTGTTACTGACTTCTTGGGAAAAAATTAAAAGACTGAAGTGGTGTTGGGCTGGACATATTTCTAGAAGAGATGATAACAGATGGACAATTGAAATCTTAAACTGGATTCCAAGAGATTGTAAAAGACCAGAAAGAGACATGTGAGGTGGATGGATGAAATAAGAAAGTGTACAGGGGTGATGTGGAGAAGAGAAGCTAAAGATCGGAGAAGATGGAATGAACTTGGAGAGATCTTCATCCTGCAGTGGGTTGATAATGGTTGTTGATAATGATGATGATAACCAATAACTCAAAAATCAGATAATTATCAACTAAATCATCTAAAACAATACTTTTTAAAAACGTTCTTTTGTTCACTGGAAAACGACATACAATATTGAATTAACCATACATATGCCATTTCTTTAGAACATTTTTTTTGTTTGAATTTTTAGGTACTACAAAGGCACATCCATTGTTAAAAGAAATTATTTTATTCTCACATTACTGTGGGTCAATTTACTGTTTTAGTGTCTTCAGCTTTGCCAGCATTATGAGCTTTTCTAATAAATGAGAATTCAAAAATAAAAAAGTTATCATTCTAACTGTATTTGCTTAGGGAATAGTTCAGATCTAATAGGAAGAAAAACACATACATACTTTTTTGTTGTTGCTATAGATGTATTAAAAAGTATTGCGATTTAAAAAATGATTAACTTCTTTTCTACTTAAAAACACGTGTGTGTATATTTCCGCATGCTTTGCAGTATACGTACATATTTGTGCTAAGACAAATACATAAAACGAGAGAGAGAAAAAAATTATATAAAGTATAATGTCATGTAGATAATAAATAGAACAAAGACAATTTAAAATAAAAAGTTTACAAAAAACCAGACATTATAATTATTTATTTTATTAAATGATTTAATTATTATTTTTTTTACGAAATTAAAAACAAGCTAAATCATGAAATGATTTTTTTGTTTATATTTATAAAATTAAAAATAAGCTATTTAAGTCGATGACATTTCATAATATAAATCAAAATTCTAATAATTAGATTAATTATACTTAACGGGAAGATGAATGAGAAATTATTATTACATTAATCAAATCAGTATATGTTTATTTGAATGTTAAAATTGCAAAAAATATTGAGAGAATTCAAATTGAAAAACTATTGTGGAACGCGGTAGCATTGGAATCCAAGTAGGGTAAAAAATTGTATTGTTCCAAGATGGCTTCCAGTTTTTGTATTCCAGATAATTAGTTTATAGCAATCCAAATATCCATTTAATTATTAGTCAAAAAACATTCACCATTAGATATCTGAATCATCTTCTTGACTACTTCTCTGAAAAAAAAAAAGCTGGATATTTTTATCCTATGATGTAAAATATATAAATTTTTTACATATCATCATCATCATCAATTAGTATCAATCCACTGCAGGATGAAGGTCTCTCCAAGTTCAATCCATCTTTTCCTATCTTTAGCTTCTCTTTTCCACATCACCCCTGCACACTTTCTTATTTCATCCATCCATCTCACGTTTACATATATTTGCTTCTTATCAGATGCTGAACTCAGATTATTAAATTCATTATCAATACTTTTGTATTGATAAACTCACTGCATTTTGTATATTGAGTGGAAGATTTCTGGGATGATCCTAAATATGGAAAAAAGGAAATATCTATAGAAATAGCTACTTTTGTATCTGATATATTTTTATGTTCATTATTTACCCATTGATACCACATGCTATTTTATGCATAAAATTATATTAAATATGTCTAATTGTTATTAATCAACACATGCACTTTATTATTTACATAATCAGAGAATGTCTCATTAAATCAAGTGATTGGTAATACAGACTTTGATAGAAAAACATTCAGACATATTATACTCAAAAATATTTTAATTAAAAGAATTTTACAATTGAACAACAGGCAATTTTAGTGTTTGACTTTAATTAAAACTTAACAGGAGTTGCAGGTTTTCTACAAAGTAACACCAAATTTTTTATTGATTATTTTTTAATGGCATCATTTAACATTGGAGTATGCTAAGCTATGATCTGAAATCAATCTACATCAAGAAGTATCCATGCAGTGACACTGATTTTTTTAACATTGTAACATCATATCATCTTTCTTTTGTTTAGGCCAAGTGTAATGTTCTTAATAATGAGTCCATTCAAATTCAAAAAGCCAATACTACTATTTTTAAAAAAATTGGGCTAAAATTTACTCTTTTTTAAATAAATACTAGTGTTAAAGGCTTAGTGGGAAAAAAATCAGTCAATACTGATACAATAATTTTTTCGAAAAAATTTGCTGAATATAATAATGTTAAAGCATAACCATAGTTAATTTTTAATATCACTAACATTTTACTAATGCATTTACAAATTCAAAAAGTAGAATATTCAATATTATAATTTCACTGTAAATTCTATACAATGATGTCTTCTTACTCAACAAACTACCTGTTAATCATTTAAAAAATATAGCCACCTATCATTTATTTACTTTTGTTCTGCAAGAAGAGTTTCACTAAAAGGAGATATATCAATCCTAAACCTTGATAGCTTTTTAGTTGCAAGTATTGGCATTGAAATCTTCACATCAGGCAAAGACACCACATTATATATCTTCTCTATTTTCTATTTAGACATTACATTACTGATATTCCAACTATTCTTATCACTCAAATAAGTGGTATACTAATAATAGTGACCTCACAAAGTTAATAAACGACACGAGAAAATAAATTTAAGTAAATGATGTAACAAAGTTTTTTGTGAATATTAGAATCGACGATGATGGTGACATTATTATTTACTTGCATAGCTTTATTTCACATTACATCTGTAAGTAAAGTTTATCCATATTTAAGGAATTATGCACAACTGATAAGATTAAAAAACCTAGACTTTGTTTATTAAGAAGGTTTAATTCTTTTATATATATATATATATATATATATATATATATATATATATACGTAAACTTATAAATAAATATTAGAAAATACAGTAATTAAAATTTGTTAAAAAGAACAAAAAATATAAACAAATTTTAATTGCTGTATTTTCTAATATTTTTTTATAAGTTTATGTATATTATTTTGAAGAAATACAGACAGCGATTTGTAGTATTATATATATATATTATAACCTACACTCCCAACACTGCTCATATACATTACATGAGCGAAATGCCCAGGCGCCAGTTCTATTAATGAATAGAACAATATAATAAGATATATAATACAAAATTATTACTGAGACTCTGTATTTAAGTTTATGTTCAGCTCAGCTCAGTGGGAGGCTATAGGCGGTTCATAAGATATATGATGATAAATGAATAAAAGAAGAAATATTACAAAACATTTAATATAATGTAAATTCCTTTGTTAATTAATTGTATGATAAAGAATCATAATGTTTATTGGTACAGTCTATTAAAATATACTTTAAACTTAATTTCTTCCTTCATCCAAATATAACATATATCAGCTTGCTATAATTATAATACTAAACAATTCTATGACTTGGCATATCATAATCTAAACATCTACTTTAATGCCAATCAAGAAATAAACAATAAGATCTCAGGGAATTTAACAAACACAGTTGAATTAAATAAACTACATTGGCCCATAAGTTATAATTCTAAAGTATGATAAAAATGTAATAAAACAAATTGACTAAAATATTTTTACTGTGTTTCAATAATAAGATAATGACAGAAATAGGGTATTTTAATCTCATATCATCATCTAACAAATATACTAACTTGGCAACCCTTCTAACATGTTTATCCAGTGGCAAATGTTCCTTATAATGTTTGGATTAAGAAAACAATATTGTCTGACACCAGAAAATTTGATATTATAGTTATAAAACAATATACCTATTTTATAATAGATGTGTGAAATGTGGAGATGTGGAAATGGAAACATGAATGTATACAATAATAATTCAAGACACAGTTTTAAGATTTTAAATAAATAAAACAAATCATTTATTACACTGAAATAAATTGGGTTTAACATGATATTTACAATTGGACTACTTGTCCTAAAGATTTTTTTAATTTATCAAATAAACTTTGAGCATCAGTTTGGGATTATCCCTATTATCAAAGCAAATTAACAACAAAACTTAAATATTCTGACTTCGAACACATGCTTTGCCTACATGTTTCATCTACATGACATTAAATAAACAACATGTTATGTTATTAGCACAAAAAAAAAATACTTTTGAGAGAATATTACTATTGATTAATAAAATAAATCAAATTAATTATATTTGGCTCTCAACAAAGCAACTTTCTCTAATTGACTAAATAATTACTTTCAATTACGTATACCTTTCATGCATAACAACAAAATCATGTTCATTCTGATGATTTGATGATTTATAACCTTTATTTAAATAAATACACTGTATTTTAAAATATTTATTTCCCGTTTTAATCTCAATAACTTTATACTTCTATTTAAATGAATGTAATGTATTTCAAAACATTCATTTCTCATTTTAGTTTCAACAACTCTATATTTTATATACGCGATATTATTTATATTATGCGTGTGTGTGCATGTTTAAGCAGCAATAATATAAAATAATCTTTTCTACAAACTCTCCATTCATTAAGAAAATATCATACAATTATTTTATTTCGGACAATGTCGTAATTCCATCAAAAATTAATTTAACAATTTATCTGGCCGCATATTAATTAATACAGAGCTATATTTTCATGATTATACAGACTATACGTTATAAGGGAAATCTACATGAGGAGCAGATAAACTCTTGCTGAACACTTCTACAATAATTCATCTGATTCTAAATATACTGTTGGCGGGGAACCTTTTCCTCATCACCAAGAATCTAAGAAAAACATCACATAACTTCCTAAACATCATTTAATCATACTTCAACAATAACTCATCTACTTCTAAATACACTATTGGTGGGGACTTCTTCCTCATCACCAGGGCTCTAAGAAAACATCACTTCAAAAAATATCATTTACTCATACGCATATAATATAAACTAGGCTCTACTAATGGAAAATTATTAACATATACTAAATAAGCAAAATCTTTTATCCCTACAAACATTGTTACGCAATCAGATTTCTTTCCATTCTCAAAGCTCCTCTAAATATCGAACATTATAAATACACGCTGGCAGATAAATACATACAGATAACATACTAATCTGTTCAACTCAGTAGAATACAACAGTATCCGAAATCTATACATAAAATATTCACAAACTGAACTTTATCAAACAAATGTCACAATTGTGCAAAACAGACCCACACCCACGAATAAAAGTATATATAAAATTAACTCTACATTACACACTATGCAGGCAACATAGTAATTAAATATTGCATTAAGATATAACTTTTAATTCAGAATAAACTTTAGGTTACTTTTAAAATGTAATAGTTATAATTATTATGAACGAACTTTCTTTCATATCTAGCAAACTATTTCTATTATATGTTCGCTGATTTAAAAAAGAACAAAATTCTCACTTTGAGATAATAAAGTATACAAAATAAAAATAAACCTCTCTAATAATATATTTAAAAAAAATGTTCTTTCTTTTACCTTCGTAAAAGAACAATAAGACCTATTTGTACACAATCAATTTTTACCAGCGTATTCCTCATTTGGATACACTTCGGAGACGATCTTGAAGGTCAAAATAACCCAAATTATAAATAAAACATAATAATAAGGAAGCCTATCTATTAATAATATACATTAATAATGACAAGCAATAAAAAAAAAATAAAGAAACAAAAGTTATTTGTTTTGTAACTTAAAATAAAAGTTCACTTGCAAAGCTCTGCTCCAGGTTTATGAAACAATATGGGACACATTCCAAACTGAATTTAAATTAAAATAAACTTCTGTAGGATAACTTAAAAATATAATCATAACTTAAATATGACCCAGCACCTCCAGTGTTCATAGCATATCTATTTGAGGTACCAAATCACACATAAGCAATTAATTTCTCCTTTATTATACTGAAAATATAAGACATTCTCCATTATAGTTCTAAATTAAATACGCAATTATTTTTAGTAGTTTCTTGAATAGCATTTGATACTTTATAGTCTATTATACGCATGGTTTATTCTTAAATATTGTCAATTAAGATATCATGATTCCTTAGTAATTCCACAATTAATAATACTTTGTTTTATATTCCATCTTTATCGAAGAGAACAAAAATTACCTGCATTTCTATCCTTCCATTCGATTTAAGCAAATACTTAATTTGAAGTAACTCACATTTTATTTCCTTCATTTAAAATACGTATTATTTCGAGATATACCAGATAAATAAATACTGTTATCTCTTTATGATGAATTTAAACATGGCATGATTTATCAAAATATGCATATCCTTAATTTTATGTTTAATTCTCACAAAAACACAACACGGAAAGTAGTAAAGAATTAAAATATATTCTGTAAAATAGTTCTGCATGTGTTTTCCAGATATATTAAAAGACAAACGTTCGTTAGTGATACAACAATAATATTCATGCAATTTATTCTTATTTAAAATGACAATTAAATGAAGTAATGTAGACTGGACGTTATCAACATACATTTTTTTAAAAGAGCAATAGTTATGAAGAGGTTAATTCAAAATGTTTAAATCAAGGAGAGCAAAGTAAACTATGTACCTTTTTAAAATTTAGAATTGCATCCTAGTTAACTTTTCCATAATAAATTTCTTAAGATCCTTTCGAAGTTTTACTCCAAAGTCTTTTTTAAAATCAATTTGACTTCAGCAACTGGCCTTAATTTTCACAATAATGAGCCACTGTTTGCTTGCTACAATTACAATACATAATAAGCAAATTTTTTACTGGAGATCTTTGTTAAATAGCTCTCTTTAGCAAAAAGGTAATTTCCCTTCACAAGGTTACTCCCACGCTTCTTTTCTATCTAAGCTAATTACATATTAAAAAAAAAAAAATTTTTTTCTAAAAAAAAATCATTCTGATTAAATCAAGACAAAAAAAAAAATAATAAAATAAATAGCTTTTACAAACTTGAAAGAAAAATGAATATTAATTAACTATTAAACAAAAATGATTAATAATTTATTTAATTTGTAAAATAATTCATTGATTCAACTATCTATTAATCATTGGAAAGAAATATATATTTGTTAAATTATTTAAGATAATTACTGTAATTTAAATGTTTTTATTGTGAATGTACTATTGTTTATTGTTATTAAAAGATGAAAATGAAATGAAACATAATACAGACATATATGCATGCACATGTACTGCAACCTAAATATTAAACTATCCTAACTAAATATAATTGCAATAGCTATTAATTGTTGACAAAAGGATAAGTATTAATGAATAAATGATTTTGAAACCATTCAACCAAATATTACACTAACATAAAATAACTTTGCATTTTCCTGTCCAAATATACCAATTCCTATAATAACAACTCCTCTCTCTGGCATTAAATACTTTACTAACCACAATAATAATAATGAATACTTATAAAGTGGTCTATCAACTGCATAAGCAACCCATATCTAAGCTTCAAACAATCTCCAGCAAAAAATTTTAAAATTCTAAGGCTATTTCTTTTTTTTTTTTAATATAATATAACTATTCAATGCAGATACAAAGCATCTCAATTCCTTGTGCCCATTCAGATGGTCACAATATATATATATATATTGTAACATTTTTTGTTTTGCTAGGCCTTTACACGCTAATATAAACTGCGCGTGAGTTGACCAAGCTATGTCAAAAAAGAAGAAAGTTGTATTTCTATTCTAAAAACACAGCTATTTTTCCTGATCAACTTCAGCCTATTAATTGTTACGAATTGTGCTATTGACAAAATCAACTTTTAATTTTATTTACTATGGGCGCCAGAATTCCTAAGAATCCGCTGAAATATGTTGCCAGCACCTCTCGCAAGTTGTAAAACAAAAAAAAAATAAAAAGATTTTTATTATATTTTTTTTTAAGGGGCGGTAATTCTACCGTAATGAGAATTAATGATTTTTACGATTATTAGTCCTGGGCATATTGAAACATATTGGCAAAGGTAACTTACGTTTAAATCTTATTACACTAAAAATAAATTTAATAATAAAAAATAATGACTATTATTAATAACGCACAAATGAGAATTGATATTAGAAATATTTTTAATTTTGACAAACTAAAATACTTCATGTTAAGTAGCTAATTAATACCTTGGAGAGAACACATTTAATTCAGGTGGGAAATATCCAGAAAATATAAATATCAATTAAAATAAACAAAAAGTTCTTGGTTAAATAAGAGTCTCTCATATAGAAAAATTAAAGTCACTATCGGGATTCTTTTATACGTATATTTTTACGAGTAGTTTTAAATAGTTAACTTTGTCACAATCAGAATAATTATTCTTACCGGTAAGTTTCATGAATTCAGTAGTAGATAACTATGCATAGTTTTTTGGTTATAATGAGCTCGGCCTTTTGGTTATTGCTTGATCTTGTGGTCCATTTCTCCAGTCGGTCACGAAGGCTTTTCCTGGTGTACATCATTAGGTCCGATGTCTTCAGAGGCTCCGGTTCACTGCGACATGCCGAATTCCTTCAGCGAAGAGCGATCTTGGATATATCAATGTTATCCAAGACCAACTAGAGAAACAAAACGAACAAGACGTTCCTTCAACCGGATCCCTCCTTTTTATATCCAGTTTTCAGGACTTCTGCGCATGCTAGTACCATGCCTTTTTAATCTTATCCAGTCTTTATAAATTTTATGTAATAAAGTCTTTATTTTCTTCAAGTTTTCGGCCATCTTTAATTAATTTGAGTATTTCTACTTTCAGCTTATCTTTTTTTACTTGCTTTTGGAATTCTTTTGTTCTCTCCAATTACTGTTATTACTAATCACATAAAAAAAAGTAAGAAGAATAATTCAACCCTCATTGTACTTTTTTTTTTTTAAAAAAAAAATTACTCAACAAAATTTTAAATCCACTTTTATCTTTTAGTTTTTTTTTTACCCAATGCCAATATATTTGTAACGTATATAAATAAACGTTACAATATATATATATATATATATTACATTACCAAATTCACCAAGGGCTTTGTGTGTTCCATCATTAGTTTTTCAATGAAATGAATGGTTCTGCATGAAATGCATATATTGGAAATCATTTATCTTTTTCACATGAGTGTGATCATGTGTATAAGTTATTTGAAATGGAGTGGAGAATGAATATAGGCTGTAAACCCTAAGTTCAAATCCCTCTATTTAATACTAAATTACATTTTTAGGAACTTGCATAGTTTGCCTTCTGGAAAGGTTGCCACACATTTTGTTTTAAATTATCCATTTTCAGGGACTTCCAACACATAGTATAAACAATATGGCTGGTGATCATATTCAATATTTCCATTTTTTATTTATTAAAATGATAAAGAAATACAAAAATCCAAAAAGTTGTAATTAAATACTTTTTTAATGTAAATGCTTTTCAACAAATATGCATATAGAACATATTCACACATGACACTGCCATTGTATCTCCTCTGTTCACACATAAAGTTTAATATCAGCCCCATAGCATATACTTTTCAGGTGAGTATTGTCCTACAATTCTGAAAGTATTCTATTGCATCTTGTTCTGTCAATGAAAGATTCTGAATTGTAATCATATTTCCAAACATGATAAGGCAAAAAAGAAGTGTTAAAAAATCACCATATATTAATGAATGTCAACAAAAAAAAAAACATTAACTTTAACCATGTGTTATTTGTTGCCTTGTGTTAACATTTGAACATTATGTTGTGAATGGAATTTAATAAAAAATGTATTTAATTTTTTTTTAAATTAACATTTAGTTTAGAATACATTTGTTAATATTTTTTAAAGTTAACAAATTATACATTCACAACATTATGTCCAAATGTTAACATGAGATGAACAGATAACATGTGGTTAAAATAACATTATTATTCTTTTTTTTTTTTGACATTCATGGTGATTTTTTATCATTTCATTTTTGCTTTATCATGTTTGGAAATACGATTAAAATTTGGAACCTTTCATCGATAGAACAAGATACAGTGCCATATTTTCAAAATTGCAGGATAGAGCCCAACTGAAAAATATGTTACAAGGTGCTGATATTACATATTATATATGAATGGAGATGCAATGGTAATGTCATATGCAAATATGTTCTAAGTGCCTACCTGTTTGGAAAGGAACATAGTTAGAAGGCTACAAAACATCATTTACGAGTGCAGTGAGATTTGTTTACAGATGGTGTAGTGAATTTACATTTAAAAAAATTAATTATAACCCTTTGGATTTTTGTGTGTCTCAGTGCAATATTTTCAAGATTACAAGATAGCGCTCACCCAAGAAGTATTGTCTGTCCACACATTTGTTATAGTTTGTTAAATCATGTTTTATTTTTATTTTTGCATTTATATTAAAAAAGCTTTTAATTACAATTATGTGAACTTTTATGTTTCTCTATCATTTTAGTAAATAAAAAAAAAGTAAATATTCAATACAATACCTTAAAGTCAGTCATATTGTTTATATCATGTGTTGGAAGGAACTGAAAATGAATAATTTAAAATAAAATGGGTGGTAACCTTTCTCGCAGACAAACTACGCAAGTACCTATTTTTATTTGCCTCTTACTGAAATTGGTTCAAATTCCTCATTGTTCTAAAACATTCAGATAAATCTTACTGAGAATGAGATATATTAAGAACTATTGGTTTTTTTTTCTAATTAAGATAAAATCTTTTTTTTAGATATAAAAATCAATAATCAAAAGGTTTTATTGCTCAAGTTTTTAAGAAATTCAAGCACTGAAAGTGCAACAGTGGATTCAATTCGAAGACCTCACATTCTACAGCATGATATTATATCACTATAATAAACAACATTGCACAACAGGACTGTAACAGAGAGTGAACTTGCACTTGATTATAATTATTTTAGGTAACAATTACTATCTCTTTTAGAGAATGCTGAAGAAAATGAATCAATCTGGCATTTTTTAAAAAAAAAAATCAAAGTTAATATCACATAAAAACTTTACAATAATTAACATCAGGAATATGTTAAATTTGTGTCACAGATTTTAAATGATGAAAGACATAAATGTATGCTTCAGATTTCTCAATGTGCACATTTGCTGATTGATGATGATGGATGAGGTATAAAGCGAATATAACGTTAATATCAAAAATAAATAAGCACTTGCAGGACTTATTAATAGCAATAATAAGCAAATGAATCCAGAATATATGTTCACACGTATATATCGACACAATCATATGCATGCACATACATACATGAATATATTTAGGAATTAATAATATTCATTCTTTTAAAATCAAATATTTTGAACTTTTTAACTTCTTTCATCGTATTGTAAAAATAAATGATATAAAAATAAAATATATTTTAGAAACAATTCTAATCACTTAGAGCAATCACCTATACACATATAAAGATTTGCCCAAGATAAATTGTTGGATAGTGATACGTTTTTAAGGTCATGTGACGTCTAATCAACATATTGAGAGATAAACATAGAACTTAAAATTAAAGATTTTTAGCTTTTTAGTTCACTCTTCTCGCTATTGAGACAAACTGTTTAGGATAATCTACATCTGTACCTATTTATTTGTAAATCTACCTATCTATCTATCTTACTTATTCTATCTATCTACCAATTTATCTATCTACCAACCTATTTACCTGCCTACCTATTTACCCTAATTACCTACTTACATACCATACCCATCTACCTACCCACCCTATATATCTATCTACTCACTCGATCTACTCACCCTATCTACCTCATTACCCACCTATATATCCACCTACATACCTACCCAATTTCATATCTTTCTTTCTACCTACATACCTATCCATCTATTCGTTTATTCCCCTACCTACCACCTGCCCACTTACTCATCTGCATACCTACCTATCTATCTATTTAAAGAGAGAGAGAAATATGAATGTAGATATGCAGGCATTGCTGTGCTGATTAAAAAAATAATATGCATTACGTCTTTTGTAATCTTTTTTTTTTTTTTACATAAGTTCGGATTTTATATATGTATGATTCTCAATTTATTTATCTAAAATACTACTTAAGAAAAGAGATCAACACTTCAGCGCCCATATTTCAGCAGTTTTACCATACTTTGAAAATAAATCAGACAGAAAAATGCAAATTTATTTTTAGCAATAAAAAGTATGATGAAATTGGATTAATTTATTTTTAACAACTTAAACAATCCTTGCAAAATCATTTTAACATCTTGTCTATAATAAATCATTAGCATCTCCGTTAAATATCATATTCTTCTTAAATTCTATGGCCCGCAAAATTCTCTAAAAGTTCTAGTAAATCATGCTGTTCAAAGATTATCCTGAAAGAACCACTAAAATCACAATAAAATATAGTTCTTAACCAAATACAAGTCGGCATGAATATGGGACTATAAACTGTCCCAAAAGCGCTTGGCGGTAACTTTTGATAATTTTATGTACATTGAATAGCTTCATTATTTGTGAGCAGAGCACATATATATATATTAATTGATTTCAAACGCTAATGAAGTAAAGCCTTAACTATTTCAATAAAATCTTAAACAACATTAAAACACAATACGCTTTTTTTTTTTTTTTTTGCACAATGAGTGCATTAAAAAAATAGCGCATTTGTTCTTCACTACTTTTAAATTTAAATGATATTCCAAAAGTTCAAAAAACTCGTATGACTAAAATCTTCAATGTCTATGTATTTCAATCAACTACATTAAATTGTTATAAAATTTATTCAAATGAACATTACAACACATAACTGATCTGCTTTCCAATTATAACTTTATTCTTAAATTAAACCAGGCAAAACTCTCTATACGTATTGCCACTCAGTGCAAGCCAGAGTAATCAATGGATGCCAGAAGGCTTGTGCATAAAATTCCCATCTAGTGCCTACTCATCCAATATCCCCAGACTAGTTTCTGGCTTGTGGCCTTCATCAGTGAGGAGCCTTGAATCTGAGAGCACTGCACTCAGATCTTAGGATCTAATGCAACCTTCCAACAGCTATCTTTTATCTCTACATAACTACAAAACTATGAGTCTTAAATTGAAAACACCATAATATTTTTAATCCAAGCTTATATAGTCATATAGGTCTGAACTCAATTCAGTACCTACACATTTTGGTGTCTTTGGTTCTTTAATAACCGTAGCCACCACTATCATACTAGGCAGGAATGGTTTTAAGCCACTGACGAAGGTCAAAAGCCAGAAATTAGTCTGGGGATATTAGATGAGTAGGCACTAGATGGGTATTTTATGCACAAGCCTTCTGGCATCCATTGATTACTCTGGCTTGCACTGAGTGGCAATATGTATAGACAGTTTTGCCTGTTTTAATAACAGTTATGAGCAAGCATAAGAAATGGTGATCATGTGATATTTATTAACTTTATTCTTAATATGTAACAATATTTAATTGTTTTATTCCCTACCTTTCGAACAATAATCTTTATGGTAATAACAGTAACTGAATGGTTTATTACTTGGAAGTTCATAAAAAGTTCATGTCCCGGAAGTGGCAGATCTGAATTACATTCCACGGAATTTGAATTCCAGAGTTTCCCACTCTTCCACTGCACAAAACCATACAGTAATTATGGTAAAAATATAAGGAATGGAAAAATTATATGCTGCAAATCATTTTTAAATATAGAAGAGTTTAAAAAAAAATTAGAATTGATTGAAATAAATAAAAAGATAACTGATATTTTATTAAGAACTTTAAAAAACATAACTGGTACAAAAAAGCAGCAATTGACAACTAAATTTTCTACTGAGACAAGACAATGCATGAAAAAAAAAAGAAATACGAAATTTTTTTTTAAATCATCCACTAAACAGAATTTAATATCTAGAATTTTATGAATTATAGAAAACAAAATAATTTTAATATAAAAATTAAAATTGAGAATTGGTGAAAAAAGCTATAGAAGGGAATACTAGTCACAAAAGTATAAAACAATATTTTGATGTTGAAAAAAAAGTAATTTTACATTAAGAAAAAAATGAAACTATTAATAAAAAGAGAAATGCTATCATGAAATGTATATAAGAATACTATAAAGAATTATATATTAATAAAAAATAAGAAAACAAAGCATTCTCTACTATTACTATATGTTCTGAATTTCCAAGTATTTTAATTGACAAGACATGCAATAAAAGAATTAAAAAGGTATAAATGACTTTATTGTTTTATTACTTAAGAACCTATAAGACATTTAGGAAATGCCAAAACTAGAATCAATCTTAGGACCTTAACGTTCCAGAATATACCACCCTACAACTGAGATAAATTGTACAGAGCTAATAAATCTATGAAGAGCAGAAAAACTCCAGAAAATGATTAAATTATTATAGATTATTTTAAAAGAAGCAGGAGAAGAAATAAAATAATTGTTAGCAAAGCTATACCCCAAATGTTTAAATAATAAAGATCTATCAGATGAAAATGCAATAGTAATATTGATATTTATGAAAGATGACAAAGAAGTTGCAGACCTATCAGTTTTATACAAAATCTTTACCAAGATAATTACAAATCATCTATACTCAACTTCTGATTGTAACTAATCAAAAAAGTTTTTGTCATAGTGGATCACATCCAAGTATTAAAAAAAGTTGTAAAAAGAGCCAATAAATATGAGTTGGCATTATATTTTGGATTCATAGATTATAAAAAAGCAGTTGTTTCTCTAAGTATTTCTTAGATGATTAAAATTTTGGGTTATCAAAATAGCGATCTAGGATATTGTCATATTCTGAAGAATATTTATCAGAATTTAACAAGAGTGATTAAATTACTTAGTAATAATATGAAAAAAGAAATTAAGATAGAATTATTCCTATCTCCAAACTTTTTTCAGCAGTTTTTTGCTTTCAGTGACAAGTTAAGGGACTAAACTAAATGGAGCTTGTTTAAGTCTTTTAGATTTTGCAGTTGATGTAATTGGTTTTGAAAATAATGTTTCAGAAAATTAGGAAATGTGGAGGAGTATCAGATGAAATTAAGAAAGTGCGAATAAAGATAAATGTTAACAAGACTAAAGTAGTGTTTAATGAAATTTCTCAGAAAAATAAAATAAAGACTATTAATCATAAATTAGAAATTAGCAAAAACCAGATACAAAAATTTTAATAGGATTTTTAATTCAAATGGAAACATAATAGATGAAATTAGTCATGGAATAAAACTTGGATGAAGTGCTTTTGATCGAAAGAACTAGTATTAAAATGCAATATACATACTTACTTGAAAAGAAAGGTTTTGATGCATGTTTTTTACGAGTTTTATGTATGGATCTGAGATAATGTATTAGGGAGACTTCAGATCATTCAATGAAGTATGGAGAAGATGTGTGTTAAGGGTAACAGAAAGAAATCAAAAACAAAACACATGAGTGAACCATAAACATCATTTAAAGAATTAAGAAACAGAAGTGGGACTGAACAGGATGTATTGCTAGAAAGAATGATAATAAATGGGCATTTGAAGTTTTAAATTGAATTCTAAGACATTGTAAAAAATCAGAAAGAAGATACTATGATGTGGAGAAAAGAAGCTTGGAAATAGAGAAACTTGATTAAACTTGAAAAGGGCTTCATCCTGAAATGGATTGATAATTATTGAAAATAATGATGATGGAAAATAAAGATTAAAATTAAGATTTAGAAAGAAAATGGTTTTTGGAATCTGTAAACTGCATCAACTTTAGGTGACAGAAGATTAGAATATTTAAATTAGAAATAACTCAATCATTTTTACTATAATTATTTTTATATTAAATCCGGAAGCTTATAATATGAAATCTAATTGAAGTTTATAATCATTTCCATATTCATTTAATGATAAGTTTGACATATTTGCTGCGAATAAGAATAATAATTTTAATAATTCAAACAATCCAAAATTGTTGGGATAAAGTAAAATGATTTAAGAATTCTTAGTTCCAATGTGAAGTAAAAGTTTATCTATTTAACAGACTTTTCCTATTCTATAAGCTTCTGTTTGTTGAATGCAATTAATATTAATATAAACAGTTAAAAATTCATTCATGAAAGCTATAATAACTAAAAAAAAAATTTTAAAATTAACTGTTTTACCTTTGATATAACTCCAATCATATTTCCATCCAATTGCTTCGTTTTGGTTTTGTTTTTTAAACCATGTCATTAACGGATGGAAAAATTCAAGTAAAGGTCCAGCATCCATTTTTCGTTGACCAGTTATTTTCTCCATAGCATCAAACCAAGACTGAGACGCTCCCATTTCTAGCATCTCGCTATTTAAAATAAAAATGTGTTAATTAAAAAGGTATATGCCATTATCGTGACTTTTTAAAAAAAAAAAAACTTTATAGTGAACTATTATCCTTAACTATATATTTAAAAATATAATACTGTCAAAAGTATGCTTAGCATGCCGTAAAAGTTATATTTAATGTTTTGAATGCTTTAATACATTTCAAAGATGAAGTTAGCATGGTTTTTTAATAAAGAAAATATCTCTTTTCATATATACATTGATTATATTTTAACCAGCGCATCTTTAAATAATTCTGTCTCATTTTATTCTCTTATGATGTTAAAGATTATTCAATTTAATAAAGAAAAATAAATATTCGAGTAGTTTAGTGTTCAGAAACTGATAAGAAGTTCGACCACCGGAAACGACAAGCTAGAGTCCCAAGATCTTAAGCTCCAGGATCCAGTATTCTATCGTTTTAATACAATCATGCAGAGCATTAGTACCGCAAATAAACTTCTACTATAAATATAGCGATCTTGGATTATAAATAGTAAATGTCATTCATTTTATTTTATTTTTTAAGTGTAGTTTTATTGTATATGTAACATAATAATGTAATACTTGTTATAATAGGCACTTCCGGTTTTCTATAGCCATTACTTGAGATTTCAGTCTGTCTGAATGAAATGTGACAAAAAAACTCATTTTTTTTAAGTAGCCGATTAATTGTTAGCTATCTAATATTAGCTGATAAGTAGGTACATTATATTTTACTTAGAAAATAAAATAATGGCAAACTGCTAAAACATTCACTATCTACAAGTTGAATATGCCTCCTTTGCTATTCGTCTAAAAAAGAGAATCTGTTGGAGAAACCTTTGTTTTGCAATGGATTATTAAAGACTGTTTCATATTTTATTTGTTAATCCCTTCGTTGTTATTTACAATTAACACACATTGCTATTTTAATATCCCATAATATTATTTATGGTTTTTGGACATAACAGGCACCATCTCTTGGTCCATTTTAGTCACAATTTTTTCATTTTAGGCTTATTTTACAGGAAATTTGTAATTTAAAATTTTAGTTCTAAAAACGTCTGCATATGATGTTATATTTTGAAAAAAAAATCAATTGCCTATTGGTGTCTCTTTTCTCCGATTGGATGTCTGCCTACTCTGGAAATTGTGCTGTAGGCATTTCTAAATGACAAAGTCAGAAACCAAAACAAAATGCCCTACATGTTTGTAATTGATTTTGAAGTAAATAAATATATTTATTGAAATTTTTTACCTTTATAAATATGATTTTACATTACTTTATCAAAATACAAAGTTTGGTTCAAAAATTTTAAATTTTACAAGTAAAATATGCTTGGGAAATTGATCTGTTCATGACAAGTCATTGATCGCTAACAACTGTAATTTGCATATCAGGTATTTCTAAATGACAAATTCAGAAATAAAAATAAAATGCTTTACATGTTCATAATTGATTTTGAAGTAAATAAATGTATCTATGGTAATTTTTTATATTCATAAATAAGATTTTACATTACTTTATCGAAATATAAAGTTTGATTCAAAAAATTTTAAATTTTACAAGAAAAATAAGCTTGGAAAAGTGATGACTCTTCCAAGAAAAGTGAATTATGCTGACAGCTACAGAATACTGAATAATGACATGAAGATTGGTTGAAATATAATTCTTTTGTTTTACTGCTGGCTATTTTTTAAATGTTTTTCTTATATTTTTCTTCAGTTATTAACATTATTTTTAATTTTTTGTTACATTGAACCAATTTGAATCTAAAATTATTCAGTTTTTAGAAGCTGAATTGAAACAATTCTGTGCATTTTAGATTAATATTTTAACAATAGAAACCAACTGAAAAGGAAACAGATGAATAATAGTTCTTAAATTTAAGTAGTGGACCAATACAAAAATTAGACAAAGATTATATAAGTTGAAGGAAGCAGTTAAGGGGTTAAATATTAAAAAGGGCACCCCAAAATAACCAGAATCATTTTCTTGTAGCTAAATCTGTCAATGTATATGCTTCTTCTCCTAGATATCTCTTGCAGTGGCCCTTCTATATCACATAATTTTGTAAAGTGTGTTTTGTGTACTTGTCAATTTTTTGTAATAGTTAAAAAGTTGGAACAATATAAAATTCTGTTGTTTTTTTTTTTTAGAAAAAATGACAGGGAAAACAATTATAATGCTTGAAACAGCTTACAAGCAAGTTACTCTGTCAAAGCACAACTTTATAAGTAGTTTAATGTGAAGTTAAATTCACCATATCCCCCAAAAAGTATGGCAAATAAATTGAAATGTCAAAATGATGCTGACATTTTTTGGATGCAAATGACATTGTTTTCTCAAAATTCATTCCTAACAATCAGGCATTTAAAACTTACGATTTCTGAAACTTTTGCATGATGAGTAAAATGTAAACATCTCATGTTGTGGCAAAATGAGTAGTGCATGTTTCATTGTGATTGCATACTAGCACAGGGAAGTTTGAGTGTGAAACAATTTAATTAAATTGAGCATGACGTAACTTATCCATCAGCCACCCTCAATCAATCTTACTCTATGCAACTTTTTTATAATCCTTGAGTGAAAAAATGTCTTTTTTTGTTGCAGATTTAGAAGTGGTGAAGAAAAAAACAACAGAGGTGTTAATCTTTGGATTCATTGTTGCAAATTATTTCATTTCTTGGCCAATTTTTCCTCTGGTGAATTTATTTGTAAGTATTATACATTAAAATGCATGTAAAAGGATATATTTTATTATAATAAATTTTTGCTGAAAAATTTGTGGTAGAAGGAGGGAAATTCAAATTTACCACTCTTACAATAGATATAAGCCCCCCCTGACATGTTCAGCCATTGTCTGTTGCCAAGGCTATAAAATGTTCAGTGTTTTATGGCATTTTTTAAAGTTAGTAGTTTCAATGACCAAAAACTTGTTTATTTGCAAATTTATTATGATTTTAGATATTTTTTTAAAAATAATTTACACTCTATTTATTAGATATCAAGAAATATAAATTATTAATAACTTATTTTGACTTGAAATACTTTATTTTCAAAAATATGTTATATTAGCAGAGAATCTAAGCATGGCTTGAAGCAATTTACAAGCTTATTTTCTACATCAGCAATCTATTTTTATTTATGAGTATGAAAATATCACAATTTTGCAATAAATATTCAAAAATTTTAAACTTTTAAAGCATAATTCATTACATATAAAAGAAACAAATAATTATTGGTTCAGATGTTTAAAAATAATAATAATTAAGAAATATTTCATTGATTTTATAAACTGAGAATAATCTTTCTAGAAATGGTGATGTCTAAACTCTTCATTTTGTTTACTATCTCATTTTTTAAATATTTACAGAAACAAAATGTGAACATTTAAAATTTATTTCAGTAGTAAACAAAAATATCTATCAAATGAAGTTAAATTTATTATTTTTAGATAAGTAATAATCATTTAATCATATATTTTACATTAATATGAGACAGAAAAATGTCAGAAAATGCTGAAATATGAGTGCATGTTGGAAAGGTTAAAAGTCATCACTTTGCAAGTGTTTCTGGACTTCTTTCAAAAGTCAAAAACATGTTTAGACTGGTTCATTGCATTAAATAGCCTATACTTAGAAAGAGATTCAATTTGCATCATGTAAAAATAAAAATACAATTTTTTATTATAAAATTCCAGTTATTTTTGCCCCCCCCCACATAATTCAAAAATAGATAGAAATAAAAAGTAACAAGTAATCTTTATCCATTTATACACATACTGAATGATATATATATATATGAGGGTCATAAAAATAAGCAGAATCATTCGCTGATAAGTGTGCCTGTTGTCATAAATGTCTGCTGCTCAATACCTCTTGTGGGGACCCTTCTGCATCAATTGGCGAAATAATCTTACCACATGAAATAATGGTGCCATACAGCAAATTTTTATATGAAGTATGTTGCATGTATTTGCCAACTTTTTGTAATGCCTGAAAAGTTGGAATAATATGAAATTCTGTTTTTTATAGAGAAAAAGTCAGAGAACCATTGTAATGCATGAAATAGATTACAGAAACAGCTGTTATGTAAAATTGTTAAATTCACTATATCCCAAAAAAGTGTTGCAAGTAAAGTACAACATCAAGGCAATGCTGATGTTTTTTTATCCAAACAGTATTTTTCTCTCAAAATTAATTTGTAATGGTCATACATTTTATGTATAAGTTCTGCATTAAAATGTAAATGTTACATTTTGTACCAGAGTGAAGAGTCCAGCATCACCACAGTGATGCCTTTGTGCACAGTCTTCAATGAGAAAGTTTTTAATTAAATTTTACAAAACCCAGATTATCTATCAATCATATTCATTTAATGTCTTAGCATGTGACTTTTTTTATTCTCTCAAATAAAAAAATGGATCAAAAAGGTTTTTTTTTTTTGCAGATTTAGAAGTGCTGAAAAAAAATGATGCCGGAATTAAAATGCTTCATAGACTACTTAGAAAAATAAAAAAAATGTTTTGTATTATATGGACAGTACATTGAAAGAGATTAGGTTTTTAACATTTAAAAATAAATAAGTGATTTTTATTGTAAAATTCCTATTACTTTTGAGTACCTCTTTACTGTACAGAAGATAAAAATCATGTAAACAACTAGTAAATTATTCTAGAAGTAATGAAAGAGAAAGAAGCTATTAAATTTTTTACAAAAGGCTCAGAATTATCTTTAATGATGACTCTAAAATAAAAATATAGGCTGCTATTTATATATGTGCTAATAATGTACAAATCCATAAATAAACTATAGTTTATTAAATGTGTAATGCTGATAATGTAAACAACCATGGAACAATTATCTTATTAATAGATTGGCATTGATATAACAAAGGAAGTTGTTTACAAGTTTATTTAAATGATTATTGAGAATCTGACATGTGAATTATCATACTAGTTATTGAATTTAATTGTTCTATGAATAGATCTGTAAATAAATTATAGGTAATGGAGATTGTCAATTAGTAATAAGTGATGATTTCCTGACAATATCAAAGGCAAATGCTGTCTCTCTTTGTATTGATAAAATCTTGCTTTTATTCTTTTATACAATAATATTCCATGGAAAATATTAAATTTAACATATATTTATATTATAAACAGATAGGAAATTTTGGAGAAAACCTGGGGTGATGAAAAAACATCATCAACCCCAGTTCATTTACAAACAAATACAATAATGATAAGGTAATGATTGACTATGAATTAATATTAAAAATAATATATTAATGTTTAATATCAAAAATATATAAGTAATGTTATATATTATAGAGCATGAACAAAGTGAAGAGATTACTCTGTGAGAGATCAGCCAAGTTAACTCCTTAGAGTGACTAAAAGTATAATTAACCAAATTCATCAGCATTATAAATAAGTAAAAGTAAGTATAAATACTACTCAAAAATAATAATCATCCATCATCATGAATGATCAACAATGAAATAAATCAAGTCAATCTGGTGACAAGATTTGAAATGGGTCTATTGTAGACAGGCCAACTATTGAGGCTTTGCCAGCTTGGGGTAATTATATAAACATTATTTTAAATGCACAAACATCAGTGCTAATCCATCTGAATATATAACTATAAAAACAATAATGCTTGTATATTAAAACATGCTGATCATTATCAATGTTCTAGCCATTTAGTACCATTAACGTATTGGCCAACTATAAACTTAAATTCTGATAAATACTAAATAAAATAAAATATAGTCTATGGGCTTTAAAGAATATTTTCTTTGCACCAACAAGGATAATGATGATTGATGGAATATGATCATCATCACTGGATGCCCATAAATATTAATATATATCCTCTTTTATATATCAGACCATTATGCTCAAATCTAGCTCAGAGAACATAAGCTCTATTTTTGTTATTGTGATCATGCCATACATAATATCCTAAAAATATTTAGAGTTAAGTCACTGGAATAACTTTAACAATTATATATAAGTTTACTAATAACAATAAAAAATGATATTAAGCTCTTTAGAATATGGCTATGCATATAGAAGCCTTCTGATTTGGATTACTATAGAAAATTCAAGTTATTAAAGTGTGATTTACATATATGTTCTAATATACAACACCTATATATATATATGCACACAGATATGTAGTATAATTTTATAAATGAACACATTTGAATTGTTATAAAATAATAAAATTAATGATTACATTTTACACATGTTTACTTGACACTCATTGATATATATATATGCATACATAATTCCTGAACATGTTTAAAATGTCAACAAATAAATATATATGATTAAAATTTTTAAGTTATATTTTAATAGTACAAATACCCTATGCTATGTTTACTTAAACATATAGATATAATTGCAAAGACATAATATATTTGAATTTATTAAAATAATAAAAAACATTAAAAATATTTTTTATAATTAATTCCATTTGGAATATATATATAATTCACACATCCACATGTGTATCAATAAAATATGATATGAACCAGTTATCAAATTCTACCTTTACTGATTAGTTTTCTTTTTCTATCTTTTTAAAAAAAATAGAGTCAATCTTGACAGGATTATTGTTGATTGATTAATTATAACATCTTTAAATTTAAAACACATATATTAAATGTTTATTTTCCCTTTATTTTCTAATCTAAAAAGATTTCTGAAATCTTTTTTTTTTTTCAAAATAAAATTTAAAATAATATTGTTTTATATATACATATTAGTATCAGAGATTAATTAATTATAATATCTTTTTTTAGAATATAGAATCATCTATTAATACTTTACCTTTTTATTTTTAATCCAAGCAAAAGTATTATTTGCATTTTATATTATATTTTTAAATGTCATTTTAAGGAATTACTAAAATAACTCGTTATGTATATATGTTTATCTGTGCTTCTCTGCATATAGTGGAAATAGCAATACATATAACTAATTCTTTAACTGATGGTTGCTTTTGATGGGGAGCAGTTTGAGATTGTCATCATTAGAAAAAAATAATCAGGTAAATGTTGACATTGATTTGGTTCCACATAGACTTCAGGTCAGACAGCTATAAAGAACAAAGTTCAGTCTACCTTCTAGGTGCATCTAAACTCTAGCATAGTGATCTAGTAATCTGCTGCTGGGTCTGCTGTTTCAAATTAAGCTACATCTGATTCATGGCAGATATCTTTATAGCTCTGGAAACCAACCAACTTTGCCAACTGCTTCTCAAAATATCTCATTCATCTAATATTTTTATTAAGCCTTTTATAGCTAGATTGCTGGGGTGACAAAATACACTAATTCAAAACTGTTTTTAATTAAAAACTGTTTTTTTCTTTGTAATCTTTTCACATCAGTTTTAATTAAAAGCTATTTTTGGAATTTTATCACAAGTATGATCTACAAAGATTTTTAAAATTAAATAATAGAAGTGTTTACAATTATCAGTTCGATTTTATCATAAAACATCCTTATTTTTAATTTCAAAATCAGAACTCAATGAAAATATTTATTATACCTTTTTAAATGTTTAATTTACAATAAACCCTTATTTTAAATCCAAAATTATTTAATCTTTTACTATGATTATTTTATTCCATGAAATGTAGAAAAATACCTCCAAAATGTTTGCATTTATTTCTACTTTTCCTTTCAATTTTATATATATATGTGCATACACACTATGTTACTGTGTGCCATGTAACTTACCTGTTACAATATATATATATACGTATATGTTAAAAATACACCGTATTATTAAAAATTATTTCACATCTTTTCAGAGTTGACAATGTGCTAATATATAATAATGCCTGTTCAAAGTTTTACTTTAATACTTTAAACAATTTAGCCCTAAGTAATACAAAAACACAAACTGATAGTATCAAAACAACAAAGCATAATCCTGTAGGGAAAAATTAATATGGAATAATGAAATGTTTTTGTAAAGTCATTTAAAAATGTCTTTACAAAGCATTAAAATTTAAATTAAGTAGAATATTTTTGCATTTAAAAAGTGCCAGTATTTATAGTATTTTAAAAATGATGATGATTAGAGTATAATAGAAATATTCTATAATAAAAATATTTTAAATAAATAAATGGTATGGTATAGTATTAATCATATGATTATTTATAATTGGATGTCAGACTATTTCCATTGTCTTTTAATTGTTAAATATTTTAAAATAATTCTAATACATTCAACTGTCAGTTATACACACATTAGTGTATAAGTACATTCTGAAGAATGGCATCCTGAAGAATTGTGTTTTTCTCTCTCATTTAAGTGTTTTTGGCCTGGTCAGTGATAGTATTGGTATAATAATGAAATGGCTGAATTTTAAATTCATAAATATTGAATTCTACCATATTTTGATATGGTGAATTTCTAAAACAAGAAATCTTAAATATAGTTTTATGGATTTTTGATGGACAATAGAGTTATAGAATTTTGTTGAAATATGTCTAACTTTTTTCTAAAACAGTAAAATACTTATGATGTTTTTTGACTAATGCTTTTAACTTGTTTCTAAACAAGTTGGTATAGAATTTTTAGTCATCTTTTATATCAGTCCATTGCAAAGAGCTCATATATTTTAATATAATAATCAGTAGTATTCATTACAATTGTAATATTATCTTTTCCAGAAGAGAATGATGATAAATTTGTCTATTTTGAGATATTTAAGAACCTTTATTTTAATATTGGAAATGTTTGACTTAGATTTCTAATATCTCACAAGAGTTGTTTTTGTGTTCCAGCATAATTCTCTACTGCTTCTAGAAGCAATTTTTGAGTGATTTTCTCAGTTGCTGCCATTATACCTATCTAATAAAAATAAATGATTAATTAGTCTGGAATTCCAGGTGAAGCATTAAAAAAATAGACTGAGCATAATAATTTTATGTAATAAACAGGTGAGAATCATTCAAAAAAATATTCACATTAAAAAATATTTAAACAATAAGAAAACATCTCATAAACTAAATTTATATTTAAGCAAATGAACTGTCTTCTTAAATATAATATTGGGTCACAGCTTTTATCTTCCTCATTGATCAAAAGTTATATGTAAAATAAATAAAAACATTAAAAATTTGGTGGAGATTCTATGGAGTTGCTATACAGCATCCTTGGCATAGTTTTCTACTGCTAAAAACTGTACTCCTGTTTGGGGCAAAATCTCACCTAAATTTCTAGATAAACAATTTATATTCAGTGCCAGTACCAAGACTGAAATACTGATTGATTATGGAAAACCAAAAGAAAATCTCAATTTTGGTTGAGATTTTTCAAAATTTATATTTACTAATATTTAACTATATATGTATAAATGGTTAAAGTGTTTAAATAATCTATTTTAGATCAAAGATCTCTCCAACAACTCTTCAAATAGGATCTGTAAAAAATAGTCTACTGTTATCAAATTTTCTGATTTACAAGTAGTGAAAGTTTGAGTGTTTTTCTTCTAGCTAAAAATATTTGTATATATATTTTATAATACATGTTGTATAATTATTTGAATTGGTCATGGATCAGTTTTACAATCAAAAGTTCCTATATTAAATTTTGTCCAGATCAATTAATTATGGATCATTTTTATAATCAAAAATTTCTGAGACAAGTAATGTCAAGCAGAATTGTATGTAATGAGACAATTATGTGTCTCATGGCATACAACATAGTAGTGTGTGTGCATATATATATATATATATATATATATGCACACACATATATATATGTTGTATATATGTATTTTAATTGTATATATATATATATATATATATATATATACAATTAAAAGGAAAAATAGAAATAAACACAAACAATTTTTTGCAGATATTTTTATATTACATTGGAATAACAGTTAAGGATTAAATAATTTTGAATTTAAAAAAAAAATTATTATAAATTAAACACTTAAAAGGTGTATTTAATATTTTATTAATTCTGATTTTGAAATTAAAACAAGTATGTTTTTATGTTATAACAGATATACTAGTAATTATAAAATTCCATTATCTATTGTGATTAGATTAAATTTTTTTTAAATTAAAGCTTGGAAACATATTTTGATCCTACAAAGTTGTTTTTGAAAGGATTAAAGTAAATTGAAAAAGTTATTAACTTTTTTAATCAAGATAAAGAAAAGTTGCTTTTAATTACTGTTTTTTCTAGACTGACAATAAAAAGGCTGACAAAAAGATTAGGAGAGTTTATAAAGTTTTAGAGTTATAGAGTGTTACTATGAATATATAACTAAATACAAGAAAGTGTAAGTCCAGCTGCTGCTAGTTTAGATTCACATGAAAGCAAGATCCAGCTTTTATGTGGTTCATTGCACATATATGTGTGTGTATTCAATGGCATAGAGACTAAAGGGAACTTATTGCAGGCCAACAGTTACTGGATGATACTTTTTCTGAAGATTACTATAAGCCAGTCTATGGTTTTAGAAGGGGCCAGCTTACCCAGAGAGTCCATCAGCTTGCTGAAGTAGTTTATATGTATACACTTTTATCTATATGCCGAAAAGCACAGATCAAGGTACTGTGTCATATATATATAGAGTACAGCTGGTAAATAGTGTTTTATATATATATATATAGAGAGAGAGAGAATGATATTTTAAATTTATTTAAAATGATAGTAAAAACCTCTAATTTAAATATAAAACAAGTAAATAATTTTTGCTTGAATTAAGTCTAAAACAAAGGGTTGATTCATAAACAATTTTGTTTTGAAAAAAAAAGTAAATTCCAAAAATCTTTCTAGATTGGAAGGAGGGTTCTAGAGTATTTTTAAAGACTTTTACAATTAATTAGGAGTAACCTGAAAAAAAACATTGATGAAGGATTGTCAAAAGAATAAATATTTTTTAAAGAAAAGTTATACTTATCATAAAAAAAATAAAAAGCTAATTAATAGCTTTAATTTATATCATCTATTTTTTATATACACACATATCATATATGTGCATTTATATATTATAAAATGAATTCAATTTTTTATAAGTCTATGACAATTCATACATGTTAATTTTAAATTAATATAGAGCACAAATGAGTGTTTATATATAAGTGGATTATATATATATATAGTCAATATGGAATTAATTGTGAAAAATATATTTTTAATAAATTTATTATTTTGACAAATTAGAATATTATATAATATAAATGCCAGTGTGTGCACACATTTTTATGGGTACCCATATATATATATATATGTTAAAACAGTAATTATTTATGTAACATTAAATTGTGGTAGCTTTTTATAATTTTATGACAATTCCCGTATGATACTGCATGTCTGTATGCTTATGTAGATGGGTGACATTTAGGTACATATATGTTAAAATCAATCATACTTTATGAATTATTAAAATGAATTATTGAATTTTATTATTAGTTTATCACAATTCAAATATATTCATTTTTTATGCAAGCACATCTATGTGCTGATATATGTGTTTTATGTAAATCTATTATGAAGTATTGGTAAATCACAATGTGATAGCTTATGATATTAATCAAAATCAGAATGCTGAATATATGGGATATTCAGCAGACTTTAATTTAATTTTGTTATTAATACATTTACATTTAAGTTATTCCAATGAATTTATTTAATCCAAAATCATTTTAGAATACTATATGTGTATATTATATCTTTTGAACACAGTAATAGTTATAGAGCTTTTGCACTCTAAGCTGGATTCATGCAAAATGGTCTGTTATAAAAAGAGGGTTCATAATTAGTGCATAGACATCCAGTTGTTGATGATCCTTGTTGGCACAAAGGGGATATCATTAAAGTCCATGCACTATATTTCATTTTAATTATTTAGAAATTAAGTTTATAGTTGGTCAGTACATTAATGGTACTAAGTGGCCAGAGCATCAATGATGGTCAGTGTGTTTTCTTAACCCAGAATTATTATTTTGTTATATTCTTATGGATTAGCACTTAAGTTTGTGCAGCCAAATTATTGTTTAAACAATCTTCCCCAAGCTGATAAAGACTAAATAATTAGTCTAATCTATAGTAGACCCATTTCAAATCCAATCACAAGATTGACTGTTAATTTATTTTTATTAATTATTTATGATGATGAATGATGATTATTAATTTTGTGTAATGTTGGTGAACTTATACTTATTTATAGTTAGTTAATGCTAATCTCTCATGCTCTTCAGGCTCATTCCTCATAGCTATTCATCATTCGATATTTAATTTTATATTTTAATTTCATGACTTTGGATTGATGATAATGATTTTCCACCACCCCAGGTGCACCCCAAATTATTTGTACCATTACAATATATATATATGAATTTTAATATTCTCACAGATAAAAAATGAATTCATAGTATTATTTCCAGGAATTTCTGGATAATAAAAATTTCATCGCTAAATAGCTGATGTTTCCATACAATAACAAGTACTGTCCTCAGAGCTTCTTCACTGAAATATCAGCTATTTAGCTATTATATATATGGAATTAGTCTCATCGCTCACAATATAGTAGTGTGTATGTACATATGACATATGTTATAAATAAAGTTTGAAAGGAAAAATGGAAATGAACTCAGACAAAATTTACTCTATATATTTATTTAAAATGTACAAACTTGAATGGCTGAAATATTAGTTAAATAATAATTTTTGATGTTTGTACAATAAGATCAATTAAAATAAAAAATAAAAAAATCTCTATTTAGAGCAAATTATTTTGATTCTTCTGATTTTGACAAATATAAAATATTTTTAGAAAACAAATGTTTTTTTTTACTTTTTAATATATCTTGATTATAATTAATCTTGTAATCTGTTTTTACTTAAAGAATTAAAAAAAATAACTAATTGGTTTCGATTAATGTAAATTGAAAAACAAGACGATATAATTAAATTATCTGGGTAAAAAACATTTAATTATTCTATTTTTAAATTCCATTAAAGACTATAAATAGTAAGTTTAAATAAACTGATTATTATTATGTTATGAAACTATAAACTATACAATTATAGTGCATGTTGAAAGCAAGTTCTGAAGAATCATCATCACCTGTGTTGAGTTTGAATTTTTATAGAATTAGGAATGTCTTCTCTCTGAATTCATAGTCCAATATGTGAGAGATTTAATATGCAAACCAGAAAATATAAGTTAAACAGAGTTGAGGACTGCTAATGATTACCTGATATATGCCTATCCCAGAAATGACCACAAGATTCCAGTCCTATGCTTTATATATATGCTACTTTATATACTATATGCATGGAAACACAGAGGCAATAGTTATTGTCAGTCACTCAGATATTGTAAATATAGTTCTAAAATAATGGGGGGGGGGATCTATTCCATGTAAGTTATTTTACTTGATTTTATTTTTTTAAAAAGAGGAGTAAAATTTTTTAAAATGTCTGTACATAAAAAAAATTTTACCATAATTTTTAAATAATTAACTGATGAAATAGATTTGAGAAAAACTTTCTCAAAGTTAAAGATGTCTAAACAAAAAGTATTTAACTTAGAATGATTTAAGCAAGTAAACAATTTTGAATGAAAATAGGGTAACTATCAGACAGATGTAAATAGATATAAAGAATTTTTTTTTCAATGTTAAAACAAAATAACTTTCATGCAGGATTTTGAAAGTAATGGTTTTTTTTTTCAGCTTTTTAAAAAAAAACTTTTAATATTTTAAATTGTAACTTTTTATAAAGTGAATGTAATTAGAATTAGTAACCAAAATGAGATAAAACATGTGTGCATACTTTATATATATTATTAACATCATGTAATATTGAAATATATTATTAACAAATTAAATATTATTTGTATATTATACTTTGCATGGTGTGCACACGTGCATCCAAAAATCATTTATATATTGTTCACATGAAAAAATATTAATTTATTAATAGTTAAAATTGTTTTTTATATTATAACATGCACCATTTCTAAATATATTTATAATTGAAGTAATGTTAAAATATAATAATATTTATTAGTCTAGTAATGGTGGGGATTAATTTATATGTATTTTTAAACTAAAATTTAAATAATGTTATATATATATATAGCTTTAAGGGTCAATTTACAGAAATATCTATTTATAAATCAGTATCAAAAGGATGCATTTGTAATATAGAGCAGGGATGACCAACTTTTGTGTTCATAAGATCTACTTTTTATTTTTAAAATGTGTTGCAATCGACTTATTGTCATAGGCAATCGAGTTGTTGTCATAGACCAGGCGTCCCCAACCCTATGCCCGCGGGCACCATGGTGCCCGCAGACCATTTTACGTGTGCTTGCCGCTATCCAAACATGATAAAAAATTATTTATCCGATACAAATAAATTTAATTTTTAAAATTTCTTATAAATTATTGTATTATATTGTAATCAAATTGTAGGTCATACTATACTTTTACAGCGTAAAAATATAAATGTTAATTATACGTTAAAATTTTATTTTTGAAATAAATATTTTTTTGTACATTATGCATATTATTAACAATATCCAACTATAAATTTACATTGAAAAAATAAATAGTGCCCCCCACCTGGTTGAAAAAATAAATGGTGCCCGCAACCTGGCTGGTATTATAGAATGTGCTCTTAAGTCCAAAAAGGTTGGGGACCCCTGTCATAGACGTAATCTAAGTGGAGAGAGGTGTGAAATAATACTATTTTTATATATTTACCTAGTAAAAAATAATTATTTAATGGGCCAAAAAAACTCATGTCCAGGGCAATTAAAGCAACATGAATAATTATTAACAATATTTATTAATTCAAATTAGCTACATTAAATCAAGATTAACAATATTATTTTCAATAATGATGTATCTTAATGGACTTCACCTATCTAGAATTGGAAAAAATTTAGAACAAAAAAAATAATAAAAAACTTGAAAAACTTGACTTCATTTGTTTCACTCATCACCCAACAGCTCTTGCCAGATTGACCTCATGATCGACCAAAAATGGCTTTGCGATCAACCGGTGAATCACGATTGACTTGTTGGACACCCCTGGTATAGACTACCCATCAGACCTTGAATTTCATTTTATTGTTATTTTTAATTAATTAATTTGTTGAACTTTGTCCTTTGTTATTCCAGTGAAATTATTTAATGTAAAATAGACTGTTTTAGATATGCCTACTTTCTCTTAATCACAATCCTAGTTATTAAGGTCCTTCTGATTGCAAGATAATTTCAAACATAATGGAAGTTTGCTATAAAGACATGTGGGTATTTTACGTTTGGATATCCAGTTAGTTCTCTATGGAATTATTTGAATGGTACAAAAATAGTAAATGATCTTCAAAGACCACTCACTTTATGTAAATACTATTTTATTGTTAGCCGGTAATCTCATTGAACCTGATGGCTCAAAGCAATGATCATGATCAGCATTGATAAAATAATCTCAATACTTTTGATGCAGGATTATTTTTATATTTATGGATTGCTTTTATAATATCCCATATGTTTGCATTGGCTAGATGATAATTAACCTATTTTATAATGTATCTATGTCTTTTAAACCAAGTCACAAAGGATGACAATAAATTTGATTAATGTTGGTAGTGCTATATTTATAACTTATATAAAAGTTCATTATTTAATTTTATTGCTGAGGTTTGCTCATGCTCATTGACAATGTTAATCATAATATTTGGGATGATGATGATTTTCATCATCCCATGATCACATCATTTCCATGATGTTACAAATGGTGCCTAATGTGGGGTGCCAAATGTAATATGATTTTATCTTGACTCTAACCCCAAAATTGGTGATGATCATACTGATGGCCTTATCAGTCTCTCTCTCTCTCTCTCTCTCTCTCTCTCTCTATATATATATATATATATATATATATATATATATATATATATATATATATATATATATATATATATATATATATATATATATATATATAAAAACATAAGCATATTCATGCAATTATATATAAAACAATTATGGTTTAAAAGATCTTTTCATTTGCTTTGGATTGGTATATTTCAGAAAGACCAATGCCAGTGATATTTTAAAAAATGGACAGGAATCCAGATTCAAGTCTTCATTCATCATGTGATAATCCCATATGCACCAAGCAGTAGCTTGAGATTACAATAAACTCAACCATTATATTGCATTATTTAATGCTTAATTTACAATATCTAATTGAATTAATGAAATACAAGAATGAGAATTAAAATATAGGCCAAAGTTTTAATCTGAATAGTAATTTATTATAAGCAGTGCTAACAATGTGTACGCATCAACATAGTTTATTCAAATAATAAACTTTATCAAATTGTAAGACCATCAATAAGGCATTTAATATGATATAATTTTATATCATGTAATGACATTTAACATTCCACTTTATAGCATTACTTTAAACTAAACTTTTTTTTCTTTTATTCCCCTCTTAATATGCCAGATTGATATTTTAATTATAACAAATTAAAAAAATTAATAATCAAATAAAATTCCATAAAAATACATCTAATATTGCACTTAACTGATTATAAATTTATAGACAAATATATAATTCATTTTTAAAGCAAAACAAATTAGTATTAAATACAATCAAGCAAAACAATAGCAATAATCATGATTAAATGTTAGTTCTTGAATGTATGCATTAATATTTTATTATATATGACATATGTATGAAAGTTTCTTATAAGTTTCTGTATTAAAGTAAGCGTATATCTGTTTCAATAATAATGATCCATTTTCTGATATATTTAGTTTTAGAAATCCTTTCAGAGTTCATCATTCAATTATTCCACTTTAAAGCTGTTTCTTATATACTACATTTTTTAGGTATAATTGTCAGTTATTATTTCAGAATGGTGAAAAATAATTAAGACTATTTTTTTTTTTTTCCATCTGGTCACAAATGATTAACTTTATTTTATTCTTAGGTGACAAACTGTATTATTAAGTCATTTTCCAAGTTAGAATAGTTAGTATCAGTACTTTTTTTCTATTACAATCTATCCAAATTTTAATATTATCAATCAGTAGAATTTTGGAGGAAGTCAGACAGCAATTGCCATTTCAATCTCAGGAAAAGACAAACATACTTTTTCCAACAGACCATAGACATTACTTTTTAGATTAGGGCTAAATTTTGTATTTTATCTTCTATGTAGTTACATGCTAGGGAAGAAATGAACACATATTTTAGAGTCACTACCAACTTTTAATAAATTGATAAACATCACATGACCATCATTTCTCATGCTTGTGTATGGTGCAGTGCTCTCAGATCCAATGCTTCTCACTGACAAAGGCCACAAGCCAGAAACTAGTTTGGGGATATTAGATGAGTAGGCACTAGATGGGGATTTTATGCACAAGCCTTCTAGCATCCACTGATTACTCTAGCTTGCTGTGTGTGGCAATACTTATAGTGAGTTTTGCCTGTTTTGTAATAAATTGCACAAATACATAGTTTGCTGGGTCATTTCACAATTATTTTATTATAATTTTGACGATATTGTTCTGCTACTGGCAAATATGAAGTGTACTGTATATCTTTATTGTAAAAGAAATAAAGCTTCTGTTACATTTCCTTGGGTCACTCTGCCTGGAAAAATACATTTTAAACTTAAAACAATTCTCACAGCCATTTTCTAGCTAATTGTCACAACATTTTCTAAACATATTTTCAAAAATATCTTGCCCAACATTTCAGGACTTCCAGAATTACGTTATCAATTAATTTTTAGTCACACATTTTTACATTTAAAAACAAGACAGAGAGAAAAAAGAAATGGTAAAAAAAATATAGGTTTTTTTTTCTTTTACAAATTTGACTTTGCTTTGTAACAAACAACATTTAATATTAATTTTAATAACTTTTTTGTTTATTTTTTAATTCTAACAACTCTGATTTTAAGCTATTTTCTTTTATCTTTAATACAATTATAAAATAGTTATTATTTTATATATTGTAATGGGAACTAGTTTTAAAATAAGCACATAACTTGGGGTAGTATCCCAATGGTTATTTACAGTGATCTATTTAGCATTTTCTCATCCCAAAATATAATTTTATTTACATCTTGTTTTGATAATCAGTCATATCTAACACACTCTGATATATAAGTTAATTAATAGATATGTGGATGGAAATAATGTTTTGGATGAGACAATATCCAATCACCATTATAATTCTTTATCTACATGCCTTTGTGAGCTTGCTTTTCTGAAGGTAGGATAAATTGTTACTTATAGTTCAATGAGAGTGAAAAGGATTGGTATAGATAAATTTAAAAAATTTATATTCTATTAAAAAATTACACATACAAACATATATATATAGCCCTGACACACATTATTTACAAATAATATATGAATATAAAACAAAAATTTTTAATATAGTTATGTTAATTGAGAACAAATATGTATATAAACAAATTCTTAAATCTGATTAACAATTAATAAATTGTGATTCTAATAACTTGTCTGTCTAATAATATTGAATAATAACTGCCCTATAATAAGTTTATCAATTTTTTATCGATTTGTATGGTTGTTAATTATTCAACATAAATTAAACATCTAACACATATATAATTAATAAGGCTTTCTGATACTAAAGATATTTACATAAATATCTCCTTTCACCTTCAGTTATTAAAGTATTATCATACTACTTCTTTCTTTTTTCTTTTAAAGTTTAATTAAATTACCGTCTTTTAACTTTAGTTGCAGTTAATATGTATTTTAATGGATTCTTTTTTTTTTTTTACTCTGATATAGTATTCCAGAATGTGAGTTTTACAGTTTTCTTAATGAAAAAAGCAACATCTTTTAAATAAAAAAATTATACTTCTATCAGGTTTATATTCTAATAGTAGGTGACTTAGACAGATTTATCACCAGTTGATAGTGGCTCTAAGTGTCAGCTTATTAATTCAAATTCTTAAGTATGACCCTTCTATTCATGGCTACAGAATTAAAATGGCTATACTTTAGAAAGTTAACCACCCATCTATTTATTTTCCATAATGCACATTGTGTAGAAAACTAGTGACATCATTTATCAAGTAACAGTCTGAACATCATAAACTGGGATTAAATTGATATTTTATTGTGATTGGCACTACAGTGTAATCATTCATATGTAACTGATTAATTTTACAATCACAAACAGAATAAGTCGGTTAAATCCATGGCTGGAGTGTTAAATATTCTGCTAGTCATTTTCCTCTTTTTCAGTGTCTTTTTCTCCCCCCCCCCCCAAAAAAAAAAAATTAAACTAATTCCTCATATAATAACGTACCACACGATAAAGTATGTTTTTATCCATCCACATGTACAATGTTTTTAATTCCTCTCTGTTTAATTAAGGATTTTTTTTAATACGGCAAATAAATTCTTTATTTAAAATATCTTGTTTTTTTAAAAAAAAAGTTTCTTATTTTAAAACCTTAATTAAAAAGATTAACTTTAACATTTGGAATACAAATTAATTGTTCTCCCAGTATTAATTATATTTATCATTTTTTATTTTCAAAATTATTGGAAAAGCAACAACAAAATATAGATAAATTCTCATTTATCTAATTAATTTAATTAATTCTCATTCCTTACACACACAAATTTGCTTTTTCTTGTGATTAGAAGAGAGAAAAAAATTACTATTGATCTAATATTATTTTACATAATATATATATATATATATTACTGAACTAAGCATTGACTTTATTCATGCATGCACATACACTCACTTATAGATAATGAAATACCTAGATTATAATCTTATGATTTTTATATAGGTGGTCTAAATTTTAAAACATTACTTGTTATTGTTTGTTTTTCATGAAAACTGAACAATTTATAATGCAGAATGACTCTACATTCAGAATTCAATTCACCCATTAAAATATATATATATAATTTTATTTGACAAAATATTTTGAATGTCCACGAGACTGAAAAGGGTTTTATTATTTTACTCATATAAAATATTTACTTCCTCTTAGATACAGCTGAGCATACTTTCAATGTGTTCACCAGAATCATAGCTCTCACTGATTGGTTAGTTATAAGAAGAAGTAAAGATTTCATATGAGGAAAAATAATAAAAACCTTCTCAGCTGCGAATGTTAAAAATGTTTTACTAAATAAAATGACAAATGCAAATGAAAAGGGAGGAGGCATAAAATATCTAAAAGTGAACATATTGACACATTCTAGCATTCCCACCAAAATTCAACCTACTTTCTCTCTCTACTCAGCTTTTACATTATTATTATGATTTTTTTTATATTTGTAACTAACTATGAAAGACTAATATATATATATATATATAAAGAGCTATACCAAAATTTTTGAAAGCAAGGCCTCAGACTTTAATAAGATTGCTGCACTTAATATGCCTTATCTGAAAACACATTTAGATACATGGAAGAATGGATTATTGAAGCAATGACACAAGAGTGCACCGTTGTGTGGATTCAAGCAATAAACTAAATCATTACTACCTCCACTTTTTAGACAAAATTCCATACTGCCTTTCAGATCAATGCTCACACCTGATCATTACTGGTAACTGTTTATCACCCTTTATTGTAACTTCTCAATCTTTGATCCACATTTTGAATTTTAATCAACTTTTTATATCATTAATATGCATCATATTCAAAAATTCACCTAAATTAATAGGGATTGGTGACCTTATTAATGAATAATAATAATACCTATATTTATTAAAATTTACAAATATGGTGACTAAACTTAAGATTAATTTTTATTTCACCTTAAAAGTTTTCCTGCCTGTTTAGATCCATAAATGTCACATTTATATAAAGGGCCTTTATGTCCAGCGGCATTACATAAAGCTTTATGAAACTGAAATTGAATTATAAAACTCACGAAGTACCTACAAAAAAACATGTAATGTATATTGCTTAAATAAGTATAGCTATATATATATATTATTTTTTAAATATCTATAAATGTATTCAATGAGTTAAAAATAAGAAAACAGTAATTTAATATTAAACATAAATATCTTTGAAAATGTTAAACAAATTGCAAACTAACTAAGGTCAAGTATAATTTTGTAAATGATAAAGTAAAAGCATAAGTTCAAATCTTGTCACTAAAAAAACAAAAAAATTAATAAAAATAATCTTTGATAAGAACGTTTTAAAATGCAATATAGTTTACTACTTATTGGATTAAAATAACAATATCAAAAATGCAAAAAACACTATCATAAAGAATTTTACAACAGAAGTCAAAATAAAATCAAGGCTAATGCTCACAAGAGTATGCAACACTTTCCGCATAATGATAAAAATGTAATCTTATTACCTCATACATACACATAAGATTACAGTTGTGACCATTTCGGATTAACTGAAGTTTTAACCTTTACTTAACCCAGTAATAAGTAAATGCCGATTTTCTTACTAGATTATTTGACTCATGATTTATATGCCACTACAAAATGGTATAAAATAAAATTAAACTTTACAATTTGTTAGCATAAAATTGTATGAGATTATTTTATTATATATAGAGATAGGTAGACAGATATATAGAAATACACATAGATAGATAGTTTTAAGTTAGATAGATAGATGGATAGAGACAGATAGATAGGCTGGCAGAAAGTGTTAGATAAACAGACAAATATATATATATATATATATATATATGAATAAATAGATAGATTGACACAGTCTGATGTATAGACAGAAAAAAAGATGATAGATAAACAAATAGACAATCAGACAATAGAAATAGATACATAGATAGACAAATAGATAGAAAGATGGATAAACACAGTCAAGTAGATTGAGAAATATTTAAAATGGAATAGATAAATAGATAAATAGATTTATACATAAATGGTCAGACAGAAAGGAAGACAGAAGAATGGATAAATAGATAGACAGAGAGATAAATGGATATATATATAATAGATAGACAATAAACAGATACATGGTTAAATAATATATATAGAGAGAGATAAATGAGTAATGAATGGATAGGCAGACAGATAGGATAGATGATATATAGGTAAACAGATAAATAAAGAGATAAGTAGGTAGATAATTATATATTTGATAATAATTGTGGATTATCAAATTAATGACACTAGCATTAAATTCCAAATTACATAAAGATTTTTGTTTTTATATGATTATTAAATAAATGAATTTTGCTAATATAAGGGCTAAGTGTTTTCTGATAGAGAATTTACCCTATATAAGACATTGTCTTAAAATTTTGTAATCAAATTGTATAATTTGTTTAGTTTTGATTTATTTTTAAAGATATGCATGTTACCAACTTAAATTTTAACTATTATTTTAAAAAAATAAAAATGGAAAAAATGTATTTATAAATCAGAAAGTACTTTTAGGTTTATATGATTGTCTCATGAAATATATGCATAAAAAGGGAGAAGAAAATAATGCAGAAATGTAGTTCATCTGTTTTGTTCAATATATATTTTTAGATGGCTTGCTAAGTAAGCATTATTTAGATACGGATAAGGTTTGTAATGAGAACAGAATTCTCCATTTCATCAATGCTGATGTGATTGATTTGTTTTGCAAGACAAGTTAAAGTTTATATATATATTGAACCGGATTGAAATCCGATTCAATGGTGTTATTACAAAAAAGAAATTTATTAAGCTTTTAATTTTCATTAAACGTTTAAGGTTTAAATTTTCATTATTATTTAAAAAGAGTACGTGTATCAAAATACACATGCATTTATATGTAAAACGGATCATTTCAATGTTTATTGATTTATTCTTAAAATAGTTTTCTTATACCGCTTGTTTTTACTTTAAATCAATTTGATTTAAAAACAAGCAATCTTGCTAATTACATTCCTGTAGCTTTTATATTAATTATTTTAAAGTTCATTATAAAAAGCTGAGATTTGATTTGTGTTGTTTTTGTTTTAATAAACCCAGGGTAGAATTCTTAGATTAGATTGAGCTGGACATTAATATTTGCCCTGCCTTAGGCGTAGCATTCAACAACAAGGAAAGTGTTTCGCGGGAAATGGACCGTATAAATAGCCCCAAAAATTTGGAGAGTTAGTTAATTCATTATTCTTAACTAGACAAGCTGTTTCTCACATGAAAGTTTATATCAGTTTGGACATTTAAATTCTTAAAGGAAATTAGCTGTTATTAAATCATTTCACTTGCAACAAGATGACAAATATTATACGTGTTATCACCAACAGAATGGCTTGCTAACCTAACAAAAGACAGATCCCTAACTTCTAAATTTGCTCCAGTAATGCCTTAAACATCTAGAAAAAGCCAGAACCTCTTTACCTCTACCTTGCCACTGTGTAAGAACTTGAAATGAACTAAAATAATAGTGCGCACTCTACGTGAACATTGTTTTTACCGAAAGGTAATTATTTTCTTTTTTATTCTTCCCAGGGTAAATTAATTCTCATTAAATCTCCACTCAATCTAATTAAAAATCTGTGTTCATAAGCTTAAGTAATTTATATAGCCTCATATTTAATATTTGCTGTGTTTTCTAATATTTTGTAGTGTGTCTTGGAATCTTAGTTTTAAGATTCCAAGTTACTGTCAATTTTTGTTTATTGGAGAGTGACGAGTGAGTTTTCTATTTTTATGTAAGACTTTTATAAATGCTTTGGCAGTCATGCCTTTTACATATTTACCTGTAATTATGTTATTATTCAATAATTAATTTTAAACTCTGTGTTTGCTCTATTGCTAAACCTCCAAAAATCTTTTGGCTGGCGACTTTATTATCTAATTTTCCGTAGGTGGAGATTTCGTTTCTTATATCTCTGAAAGCGGAAATTAGAATTGTTTTTCTTTGTAATTTTATAAGTTGTCAGCAGGAAGATAATATTTATCCCTTTTTAAATTACAGGTGAGTGATACTTTCATTCTGCTAAAGTATTTAAAACTTTTAATATTTTCATACTAATGTTCACTCTCCGATAGATTTATTTTGTATTTAATACATGTGCTTTAAATTTATCAGAGCGTGTACTCAGAATTTGTTTGTAAGTTTATTTTCTTTATTTGCTGGGGCAGACTTAACTGGTTTTCTAATAATTTACTTGTCTCTTATTGAGACCTTTAATTATTAATTTTAGAGTAATATTCGCCAATCGTTTGGCTGGGATTCACCAGTTTTAATTGTTTTTCTTTCATTTTCAATCATATTTTTCAGTTGTTCTTGAGATGGATCAATCACCTTTATTTTAGATGTAATAATAGGTGCAGCCTATACCGACATATGACATTCGTGGGCCCGTTACATTTTTTGGACCTCGAAAAGCTCATTGCGCTGGTTTCGTTGATTTGTTTCAAGAGCGTATTGTTTAAATATCTGAAAGTGAAAACTAATGTTTGGTTGAATCCTCTGCTGAATAAAATTTGCTTCCTCCATTTATAATTCATTTATTAGAAGATCAGTCAGTCTGTCATAGCTTTGCCTTTGGCATTTCTGGTACACACCTGAGTTAACTCTATTTATTGTGTCATAAATAAATTATACTTCATAATTTATTGTCTCTTAATAAAATTTTAGAATTTGTTTAAACTTAATTTGGCTGATGTTTGTCTTTGTGCTTTTGTCTCAATTGTCTAAACAATTTAAGATCTCTTGTTTCTCCCTGAGTCTAGTCAGTGCAAAACATCATCATCATCTATTCTGATCACAGTAAACAAATTTTCCAGATACATAGTGATCTGGTGGTGCCTTCTGTATCAGAATAGATTGAGTATCCTGCACAATATATATATATATATTGTACCCATTTGTTTAGGTTAGAATGGATTATTTCTAATAATTTACTGGAAAATTTTAAATTTTGAGGTTAGGTAAGGGGTGATATATGTTGTGTGTTAATAATCTTTGAATAATTTAGTTAAGCCAAGTAAAATAATTGATGTATAATATTAGGTTGGAAAATTATTTTGACGAAGAGTATTAAGAATATTTAAATTAAATATTTACCTAGCAATAAATGCTTAAGTATCTTAAAGTTTTGGGAAATAAGAAAAGTATTAATTATATTAGTTTAAATCTTATAGAATAAAAATAAACATACCGTATTTAACTTGAATCGTCATTTTTTGGATTATATATTGCAATGTTAAGAACCGGAACATGCATGATTATTGACATCAAAAGTGTGTTATTAATGGTTTTATCGGGAGAAAGAGCACTTTCTGTAATGAACTTATTATCAAGAAAAGAACATTTCATCGCAAGAACGTAAATATGGTTTTATAATTTTTTTTACTAAAAAAAAATTCTAGTAATGTTATTCATAGTATAAATATAGGTATAGGAACATAAGACATTAAATTATTTACTAACTTAGTAATTAAAATTTTATTGTAAAGAAAAAACTCTTTAATAGTAATTTTTATTAAAAAAACTTAATATATTTTAAAGTATGATAATGTGGAATAAACGATAATAAAATATTTTATTTAAATCGTGATCCAGAATACATCGAATAAGTAATTGTCAACCGAAATTACTTATGGTAATAATGTAAATTATTAATAGTTTTAAAATGTGTTTTGTTATTTTGTGCAGATGGATGCGTATATAAACCTACACATAATTTATCATTTGTTTAGTTATTTAAGAATATGCATAATTTTAGTGATATTGTAAAGATATTTAAACATAAAAGAAATATAAGTATATGATTCTATTATAACTGAATTGGATGTTTTAGTTGAATAATTTAAAGTATTAAAAATATGACATTGATTCTGATTGTTTATGCTTAAGTTTGAGAACTATTAAAGAATGAAATAATCTTGTCTTATTAGTTAGTTAGATTGTTATTCTAAAAATGAATTTATTTGTTATTATAGAAATGAGAAGATGAATTTAATGATGTAAAGTGATGAATTTTAAATGCTAATATCTTAGTATTAGGTTATATAAAACCAGGATAATATTGTATGTAGGGTTTACTTATATGGAAAGAAGAATATACTATATTGATGTTTATACAAGTATAGATAACATAGCCCTATATCTTGTGTATATTCATGGCAGTGTTTATTTTTCTATGTGTTAAAGTTTAATGTGCCATAGTGCTGAATAAATAGCCTGGACATTATATTTGGTAGTAGAGGTTATTAAACAAATAAGTTATACCTCATTTTGTGTACACTGTGCCCATGATGGTTAGTTGATAAAGGTGTTAAGTTGAAGTTATAGTTTATCCCAAATGCCTACTAGTTTATGTGTTATTGAAATTTATTGGATTACATTGTAAAAGATGGTTGTTTTAAAATTGGAAATGATAAATAGGTTTGGAAATAGAGAATTATTAAAGTGGATAAGATAAGTTATGTTGCTTAGAGTAAAATAAGTGTAAAAATTATAAGAACATAATTTCATCAGTGAAAGAATCATAAAACTTTTATATTTAAAAATGATATTTATTTATTTTTGATAAAATAAATAGTTGATAATTTAAAAGGATTTATAATGATATTACGTAATTATTAAGATTTTTTTTAAAAAGACATACTTATAATGCATATTTTTATTTATGATTAAAGGTAATTAACTGCGTGTTTAATGAATGCAAGTAGTCATAAGTTTTACAAAAGTAATTCTATAACAACACACTAATACATACATGATATTTAAAGTTTAAAGTAATAATTAGTAAGTAGCTTAGTTTGATGGTACGTTATGAATTAAGGTTGTTCACATAAATATTATTGAAGAATGACTATACAGAATAATAAATGATTTTTTAAAACTAAATAACAAGAATAAATTCATAGTAAAAGTATTACCTTATATGTTTTAAAACCTATAAATTAATAAAATTTAATAACTGTAATAAAAAAATTATATAATGATATTTTAAAAATAAGAAATATTTTTTAAGAAAATGTTCTGTATCTTATATTTTAAGTCATTGATTTGTATTGAAGAAGTGCCTGAATAGGAATAAATATAATTCTATTAGAATGTAAATAATTTTATTGTCAAGTTTGTTAATAAAATTGTTAAACTTGTTTTATAAGTCTTGGTGTTGACTCAATTTCTTCACATCATAATTACATAATCACAGATAATTATAATTAAGACATAATATTTGCACATCATAAATAAAATTTTTATTTAAGAGTTATATTTTATTGATATATTTTATTTAAGAAGTTTTACTTATGGTATTATTATGATGGTCATGGAATAATTACCAAAGATTTACATTAAATTATATTAGTAACGATTGCCACATATTCTCAGATTATAATATCATACTAAATATATTTATCTAAGATGCCATATGGAAAATAGAAAATTATATTACATTTTTATTATAAGATATACAAGAATAACATTATAAATAGAAAAATAGGAGAGTGAATTATAGATTAAAGATTAGTATTACTATTTGTTATTATTAGTATTATTAAATTGTAGTTAGGAATGATATTAAATCCCTTATCATACTTGATTACAAAAGTTATAATTAATTTATCATTATTTTAAGAGAACCTGAGATAATTTGAGTTAAATTAGTTTTAAGAAAGATATTTAAATTAATTTGTTAAAGGTAATTTGCTTAATTAGTTCTGATTAAAGATGTAAGAATACTATAAATGTGGTATTTAAGTAATAGGAATAAGGATAGTATTCTTATGCCATTGAGGTGATATCCAGTGGGAGATTAGCTTAATGTATTCGCTCTGCCACTTGTAAACTCACTTCATAGTCTCATGATTTGATTAGATATTCATTTGTTTCATTTTATAAAACAGAACTATATTATTATTTATTAATTAAACTAATTTAATATTTAATATTATTAAAGAATATAGTTATTGTTGATTTAGATACATTTTAGATGAACATAGTTATTTATCTGAGCTAGATCAAGTAATTATAATTATATATTTCCTGGAAGAGAGGGTACAATATATATATAATCTGGAAAAATTATTGCTACTAAAATTGTTTGCATGCTGGATAGAAATGAAAAGGAAATTGGGTGATGAGAGATAGATTTAACTGGATTTGTAAAAATTGGGAATAATATTGACAACATTCGGAAAGTGTTTCATTATGCCATCTTAAATATAAAAGGAAACATTTTTGTGTGTATGTGTTACTGCAATGAGACTATAAAATTAAGTTATACATAAAATTAGTTGGTTTTTTAGTACATTTGCTATTAAAGAATTTTTTAATTTAAGAAAAAGAGTGATATTCTTTGAAAAAAAAAATAATGCTTTTGAGGCATAAGGTTAGAAAACATGTATTTATTGATTGCCATTGAAAGGAAGAAAAGCTTTTCTTCTCTTGTATAAGGGAGCATAAATTTAAATATAGAATAGGGGACTTGAAAAATAAAAAATATGGATTGCATTTATATAGAACAATGTATATATAATAGAAAGGAATTATGCATGCTATGGTAAAGAGTACAATATGTGATGAGGTTCATCATTTGATATGCTTAAATAAGATTTAGGAAAAATGTAACAGATTTAATAGAATGTCAAAAGATATGGATGAAAAAATAAATAGTATAATGGAGATGTTAAGCCAAAGAATAAATAATATAGAGGAAGAGGTATAAAATGTGAAGCAAAATTAACATTGTTAGAGACAAATGATGAAAAGATAAAGAAATTACTGTGTAGAAATAATAAAGAAGAAAGTAGATAAGGAAGTCCAGAAGATAGACAAGAATGTCATAAATGAAGTAGGCAAAGATAGGAGATTCACTAATTAAAGGATGTGGAGATGTAATTGCAAGGGAAAATAAAAACAGGTATGTAAAAATATGTTTGCCTGGAGCAGAATTAGAAATATCACAGTTAAGATAAAGAAACCTGGGAGTAGAGATATGTATGTTATGGTAAGGACAAATAATTTATCAGAGCCATTGGAGTGAGTAATGGAGAAGTACATAGAATTGATTAGTAATTTGAGTAAGATTAAAGAAAGAATAGGAATAGTTGGATTATTACCAAGATTTGACAATGGATATATGTTAGATAGGGCATGTTCTATAAATGAAAAATTGAAAACATTCTGTGAGAGAAAGAATGTCATGTTTGAGGATGTGTGGGAATATTTTACTAGTAAGAGGGAGTTATGTAGTGAATATGGATTGTACTTAGAAAAACAAAGAAAGGAAGTTTTGGGGAGTTTAATTTATAAAGAAAATAGTTTGTGAAATATATAAAGGGGATGGGATTTTAAATTGTAGTGTGATCAGAAAAAAGAATGGACAGGATGTAAGAAGTAAACAGAGGGTAGCTGATTTAGATATAAATGTAGATGTGGAGAGGGCATGGGTCTGTAAAATTAAATGGTAAGCAAATTAGTTACAAATGTAATGGAGAAGAAAGAGTCAAAAGAATTTATAAAAGAGTAGTTAGGAAAGAATAAATTTTTTTAATTGGAAATTTAATATGCAAGTCAGTAGGAGACAAGAAAAGTGGCAGGAATTAAACAAAGCAGTTAAAAATTAAGAACTTGAGATATTAGCAGTAATGGACACATATCTAAGAGAAGAAGCAGAAACTATCCTGGAAGATTTGCTATAGCAGGGTATAAATAGAACAGAAAAAGAAAAAAAGGGATGATGGTATCGGAGTTATGTCAAAAAATATTGAAATACTGTTAAGTGTCAAGAATATTTGTTATTTGAGTTAAGATTATGAAGACAAGAATGGATGGTGGCCATAATGTATATGGCCATTGGAGATAGTCAAAATATAATGGAGTGGAACATTAACATACATAAATAACTAGTTAAAGATATAAAGAGTTTAAAAAAGGGGGAAGAAAATAATGGTTATAGGGGAAATAAATAGGCATATTGAGGAAATTGATAACAGATAACAAGAATGAACAGCTTTTGAAAATGTTTTGTCAGAAAATGAATTTGAGCATTGGAAATTTATCAAATATTTATGAGAAACAATACATATGGTCTAGAAATCATATATTTCACAAACTAGATTATGTATGAGTAGAGAAAGAGGCAAGGAATAAAGTACTAAAAATTAGTGTTTGATAATGAAGAGAGTACATAATAGTGATCATAATTTTTTAATAATAGAAATGATTAGTAATATGATGGGAAATAGTGATAAAAGTAGAAAGAATAATGTAAAATGTGGATGGAGAATGAATGATAAGAATAAGTTAGAATAATATGTAATAAAAGTAGAAAGAATAATGAAAGATGTGGATGGAGAATGAATGATAAGAATAAGTTAGAAGAATATAAAATAAAAGTAAAAGAAATCATGGAAGATATTGTTGGGGGTGAATTCAGAGAATAGTGTGGTGAAATAGAAAAAGTGGCAAATAGAGTTTTAGGTGAGAATATTCAGAAGCATAAAAGTAATAGAAAAGTGAGAGTTAGTAAAAGTGTAAAAGAAAGAAAAAAGCATGCAGAGAATATAAATGTGCTATTAACAACAAAGAAAATGAAAAAGTTCCCTTAATATTAAATGGCAAATATATTTAAAAATAAGGAAGTTGGCTAAAATAGATAATTATATAGAGAGAATGAAATTAAATAGTAAATTATTAGAGGATATTAATAAAAGTTGAAGAGTGTAGCAGTCATATTTGTACATTCATGCAACAAAATCCAGAGTTCAGGCAAATTATACTAAAGCTGATTCAGATGAGGAGTTGAGACCCCGAATCTGATCACACTTCAACTCATTTACCAGCGTTCCATGATTTAATACCCTATGGATAACATATATGAGGTTACATTTGGTCTCAATTTAATTCATGAGCTCTACTAAGAAAAGGGTGGAATATGAGACATGGTAGGATAATTAATAATTTAATAACAATAAATACTAAGAATACATTTCAACAAATATGGCTTACTAAGATAATGCATATGTATGTTAACAGATTATATTTTAATTTAGATTTGATTTGACTTGACTTGGAGCAGATTACAAGAGACACGTTGAACAATATTAAATTTAAATATCTTTAAAAAACAAATTAAACAACTAATTAAAAATAAGAACAGAAAAATATGCATTGGTTGTGGAGTTTTATGTGCACAGGTGTTACAACAAAGATGAAATAATTAAAGTACAAAAGTCTCATCTTATTAAAGAATGCACTTTATACATATCTTTAATATCTGTAATCAAGATTTATGCCTATATATATATATGGTATGCCAACTATATATATATAACAAGTTAATATAAAAATACTTGAATATAAAAATATAAACAAATATTATAGACAACAATATTTGAATTAATAAATAATAAATATAAATAATTAATTAATATAAATCGCGAGACTTTTTGATTTATTCTAACATCTTGAAAAGGTTTATTTTGAACGAAAATCGATTTGATGTAAATAAGTTTAATTCAAATATTGTTGTCTATAATATTTGTTTATATTTTTATATTTAAGTATTTTTATATTAAAGTATTTTATAAAGGCAACATAATGGATTTTAATTCCATCATATGAAATATTATTGAAGAAAATTAGAAATGGTTTTAAATTAGAATGTCATTGAAATATTTATATTAAAGAACGAAATGACTTTAGAATTTTGATCTACTAAAGAAAAATCCAAGTTTTTATATAATTCAATGGATATAATATCTTTTAATTTATTTAAAGATTTTTATAAACAAAATTAAGAAAACTGCTATATTGAACGTATACCATCTGATTTCTTTCAACTCTATAGACATTTAGTGTGTTCGGTGTCTTCTGATTGTTTTTTGATAATTGTTGATAGTAAATTTTATAAACTATGTCCTTGATTTGTCATAATTTTATGAAAGCTTTATTATTAAAGTTAAAGGATACCAAGTTTCTGAATTTTGCTCCAAGAATCTGTGAAGTTGATTTGTAAGTCGTCAATTTAACATTAAAAATTTTAATAATTTTTAAAATTTAATTTGAACAATGAATGTATACTAACTTAATATAAATCGCGTGACTTTTTGATTTATTCTAACATCTTGAGAATGTTCATTTTGAACAAAAATCGATTTGATGTAAATAAATTTATTATTTATTAATTCAAATATTGTTGTCTATAATATTTGTTTATATTTTTACATTCAAGTATTTTTATATTAAAGTATTTTATAAAGGCAACATAATGTATTTTAATTCCATCATATGATATATATATATATATGATATGCCAACTATCCCCAGGGTTTTCTAGCTATAAGCTAAACATCACCAGGATAATATAATATATAGCCTTAGTTTGCTAATTATACAATAAATAATTGAGCAATAAATATGCTCCAATACAGATTCTCTTGGTAAACCAGATTCCAGGTTTGGATCAATACCAAAGTTATTTTAGAGACAAACTGGTTACTGTGGCAAAACTTCTGATACTATGATGCTAAATACTAAATTAAGGGTTGCTGTAAGAATGTATGGTTATTCATTGGATTCAGTACCTAGTGCTCGGTTCCCTTGGATCATGTAACTTGCTAGCATAATAAAAAACATTTAGTTTGATGTATTGGAGCAGCTGAAAATATAGCTCTGGACCCTCATGTTCCAATTTTAGGAGTTTAGCTGTCCAAACCAAATAATGGTGTGGCCTGTCACCATGACCCATTTTAAGAAAGCATAGCAAGGCATAATACACAATAGCATTTCACAAAACACATTTGTAACACTTATAAATAATAATAATAATAATATATTAAAAACAAATTTAAATGCACTAAATTTTATAAATTCATTCAGCAGAAATTATCTTGATCCAGTTCTTAAATCAGAATATCCTAATCATGCTAAGAGGGGTTCATTAAATAAATGGAATCTGTATACATTTCTTTATAATTAACTAGGGAGGGTCAAGCATATTTAGGAATTTTATTAATAATTACAAATATGCTTGCAATATCATATCTAACTATTATTTAACTAATATGTAATATTAATTGTGAATCTCACTAACAAGCTAAAACATGGTAAATTAAGTAAAACATATAACAATGAATGCATAGCAGTCTGTTATTATATGTAAGAATAGATTTCAAAGCAGTGATTTATGTTTGCTAAAAAGCAATGAGACATTTTACTAGACAGCTTCTAATCATCTCTGCCCAAAGATCTATATATATATTTTTTTTTTTTGCTTTGAAATGATAACATAGCATATCATATAAATTTAAAATGAAATCAAATAATTAATAAAATTTAGGCATGGCTGCAGATTATAAAAAAGATTAAATTAATAAATAATTCAGTTATTACAATTTTAGAAACTTATTTTTAAAATTACATTAATAGGCAAGCTTTTACAATTATATTTAATAATTTATTTTAATAAAGATTTAATTAATATTTAGATGATTAAATTATTATAAGTTTAAGACATTTATAGAGCTCTGCAATGAAGAATATTACTGACTTCTTTTCAATTCTGAGCTGTCCAGCATTTTAGTGAGCACTGTTACATCTCTGGATAGGTAATTCTTCCTGAATGTCTTCTTGAAAGCTGGGGGTATTGAACTCTTCCATCACTGGCCATGATGATGATTGCTGGCCAGCCTGAAAGATGGTTGCAAGTCACCATTCTTCTGTAGGAAGATGGTAAAGTTGAGGCATTCCTAGCCACTCATGTCTAAATTTTAACAGTCATAGCTTCCGGTGACAACTGCTTAGATTATTATAAGAGAGAGATCTTGAGTGCTGAAAAATGAGGGTTTATATACAGGATTTCTGATCCCCCCCTGTCATATTTGCTTATAGCATGTTCTACAGTGTAAAACCCATTAACTTCTTTATAACTTTGAATTTTTAATTTTTAAATTTAACATTTCTTTGTTAACTTTTAAATTTAACATTTACATCCTAGTAAAAACAAAAGAGATTCTCTAGCAAAAAGAAAGGTGCAGCATGATCGCATTTGTGTTGTCCAAGATATACTTTAAAATTTGCTCAAGAGGTCAGCAACATCTGTTTTAGAAGCAGTTGTCCCAGGTTAGCGGGTTCGCTTTCCAGCTGATGCTATGACACATGGGAAAATTTGCTATTTTAAGATTTTATCTTTGACTTCCAAATCTAAAACAGGTGTGGTGTAATTTTTTTACTAAGAATTATTTAATATTTTTAGAAACTAAATAATTTCTGTGTAAACATTTCGTTATGTATGTACAAACATCACATGACTATCTCCTCTTATGCTTGTGTATAACTGTTGTTAAAATAGGCAAAACTCACTATATATATATATCCATTGCTTACTCTAGCTTGCTGTGTGTGGCAATATATATAGTGAGTTTTGCCTGTTATGTATGTATGTTGCTGATCCATGGAATTGAGCATATATATGCAATATTTGAGCAAATGAAGAATAAATGTATACATATTCACTGTATTAAATTAAAAATTTGTAATTATAATTGTAATTCTATTAAATCAGTTTCATCTCATAGCTCCCTCGCATATACATAAGTATGTTCATGCATATATAATGATGTTTACGCTGACATGCGTTACCTTAACATGTAAATATATGTAGATACATGCAGATATACATAATTATACATAAATATACACATGTACTTGGCAGGGTTTGAACCTAGAATAATTACTACTATAGAACATAATAGGTGAAACAGGATGTGTGCCAATATATACCATTTCAAGAGATGGGAATAAAAAATTTTGGAAATATATTAAAAGAAGGGATGTAGGGGAGAGAAAAATAGTATTACTAGATGATGAAGAAAAAGAGTACAGCTCTAGAGAATAATTAGAGACAATCTTAAATAAGTATGTTATAAATATAGAAAGGATACTAGATGTGAAGGACAGAGTGTTAACCACATAAAAGCATATAGTATTGGAAATATTAGATTTACATAAAATGAATTAAATGAGGCAGGAAAGAAAATAACAAGTGGAAAGACAATAGGTTTAGATGGACGGGCATCAGATATGGTGATGAATATAGTAAATAAGATAAAATTAAATTTACTATCATGTTTTAATAAGATGACACAGAAGAGAGAACTTCCAGATAGGTAAAATAATACAAATGAAAGACTACTATTTAAAGGAAACATAAACATCATACCAAGTTAAACAATTATAGACCGATAGTGTTAATGTCAGTGTTATATAAAGTTTTTGCATATATTGTGGCTGGAAGAGTGGCAAAATAGATGGAAGAAAATAATATAGTGGGAGAAATACAAGGAGGTTTTCAATCAGATAGGTGTATAAAAGATAGTTTATTTGTAATCACACAACTTATAGGTATGAGTAGGAATACAGGTACACAGTTATATGTGGTAAATATAGATATAGAAAAGGCATATGATAGAATAAACAGAAATAGATTATAGGTAAGTTTAGAGCTTTAGTAGATCTTATTAAGAGATTGTATGAAAATAATTACTATATGTATCAATTAGAAAATATGGAATCAGTTAGAGTAAAAAGTGTGATGGGACTAAGGCAAGGATATCCTATGTCACTTATTTTCTTTTTTGTTATATTTGAGAGAACTGTAGAGAGCAATAGAAAGAATAAGAAGAGGGATAGGAATACCATTAATATAGATGGCAAGGGAGTGTATATATTATTAGATCTTTTATTTGCTGATATGTTCTTGTGCATAGAAAGTAGAAAAGATATAGAAATCAGAGAAGATATGGAAGTTATGTTGAAGTCATGTGCAAGGATGTGTCAAGAGATAGGGATTAAATTTAGTGAAATAAAATCAAAAATAATGCTGATAAATGCTTGGGGGGAAAAGAAGAGAAAGAATTTTTATTGGGGGAAATAAAGTTAAGTGTTGTGAATAAAAATAACTATATGGGCATCATTTTAAGTAATCAGAGAAATTGCTTGGATGAATGGGAGAAAAAATTGACAAATAAAGTGAAGAAAAGAAAGGGAGTGATAAAGAAATTAACAGTGTTTTCATATAATATGATGTGGCCAGAATTATATGGAAGAGAGTAGCAGTAGCAGGGTTAACTAATGATTACAATGTTGTTAGTAAATGGGTGTTAGATTATTTAGAAAAAATACAAAGAGAAATAGGAAGACATGCATTAGAAGTATATGTTTGGATGGTAAAGGAGGCAATTCACAGAGAATTGGGATGGTCAAGTTTTTATATGAAAAATGCAAAAAGCAAAAATGAAAATGTTTGGGAGATTGTAATTTATGGATAATAAAAGAATAGCCAAAATAGTATTTAATTGGGTTATACATAAAAAACAGGCAAAAAAAATAGATGTGAAAGGTAGTACAATATGCAGATGGTTTGGATAAAGACTTTATGTCAGTATACTTATACAAAAGGTGAGATAATTGTGTTAGGAGAATTGTTGATTGTTATAGTGGCAAGGAATTGGATAGAAGAATAGATGCATTAATAAAAAATAGGGAGTTGGAGAGTTGAGAATTAGTATGAAGGGTAAAAAGAGTTTAAATATATACAGAAGTAAACAGCATATTGGATGTGAGTTAGTTTATGATAATAGCAAGGAAAGTAGTTTACTGTTTAAGGCTCAAACAGGATCATTGATAACAAAAGAATATACACATAAATGGAGCAATATGGTTGATTTTGTCTGCAAGTTATGTAAGAAAGACATAGAAAATACTAGGCATCTGTTAATTGAACGTAAATGATCACAAACAGAAAGAGTGCAAATGAGAATAAATAAATATAAACAAAATGATTATACAGAAAATGAGTTCTTGGTTTTTATGCTGGATTTGGAAAAAAATATAAGGGGGATTTAGATATAAAGGCCATAGAGTGGACAAAGATAATGTTGTGGAAATGGAATGGAGCAGGATAAAAAATATGGGAAATACTTAGTATGAGGAAAGAAAAGGAAAAGGAAGTTGGCTAACAGGTTTTTCTGGGCATAGTGACTGAGAGATTCATCACTCCAGGAAAGGAGAAGCCATAATGCATCATACTGCATAAGAAAAATATGGGAAAAAATTTAGGGTGGGGAACAAAAAGGGAAGGGAAGGTGGCTAACAGGTTTCTCTAGGCATATTCTGACTTTGAGAAAGGAGAAGCCATAATTCATCACATAAGTCTTAAGTGATCAGAGAAATTGTTTGGATAAATGGGAGAAAAAATTGATAATTGAAGCACTAAAAAGAAAGAGACTAATAAAGAAATTTACAGTGCTTTCATATAATAAATATGATATAACAAGAATTGTATGGAAGGGAGTGGTAGTAGCAGAGTTAACTTATGGTAATGATGAAAAGAGGTGTTAGATTACTTAGAAAAAAATACAGAGAGAAGTAAGAAGACATGCATTAGATGCAGATGTGTAAATGGAAAAGGAGGCAATTCAAGAAGAAATGGGGTGGTAAAGTTTTTATATGAGAGATGGAAAAATTAAAATATTCAGTAGATTGCAATTTATAGACAGTAAGAGAGTAGCCAAAATAGTATTTAATTGTATTATGAGTAAAGAATGGGCAACAAGATGGGTGAGAAAGGTAACATGGTATGCAAAAGATTTGGATAAAGACTTTATATCAATATATTTGTAAAAAATTGGGATGATTGTGTTAGGATTATTATTGAGTGTTATAATGGCAAAGAATGGAATAGAAAAAATGAATCAATAATGAAGTTGTGAGAGAATAAATGTAAACATAGCGATTATACAAAAAGCAGGTTCTTGTTTTTATGCTGGGATTGAAAATAGATAAATGAAATCTAGATATAAAGACGATTGATCAAAGATGATGTGGAAATGGGAGGGATCAGGATAGACATATGTGAAAAACTTAGAGTGAAGAATGAAAAAGAAAAGTAAGATGGCTAACAGGTTTTACCATGTACAATGGCTGAGAGATTTTTGACTTTGATAAAGGAGTAGCCATGTCTCATCTCACATACATCACATTTCATGAACTTAAACTAAAACTTATGATAAATGATGAAATTTATAAAAGATCTTGAATGAAAATCAAATGCAACTAAAACATGTGAAAATATCCAATAGATAGCAAGTTTAATGTTTTATATATTGGAAAAATTACAAAAGCTAATAATGAAATTAAAAATAAAAATATTAAGTGAAAATTTATAAGAATTAAACAGATTTTTAATTATTTAATAATGGATTGAATTTAGATTTAAGAGTGCACGAGTGACATGGGCATCCAAAAAAGGGAGAAAAATTAGTAGTTTTAAAGTGATAAATTTGAAGGAAATTGACTGATGATATTAAAAATAGGTATAACCATAAATAGTGTATGATCTTGTTTAAATGTACATATGTCTATTAATCTAGCCATCATCCACACATAAAAATTGGCAAAAAGGCCTTAATCAGATCATATTTTTTAAGAATGAAAATAATATTAGTACATTTAAGTAAAAGTAATGTTTGAGGGGGGGTGTGAAAATATAAAAATGATGTAATTTATTTAGAAAACAGATGTGATATGAAAATAATAAACTTTATTTAGAAAACAAACATGATAGATGTACATGTTAATATTTATAAAACATAGAAAATAATAAAATTTATTTAGAAAGCAAACATTACAAAAACAAATAGTTATTTAGAAAATAAAGCTGATTTATTTATATTTTAAGACATAATGTAAATCTATATAAAAAGTACATTTGAAAAAGCACTCAATCACTGTAAATGTATCTTATTAGCAACTCATGTTAAATATCACAAGGGTTATTAAACAAGATATTGAAAAGGACTTGATTCAATGTTTGTCAAGAAATGTTTTGCATAGTAATCTACATGTGATTGGAAAAATTTAGCAATAGCTTAAAAAACAAAGTTATGTGGGCTTCTGACACTGAGTTAACATAATACATTTTTCTGAATGTTTGTGATGATGGTATTTTAGATGTGGTAATATGTTGGACTCTTTCCAGCATATATTATTAAATGTTGAATGTCTAGAAAATTTTAAACTTTAAACTTATCAAATACAAATAACTGTTACTAATAACACATAAATAGATAACATGGGTTTAGAAGATTCGACAACATTTTGGGTAGATTATTCTGTTTTCTTCAGGTGTTGTTGGATGACCAGCAAAATATTAGCATAGGCATCAAACATATGCTAACCAAGTGAGTTATTTTGTAATCTACTTACCTGTGATATTTATTTGTGTTATTACTAATAATTGTTTGTATTTGAGAAGTTTAAATAAAATTTAAAATTTTCTAGAAATTCAACATTTAATGATAGATGATGGAAATAGTTCAACATATTATCAGACATAATACATTATTATATTACTACTCCTGGTGCTATTTGACATATATATATATATTGTACCAATCGGAATGAAAGTGAAGATCGAATCTAACCGCAAAAACCATATCTGCACTACAAGGGCGCCATCTAGGCATTTGAGCCTAAAAAAATTTATAAAGTAGGCAGATACGCGCTGTTAAGATTCCACTTTATTTAAATATTCCGATCGTTAGCCCAAGTCACTAGCTCAGTGGAGACGCAGAGATAAAAATCTATATCTTAATTTATATCTTAAATATCAAAGAGTAAAAGCCACTGCCAGAAATTAACATATAAAAATATTTATTTACTCACATATAAAATAATATTTAAATTTTGAGGAATAAGTTTAACATTTTAGATTTTTATATTAACTTTTAATTTTACATTTAACTAAGTTTCAATGAGTTTAATTATTATTTAGATAGTCAAGTATGAATAGACTACATAGATCTGCATTTGAAAAGAAAATATTCTTCCCTGATTTAACCTTAGGCAACAAATTTCGCAATCAACTGGTGCCAATCCATCTGATACATTCATGTATTCAATGTAGCATGATACGACAACACAAAATACTATACTGCCAGGAAAGTACATCTGAACAGTAAGTAGAAATAGAGAAGACATTGACTCTCCACCAACAGGAATGTGACATCTGTTGGCAAGTAGATCAATAAACAAAAAACTCCATAGGAATGGACTGCGGTCTTCTGCCGACTTACAAACCCATCCATAGGCAAACAGAGGGTGTGTGGCGTATATCTATAATCCTGCCCATAGCGGACCTCATACTACATCTACTAATTACACAAATATATCCAATCCATTGAACCAATTCAACTACGAAATGAATAACCTAAGATTACCCTCCCTTAATACAACTTTACAAATCTGTATAGCCATTCACGCCCAACTTAATTTTAACATTTAAATACGTTCGCACAGATTTGTTTAAAAATGTTGGGTATAGATCGATTACATAGATTCCACAGTCAAAAACATTTCAAAATAAACATAAACGATCAAAATACAAAATTATTGATACCGACAATCGCAGAGGGAAACTTATAAGTAACCCAATAGTATTCACCATAAGATACTTGCATTGTCACCAATAACTTAAAAGACATCCGAATAAATACATTTTAGATACTCACCGTAAGGTATCATTATTTATCGAATGTCTATATATTTTGATCAAATATGAAAACCAAAATATAATTAACCGCAAATGAATCCATGCAAGCGTCTATAAACAACTTAAATTTCATACATTTAAATAATCTTTACAATAAAAAAAAAAAAATGGAAATGATGTTTATCAATCGCGAAACATATAAAATTAAACATTATTAATTTGATTTAAAAAACTTAAAAGTCAGATAGAAGTTCATAAGCTTGAACGAAAGTTCTTAGTTATTTTTTTAAATTTAGAGTTCATGTCAATATAGCTTACAGTATAAGAGTCCAGGTTCCTGTTGGCAATTCCCACAGCATCTCCATTGGAAGAAAATGTTCTGGAGGTAGCATTAGCTGGTTCCATTCTGGTATCACAGTCTTTTCATTTTTTTTTTTTTTAAAACAAACAAAAAAAATGAGAGAGAACGGCAAGTGAGTCTTACCGTTGTCATCAAATCAAGTTGGAAAAACTGACTGGAACTCAATATTTTTTCTTTTTATAGTCCTCCTATGGATTCCATGAACAAAAACGTCACTGTTCTGTTTTTTCGTTATGGTCCGGGCCTTTATTTGCTTCCATTGGTCAAGCTAAAATCTCTTTCTTCTCTTATCTAACTTTTCATCTGACTTTTTAATTAAACAGCTTTTAGATAATTAATAAACAATCATTTCCATTTACAGATTACAGGAATTAATTAATACCTGTTTTTATTTTAACTTACGTTATTTTTTTTATTAAAATATTTTTATATTTCAATCTTGTATTTTTTTATTAAAAAAATACGTTCAAATACTTTTTTTTTTTGTTTATGAAAAAAATATTTTTAAAGTTTAGCATCTGTGCGAATATATATATGTATAACAAACATTTTAATTTTAGCGTTTAGTTTTTTACTTTTATTTGCGAACTTTTAAGTTTTTATTTTAAATTAATGTAACGACATATTTATATATCGTTACATATCAGTAAACTTCCTCAAAAAAAAACAAAAAACATTAAAAAAAAAAAAAAAAGAATTTACTTAGTGTTAGTAATTACGTTACACAAATTGATTATATATGAAAATTTCAAAAGGACAAAACTTTTTTTTCTTTTTACAAGACAAAACAGTAATTACACACAAATATAATGATTAAAAAAAATTTTGACTGTTGATTCCTTATTACCAGCTAAATTTCTGCCCCCTCCCTTCCAAGTTTCATTTCTCCAACCTTTAAGTATTATTTAGGCAAGTTAAACGATTAGATTTTAAACAAGACTTTTTAAAAAAAAAATTATGATTTATATTTATTTATTACTTTTTATTCCTCGAATTTATCTCTACATATGCGCAATTTTTCGACTGGCAGTACCTTTAAGACAAAATTTCAAAGTGTAACTCCACGTCAATACAACAAATCTATTTATACTATTTCAGAAAAAAATTTACGGGCATGATTCACTTTTAAAATTCTCAGGGCACTCGTGTTTATTAAAGATCGGCCCAAGTTGGGTAGCCAGTTTGTACCAATCGGAATGAAAGTGAAGATCGAATCTAACCGCAAAAACCATATCTGCACGACAAGGGCGCCATCTAGGCATTTGAGCCTAGAAAAATTTATAAAGTAGGCAGATACGTGCTGTTAAGATTCCACTTTATTTAAATATTCCGATCGTTAGCCCAAGTCACTAGCTCAGTGGAGACGCAGAGATAAAAATCTATATCTTAATTTATATCTTAAATATCAAAGAGTAAAAGCCACTGCCAGAAATTAACATATAAAATATTTATTTACTCACATATAAAATAATATTTAAATTTTGAGGAATAAGTTTAACATTTTAGATTTTTATATTAACTTTTAATTTTACATTTAACTAAGTTTCAATGAGTTTAATTATTATTTAGATAGTCAAGTATAAATAGACTACATAGATCTGCATTTGAAAAGAAAATATTCTTCCCTGATTTAACCTTAGGCAACAAATTTCGCAATCAACTGGCGCCAATCCATCTGATACATTCATGTATTCAATGTAGCATGATACGACAACACAAAATACTATACTGCCAGGAAAGTACATCTGAACAGTAAGTAGAAATAGAGAAGACATTGACTCTCCACCAACAGGAATGTGACATCTGTTGGCAAGTAGATCAATAAACAAAAAACTCCATAGGAATGGACTGCGGTCTTCTGCCGACTTACAAACCCATCCATAGGCAAACAGAGGGTGTGTGGCGTATATCTATAATCCTGCCCGTAGCGGACCTCATACTACATCTACTAATTACACAAATATATCCAATCCATTGAACCAATTCAACTACGAAATGAATAACCTAAGATTACCCTCCCTTAATACAACTTTACAAATCTGTATAGCCATTCACACCCGACTTAATTTTAACATTTAAATACGTTCGCACAGATTTGTTTAAAAATGTTGGGTATAGATCAATTACATAGATTCCACAGTCAAAAACATTTCAAAATAAACATAAACGATCAAAATACAAAATTATTGATACCAACAATCGCAGAGGGAAACTTATAAGTAACCCAATAGTATTCACCATAAGATACTTGCATTGTCACCAATAACTTAAAAGACATCCGAATAAATACATTTTAGATACTCACCATAAGGTATCATTATTTATCGAATGTCTATATATTTTGATCAAATATGAAAACCAAAATATAATTAACCGCAAACGAATCCATGCAAGCGTCTATAAACAACTTAAATTTCATACATTTAAATAATCTTTACAATAAGAAAAAAAAATGGAAATGATGTTTATCAATCGGGAAACATATAAAATTAAACATTATTAATTTGATTTAAAAAACTTAAAAGTCAGATAGAAGTTCATAAGCTTGAACGAAAGTTCTTAGTTATTTTTTTAAATTTAGAGTTCATGTCAATATAGCTTACAGTATAAGAGTCCAGGTTCCTGTTGGCAATTCCCACGGCGTCTCCATTGGAAGAAAATGTTCTGGAGGTAGCATTAGCTGGTTCCATTCTGGTATCACAGTCTTTTCATTTTTTTTTTTAAACAAACAAAAAAAATGAGAGAGAACGGCAAGTGCGTCTTACCGTTGTCATCAAATCAAGTTGGAAAAACTGACTGGAACTCAATATTTTTTCTTTTTATAGTCCTCCTATGGATTCCATGAACAAAAACATCACTGTTCTGTTTTTTCGTTATGGTCCGGGCCTTTATTTGCCTCCATTGGTCAAGCTAAAATCTCTTTCTTCTCTTATCTAACTTTTCATCTGACTTTTTAATTAAACAGCTTTTAGATAATTAATAAACAATCATTTCCATTTACAGATTACAGGAATTAATTAATACCTGTTTTTATTTTAACTTACGTTATTTTTTTTATTAAAATATTTTTATATTTCAATCTTGTATTTTTTTATTAAAAAAATACGTTCAAATACTTTTTTTTTTGTTTATGAAAAAAATATTTTTTAAAGTTTAGCATCTGTGTGAATATATATACGTATAACAAACATTTTAATTTTAGCGTTTAGTTTTTTACTTTTATTTGCGAACTTTTAAGTTTTTATTTTAAATTAATGTAACGACATATTTATATATCGTTACAATATATATATTATAATAGTCAGGGAAGATGTGAGTCTTATGTATCCGCTGTACAGGGCACCACCAGTCTATTGGAACCTGAAAAATTTATATAGTAGTCATATATGTATTGTTAAGATCTAAAATTTACATATATATTTTATTATGACCATCAGCACTAGTCACTAGCTCGTGGAGCAGCAGAGATAATGTATACTTTATTTTAAAGAAATAAAGATAATAAAATAAGCCACTGCCAGATTAACAATACACAGAAACATTTATTTTGCACATATATAAAATTTAGAATTTAGTATAACTTACTTTAGAATTTAATTTACATTTTAACTGTTATTTTAGAAGTTTGCACAGATGATTTTATTAATATTTTATTAAAGTGTTGAGTATGGATAGACTACATAGATTGCATTTGGAAAAGAAACTATGCTATCCTTATTTAACCTTAGGTCAAAAGTTCACATTCAATGTCTTGCATTGGTGGTCGAGGGGTCAGCATGACTGCCTTGCACTTGCAGGCAGTTGTCTGGTAGTGAGTTCACATCCCGGCCAATGCTATGACACTTTTAAAAAAAAGTTCACATTCAAACTAATGCCAATCTATCAGATATATCAATGTATTCAATGCAGTATGAATATGACAGCACAATACCATACTGTTAGGAATGCACATCTGAACAGCATGGTTAAGAGAAGAAATTGTCTCTCGTCCAGTACAGGAATGTTACATCTGTCTGGCAAGAAAATCAATAAAAAAGAAACTCCATAGGAAGGGATTGCAGTCCTTTTTGCCATCTTACTATCCCATTCCATAGGCAAAGGGGGTAATCCACAGAGCAGGGAATGCATCTGCTTCTGATGGTCAGTAAGAAATGGGTCTTATTTCACCCAAGTGCGGCGTATAATGTGATCCTGCACGTAGTGGATCTTCATGCTACATTTACTAATTACACCAATATATACAATCCATTGACCCAATTTAACTGCGAAGCAAATAACCTAAGATTTACTCTTCCTTAAACTAACATAACTTTACGAATCTATGCAGCCATTCACACCTGACTTAAATTTAGCATGATTTAATTAAAAGTTTAGTTTAACAGAAAAAGAAAAAAAATCATAAGAAAAACTTAAAAGAATGGAAAAAATAACTTAATGGAAATGATTTTAAAAAAATACATTCAATAAAATTAATTATTAATAAATAATTTACGTTGGTCAGATAGGACATTCTATTTCTATTAAATACTGAAAAAGTTTTGGAATGAAAGTTCTTATTGTTTTAAAATACTAGAAAGTTTTAGAATTAATGTTCATTAGTTATATATATATATATATAGTTCTTATGGTTTTAAAAAGTTCATCCTTAACAGTTACTTGCAGTTTGGGATCCTGTGTTAATTCTCCCGATGTCCTGGGGAGACCGGTATGCTGTTGACCATTTTATTGATTCATTTGGAGGTCTTTTACTTTAGCCAGTATTTTATTTTCAGGCTCTGATGTCCTGTGGTCCACAATATAGGAAAATGATTGGTCATTTCTCTTCCTCTTTTTTTTAAAAAAAAAAACTGAAGGGATTGAGGAGTGCATCTTTTCAATCCCTTCTCCTTCAACTCTCTCCGCACTAACACATATAGCACACCTCTTCTTTCACATCTCTTTTCCTCCAATTTATTTCCAAACTTTTGCTTTTATATTAAACTTTTGGATAGAGGGGGCATTGCATCATGATGATGGTGATGATGATCCTTTCATTGAGGTCCATTTCCTGAGAGATTTATTTTATTGGCTATTCTGTTCCTATTGTTTTTTCTCTCCTATCTGACCTTTAATGGTATGTTTTGAGATGCCCAAGGGCTAGTTTACTTTAACTAATTGAAAATAATCATTTCCATTTTACACAATAGCATTAATTAAATTATTGTACATTCTTTTTATCTTTAAATCTTTTAAGTTTTTTTTTTTAATTTAATTTTAAAATACCTTTTCTTTTTCAAGTTTTCTTTTAATAATTTTTTTTTCATCTGTGTAATTTTATATATATATGAGTTTAGATGATTTTTAATTTTCAATTTTTAATTCTTAAAAAAGAAGTTTTTATCTGCGAACTTTTATTTTTATTTATTAGAATGTAATAGCATGTGTGCCAGTTACAGTATATATATATATAATAAATACTTAAAACATATATATTGTCTATATTGAACTTATTATAATTAGAAAGGACTTGAACTCAGACTTTCAAACTCCTTACAACTATCCACTCTATCCAGTACAACTGATACACATGATCTCATACATGTGAAAAAGATAAATGATCTCCACTATTGGTATTTCATGCTGAACCAGCACTCATCAGTTGGTCCAGATTGCCATTTCTCACACATATAAACAATCAGTTCTCAGTTTATATTAAAATAGCAAATCTTCAAACTTTAATGGACAAGTTTCAATCTTTTCCATCCTCTAATTCTTCAGCCATCCATATTATTGAAAATCTGAGGATAGAATGCTCAAAGCCCTTGTTGATGCCAATATTATTGTTATATCCATGTTGACTTTTAAGTTATTCTCACCCCTCACATGTAGGATTTTAATATGTCCATATAAAAATACAAAAGTGGGATGGGCAGAATACAGGCTGAATATGTAATATTTAAATACATGTATATTGTCTATATTAAACTTAATGTAATTAGAAATGATTTGAACTCAGACTTTCAAGCTCCCTACAACTATCCACTCTATATAATACAATCGACACATGAAAAAGATAAATGATCTCCAATCTGCATATTTCATGCTGAATCCAGCACCCATTAATTGGTCCAGATCACCATCTCTAGGAAGCTTGAATGTGAATTCAAGTTTTTTCTAATTACATTAAGTTTAGTATAGACAACATACATATATTTAAATATTACATATTCAGTCTGTATTCTTTCCATTCCTCTTTTGCATATTGAAATGGACATATTAAGGTCCTATATGTAAGAAGATAGACTGACTTAAAGTCAACATGGACAATAATATTGGTATCAACAAGGGCTTTGAGCGTTCCACCCTCAGATTTTCAATGATATAAATGGCTGAAGAGATGGAGGGTGGAAAAGATTTAAACTTGTCTATTAAAGTTAGATTTTCTATCTTAATATAAACTGACCACTTATTGTATATGTGTGTGAGAGATGGTGACCTGGACCAACTGATGAGTGCTGTTTCAGCACAAAATATGTATATTGGAGATCAGTTATCTTTTTTATATGTATGTGAACATATGTATCTGATGTATTAGATATGGTGGATAGTTGTAGGAAGCTTGAAAGTCTGAGTTCAAGTCCTTTTTATATATGTGTGTGTGTTATTTATTTTTTCTGATTTGTGAAATTCTTTGCCCTATTTGGCAATTTAATTTCTTCCATAATGTTTGTAATGATCTTATTTGATGAGAATATATTATTTTTTCAATCATTTGATAAATTTTATATTATCTCCATTTCCCTTTTTTTTTTTTACAGATATATTACATCATTTTAAAAGAACTGATATTATTTTCATTCTATTAAGACTTTAAAATTTTAAAAAATATAATGTAATATCATAAAACTAATCAATATTTTCTCCAATTTGCTCGATGTGATTCTATAAAATCCATTGTTGTAAATCATTACTTTCCTTGCATTAAAAATGCAAAACGAATGAACAAAGCAAGACTTCCTAAAATGAATTTTTATGGTGAACTTAAATATGATTTTCATAGGAGAGGTAGACCCCGACTATGTTATGTCAATTGTTTATGTTGGGAAGATATGGCAGAGAATTATTGGAGAGCTACAATTAGACATGGTATTAAAGTATTTCTGAAAAAAAAAAAAAGATTTCTGATGAAGAAATTAAAATACAATATTGTAAAAGATCAAACATGTTCTACATGAATAATACATATGGACATCTTAGTTGTTTATAGATTGGTTTGTATAGTCATCACAAAACTAATTTCTAAAGTACTTTTTTCTTTCTCTCTTCTTGCTTTTTTTTTCTTGGAGTTGGAATAGCCACACTTATTTACGAATGGCTGTTTATTATTTTTCTCAGTTTTCATGTGTATGGTAGTTCCACTAAAGAATGGTACCTAATGTATTTGAGAATTAGAATAAAATACCCAGATTTATCATCATCAAAAAAGTCATTATCAAATGGCAGCCTGGGAGCACAATCAGGGGATCACTTTCAAGTGAAGGAAGACTACAAAAATTGGAAGAATTGTCATATATTAAACGGGCATTGTTGGACTTTGTGAAGTTAGAAGAAAAGGTGAAGAGACAATTGATTTAAAAAGTAGACATATTCTGTGCTACAAAAAACACAAATATTGAAAATACAAGTGCAGTAGGATTCATTATAAATAAAGAGTGAAAGAACAACATTGTAGTGATTAATGGTGTTTTAGACAGAATGACAAGATTAGTTATTCAACATAATAGCAAATACTAAATGCAGATAATTCATGTTTATGCCTGAACAGATTTTCATAATGATGATGTAGTAGAAGATTTTTATATGGATATACAATAGTCTTTTGCTCAGACTAAACAACATTTTAAAGTTGTTGTGGGAGACTTTAATGCTAGAATTGGTAAACAAATGAAAGATGAAAGTGCTATAGAGAAATTTGGTTATGTTAATAGAAATGAAAGAAGACATAGATTTGTGAAGTTTGCAGAAAAAGAAAAATGTTATATTATGAATTTTTTTGAAAAAGGAAATGGACATGGAAGAATCCAAATGAAGGTACAGCAGAATTGGATTGTAATGTTCTTAATAAATTCAATACAAGAAGTGATCATCGATTAGTAAGATATAAGATACATATTAATGCAAAACCAGAGAAACAAAAATTATAAAGAATATCAATATTTACAATTGATACTCCTAATATTGAAAAACATTCTAATGAATTTAAATTTGAACTTGCAGATTAGTTTAAAAAATTAATAGATTTTGAACATGATTCAGATTTGAATGAAATTAATAAAAATTTGAATGAAATTAATAAAAAAATACTTGATATACTTTTAAAAACTGCAACAAAAATAGTTGGTAGAAAAAAGCAGCAATTGGCTCATAAATTTTTTACTGAGAATAGAGAATTTATGAAGAAAAGAAGGTATATGAGAGTATATAAAAATGATATATTAAAAAGCATTGAATATTTCATATTTTGTAAAATGGTATGAAAAAGAGTTGATAAAGATATAAGAAAGTATAATTGTGAACTAGCAAGAAAAACTGTAGAAGAGAATAAAAGTCTGAAGAGTGTAAAACAACATTTTGGTATTGATAGGAAACCTACATCTGCAGTAAGAAAAAAAATGGAACTATTACTAAAAAGTGAGATGACATCATGAAATGGATAGAAGAGTTCTACCAATAATTATATAGTAATAAAGAACAAGTATCTCCTACATCTATTATATTTTCTGAATTGCCCAGAAATTTTAAATGAAGAAGTACGATATGCAATTAAATTTATGAAGAAAGGAACAGCTCCAGATAATGGATTTATAATCAATATATTAAAAGAAACAGGTGAAGAAATAGAATTGTTTTTGGCAAAGTTATATACCAAATCTATATGATAAAGATGTACCAGATGATTGGAAGAATGCAGTGTTAATATTAATATTTTAAAAAGGTGATGAATAAGATATTAGAAATTACAGACCTATCAACCTTTTATTAGTTTTATACAATTTTTTACCAAAATAATTACAACTCATCTACAGAGAACATGGGATTTGAACTAACCAAGAGAACAAGCTGGATTTAGAAGTGCTTTTAGTACAGTAGATCATGTCCAACTATTGAGAGAAGTTATAGAAAGGACAATGAATATGATTTGCCATTATGATTTGAATTTATACATTATAAAAAGCATTTGATTCTATAAGCATTTCTTCAGTGATTAAATCATTGGATCATAAAGGTATAGACTCAGAATATTGTCATATTCTGGAAAAAATTTATAAAAATGGAACAGCAACAATTAGATTACATAATGATCCTAGAAAGGTAAAGGAGTAAAAGTAAATAAAGATTGTTTAAGTCATTTAGACAGATGATGTAGTTGTTTTGAAAATAATGCTTCAGAGCTTCATGAAATGTTGCAAGAGTTATCAGATGAAAGTAAGAAAGTAAGACTTAAGGTAAATGTTAAAATGATTAAAGTAATGTTCAGTGGATTTTCTCAGAAGATTAGAAATTAACAATTACAAATACCTTGATCAGATTATTATTACTACAGATGCAAGCATAATAGATTAAATTAACCATAGAATTAAATTTGTTTGGAGTGCTTTTGATAGAAATAATTTAATACTAAAAAGAAATATGCCTATGTGTTTGAAAAGGAAGGTTTTTAATAAATGTGTTTTACCACTTCTTACTTATGGATCTGAGACTTGGACACTTAATAGAAGAGCAACACAGAGACTTCATACTACTCAAAGAAGTATGGAGAGATGCATGTTAGGAGTATCATGAAGAGAGCAAAAATACAATATATGGGTAAGAGAACAATTAGGTATTGCTGAGATCATTGAAAAAATAAAAAGACTGAAATGGAGTTGGGCTAGACATATTACCAGAAGAGATAATAATAGATGGACAAATAAAATCTTAAACTGAATTTCAAAAAAATGTAAAAGACCCAGAAAGAGATTATATGTGAGATGGATGGGTGAAATAAAAAAGTGTGAAAGAATGATCTAGAGAAGAGAGACTAGAGATCGGAAAAAATGGATTGAACTTGCACAAACTTTCATCCTGCAGTGGATTGATAATGATTGTCAATGATGATGATGAATGTAGAAAGTGGCTTGATTGGATATAGAAAGTGTATTTTGATAGATAACATTGATAATTAATTGTATAACATTTCAATCAGAAGAATTTAAATTTTTATTATAAAAGATATAAATAACAAAATTATATATTATGATCATGCTTTATTAATTAGATAATATAAATGCAAAATTGTTTCAAAAGAGCTGAAACTCATATTTAGTTTTTGAATTTATTAATAGGTGGCAGCTATTTGGATATTTTAAAAAATACAAAACGCGTTAATATCTTTTGACGAGAAAATAATGATTAATTGAATACAGGTTAAAATTTTTCAAAATATTAGTAATTAATTGGCAAATATAATTCAACTCAGTATAGGTTAAGAATTCTTTTAAGAACAGTAATTAATCTGCTAAAGAAGAGGGAATATCTCTGGGTGACCCTCCCTCCCCTCCCTCGTCCTTTTTTCCACTGACTATTATTGATTAATTATCTAATAATAAATATTTATTAGTTTTAAAAAAATTAATTCGTTAGTTTATTAATAAAAGTGTTTTCTAATGTTTCTAAAATCAATCAATCAATGTCTGAGATGAAAGAATAAATATGTTAAAGAAAAAGTTAATGACAAATTATCACCCATGTCCACCAATTAATTCTTTATGATAATATCCTATTATCATTACCATTCCAACCTGACTTCAAGTAAAGAAAATTAATATTCTACTAATCTATATCAGGATTTAATATTTATGATATAATAAACGGCTGACAATGAACACATACGCAGAAAAGGTAGTTGTGTATATGTGTTCATTTACAGTCATTTATTATGTTAGGTCAGAAAAGAAGGAAATAATTTATAGTTATGACATAGTTTTTAAAAAAAAGGAAGCTAAATTTAATTTTGGGAGTAATTAAGCATATCAGACTGGTCAATAGTGATCAATTTTTAGTGGCGCCAAATTTAAAGGTTTTTTATTTTTTAACAACTTATATCACATGATCATCTTTTGTGGTTAGAAATGGTGATTACGTGATATTTAATGGTTTAATACCAAACCTGCCCAATGGGATGTGACTATGGTTATTAAAGAATCAAGACACCAAAATGTATAGATTCTGAATTGGGTTCAGATCTATATGATTTTATAAGTAAATGAACTTAGATCGAAAACATTATTGTGTTTTCATTTTGGACTCACACCTTTATAACTAACTAAAAAGATTAAAAGTGGCTGCTGGAGGGTTGCATTAGATTCTAAGATCTGGGTGCAATACTCTTAGATTCAAGAGTCATCACTGATGAAATCCACAAACTAGAAACTACTCTGGAGATACTGGATGAGTAGGCGCTAGATAGGAATATCATGCACAAACTTTCTTACATCCTATTGATTATTCTGGCTTGCACTGGATGTCAAAACTGTATAGAGAGTTTTGTCTCAGTTTTATCAGTGACTTATACTTGCATAAACACAAAGATAATGATTAAAGGCAATATCTTTGAGCTTCAAGAATAATATTTTGAATCTTATCATATTAAGTAGATTTATTATGCCACATTGGAATATCTCTTATTGGGGTCATTTTAAAAATTTGAAAGATATAAATTGACAATGTTAGTGCTTCATGAGATATTTCAAATGGTGACAATTGGAATAATCAGTAATATATTTTTAAATTATTTTAGAAAAAACATCAGGAAAAAACCTAACTGTGAGGTAATAAAATGTATACAATACCCTTTTTCATCAACACTTTTTTATGTGATCAGCCTTAGTAAGAGATAATCTGTAATTAAATAACTTCCTATCCACTATCAATTACTTTCAAATCTCAAAATTGCAGAAAAAGTTAAATGAGAACATTACAAGATATCACCACATAAACAGAGAAAAGAACCAAGATATGATATACATGGGGTGATTTGTTTTTGTTGATTGATTTATGTAGTTATCACAAAACTTGTAACTTTTATGTTTTCCTTTTTCTAGAATTATCACAAAACTTAAATCTGATGTATTATTATTATTTTATTGTTAAGATTTTGTTTATTTTCTTCTATAGTCAATATGGCTATACACATTTGCAAATGGTCATTGTTGCTGCAGATGACTAATAAATAAATAATACAAATATAAACATTTGCAAAAATAAAAATAAAAAATCATCTACACACATCAGAAAATTGAATGCTTCAATCATTTACAACTGATTTACTGAATTTATTTAAAAATAAATAAATTTATTTATTTATAAATAAATAAATCATTTTGGTTTAGTATCTTAAATTTGTCAAAATTGTTCATTTAAATGTTACTAAATAAATGATTTATTTTTACTTAGTTTTTATATTAGTGATATATTCAAAATGTTTATTAAGAAATAAAGCAATAAAACTGTTCTAAGAAAAATAAATTATACTTCAATATCATGATTGAAAACAATTGTTCATTCAACTTGAATGACTGCCACAAGTCTCAATAGAAGAGAAAATAAAGAATATTCTCTTAGTATTAAAACATTCCAACAATAGTTTGTGTAGGTAAGGTTTTGGAAAAAATTTAATTAAATAACTTTGATAGTACATCTTTACACTAGAAAAAAAATAGTTAAGAGAATGTTGCATTGGAACAAATAACTTGATACTAACTCTGATCTTCTTTGTTTTTCAAAATTATAATAAAGCTGAACAACCTCTACTGTTCTTTATATATTATAAATTTGGATTGATTGGGCTTCTAATTAACATAAATTAATAGTTTATATAATAAAGTAGGATCTTATCTAGAAATTTAAAATATTGTGCCTGTTTGTTTTCAGTTGATAAAAAGATACAAAAATATATTAAATTATTAAATTTTTTTAATGTTGAATTGCTCATAAAAATGACTATGAATTAAATCATCAGTAAGTTTGAATAAAAAATCCAGGAAATTAAAACTATTGACATATTGTACTGTTTTTTTTTTTTTGTATTATACATACATATATGTGTGCATGTGATTATCATTTCATGCACATGTAAATGCAAGTGTGAGCTCTGCCATTATATGCATATACCTGATTTTGCAAAAAATGGCAACTTTTTTGACTATATTAAAATCTTAAATCAATGTAAAAGATGAAATTCATTTAGGAATCTATCTTTTATTTATAGAGGTTACCTTAATAACAGATTGAAGATTCCTGATGTAGATAAGTTTGGGCTGTTGTCCAGTCATATATATATATATATAATTAAGAGCATGCTAATGAGCTCTAAACAAGCTTTTTTTTATTTTTTATTTTTTTTTATGATAACTTTTACTACAAGAGAAAGCATTCAAATCATTTTTATCTTGGATTGTCCCCATCTCCAGACTGGTTTTGACCTACGGGTCTTTTGTAGTAGCATTTATCATAAAAAAAACCTTGTTTAGAGCTCATTAGCATGCTCTTAATTATACATATTTGTAAGCGCAAGCTATATATAAGTCATGTGACATCTGACTTTTTATTTTATATATATATTGTAATAGGATTTCACTCCTTTATGATTTATTCTATGGCTATTATACTTATAATTCATTATTTTATGTTATTAAATGATATTAATCTTTAATATTTTATTTTACAACCCCTTTATTCAAACAGAGGAGGAAATATGAGCAATACTTACATATTAATCATATCCCCAGTCAGACTGAGATTTAATATAAAAAATATACAAGCTGCAGTCACCTTCCCAGACCAAGGTACATCCTCCATGACTGCAAGAAGCATGGCACATCTCATGAGAATATTCGTAATGGGTTGAAACTATATGGGCACCATTCAGCCTTAGACTGGACCCCATGAGACAACATTAACATGTTTCAAGCACTTGCCACATGGATAGCTATTTAAACATGAGACCAGCATAACACAGATTGTCTAAATAAGATTATTTATTTATCCATTGGTAAATTGAGAGAGAAACTTAAACCACACCAATAATTTATAAATATTTATTAAAAGATAAAAACAAAATATATAAAAAATATTTAACATTTTAAAACACAAATATGAACATTTATTAAACTACAATACTTTACTTATTTACATATAGTTAAAGGTTAACATTAGCAATGATATTTACAAGTAATTTAAAAGTTTACACTTGAAATAAAGCTTAGAAGTTCTATTAATGATGTCTAGACATATTTATCTAGGTTTTTTTTTATTATAGTATCTGGGCAATTACACCTGTCTTCTGATCCTGTCAGATTTATAATGGGCTTTTATTAGCAGTAGTTTAGTTCATGGCAGGTAAAAAAATCAGCAAAGGTGATTCAGAGATGATATTACTGCATCTAGCTATTGGTGTTCAGAAAATGGATGATGAAAAATGAGCAAACATTCAGCTTTGGTTTAACCATACTTTTTCTCTCGGCATGTCCATATAAAGATTGCTTCATCTTGCTGGACTCAGTTGTTTTTAGCTGACTTATAGACTCTTTGGTCAATTATCTTGGAAAAACTAACTGGCTTTCTTTTGCTCCTTTGCCTTTTCTGCTGCTGTTGCTGTTCTCCTTTTTTCTTTTTCTTTTTTGGACAATAGGCATTTGCAGTATTTAAATTCTCTGACTCCACCCACTGCTGAAATTCCTATCCATGCTATCAATTCATTTGATCTTTTTTTTAATTAATTATATTTTTAATTACATTATATTTTTAATCACATGGAAAATTAGTGACTATTGTTACTTAATTAGTCTGGAATTTATATCAAGAAACTGATTACATCTTGTACAAATTTGTTTTCTATTATATGTTAAATTTTAATACACAAAAGAAAAGAAAGATAAGTTATCATTAGTATTTTAACTTAATCCCAAATATTTTTTCTCTTTTTTTTTCTTTTTATTTTAATCTTTTTCAGAAAAATAAAATATTGAAATATTTTATTTTTCCTTATTTTAGTAATAATATCATGTAACTCGTATATATCATGTAACTCGTATATATACACATACTTATGTACTGTGTATATGTAAACATTGTTACAATATACATATATATAATAATAATAAAAATAATAAATGTACTGGTAATTAACTATTCTGTATAGTCTTTCAATCTACAGAAGCACTATCTGTTAATTTCTTAACCTTCTTCAACTGCTGTTAAATTCAAATTTAACTGTTGATTGAGGAGGGTTAAGAAATTAAATGAAAGTACTTCTGCAGATTGAAAGACTGTATATAATAGTTAATTACCATTATATTTATTATTTTCATTATTATTACAATAGTTTTTAATTAACAGACATTTTATTTGTATATATATTGTAATGATAAAAGAAAATTAATGAGCAAAGCAGATGATGCATTCATCCCTGCTCAATTTATATAATGAAAACAAATATCTGAAGCATGGCCAATTGTAAACAGAGAACAACATGTATAAAGTAGAGCATAAGGAGAAAAATGAAAATCATTTATTTTTTTATCCAGACTTACAAATAGTTTTAATTCTTAGGTACCATGCAAACCAGGGTATCTATCTAATGTATACCATGCCAGTTCTCTATACCTGTTACACATAAGTCTATGATGGCCAAATCATTGAAAATGCAATTCCTAAAATTGGAACTTAACTGTTACATTAGCATAATTGACAGACATGATGTACTGAAGAATACTTGATCCTAATGATTGTTGCTTATGGCTTATAAACTCCAAATTAAGATAGTTAACTAGATAAATGAAGGAATTGAATTGAAAACCAATAACAAAAAAGTAATGAATTCATTTGCATAAATATAAACATATGGGGAATATTAAGTAATAAGAATAAATAAATAGATAAATGACTGAATACCTGATATATGTGTACAGTTCACAACATGATAATGCATACTTACTACTAATTTCAAAAAATAATAAATACGATAGTTAATTATTTTAAATAAATTGATGTAGATAAAAAATATATCATGAGTTTAAATTCACACAAATGGATTCATTTTAGGATAAAGACATGTATATTACTTTATACTTTTCAATCATTCTTCACTCAAACTGTATCATATGTATATTACTTATGGTTATTTTTATATATAAAATTGGGCAAAGATAATAAGTGACTGTTTTAAAATATCCATTTCTCAAATAGATCGTCCTTTTACACATTTATGCAATAAATGCAAGACCATTATAAACATCAAATATGTAGATGATTATTTTAGGCATAATAAGTTTTATAAAATAATTAAATTATTTATTAATTAATAGCATTTAATTCAATGTTATTTTTTTAAGGTTTTGAACATGCAAATATGTCTGCCCATTTTCAACAACATAGAGTTAATGTTACTGTTCATGTGCATTCTTCAGTAAAACTAAAATGTACATTAATGAAACAATATTTGTTTTCATTCTTTTTTTTTTTTTTACTGAATCTTTGACTTACAAATTAAATAAACTGAAAAAATTGAAATACTTTTTTTAGCTAGCTTTTATAGTAAATGAAATAGTCAAAACATTTTTTATCCCCTTGTATCAAATTCTTTTATGATTCACAATTTTTTTGATTCAATCATTTTTTTAAAAAAATTTTGGACCCACTTTAATCACTAAATGATGAATCAAAATTACCAACTGGTAAGCTGATTGGGAATCCAAATTTCAAGTTGTTTTTATTAGCATTGATGATTGACATTTGTAAATTTATTATAGAAGAGAGATACATGCAAAACTTTAATTATATTCCCACTTTCTTAGAAATATAGTTGATGAAAAAGAGGGCTTCACCCTTACTCTTTGTTACTATCTCTTAGCCTGCCATGTAGCTTATAGGTAATATACAAATGGAACAGTTTTAAGTTTTCTCTTTTAAAAAATGAATTTTTGCTGACTTTTCAAATTTTGTTTTTCGTATTCCATTTTTGCATGAGTGTAAGTTTCACATTCCTTTTCTTGTTCTAAATCATTGTTGTGAATGGCAGCAAATACATTTTTTATATATTAATCTTTTTTAAAAAATATTATTAACTTTAAAATAACAATAATTAATTAATAATATTTATTATTATTATCATATATATATTTTGCATAACAATTTTCATCATCATTATTATTATAAATAAATGAATAAAATTTCTGGTGTGTGTATGCTTGCACTCACTATTGCATAAATATTAATCCATTCTATAATCATTTTGACTTTTGCTGGTGAGTCTAAAGTTGTCCTTTTATATTTTAAGCTATTGTGTCCTTATGGTTGCAGTGAGTATTGATGAGTTGATCTTACCAAAAAATGATAGACTATTGAAATAATCTAATAATTTTTTTATTTTCTACTATGTTTTTATAATTATTTATTTTCCTTTATTAATGTACTATATTTAGACTATCAGTCTCAATATATTTATGTATATACAGTATAATAAATAGATAAATGTCTTTTGTTATATATAAAATAAATGTCAATAAATGTCAGTTCCATTCACAATGCAAGATGCATTTATTGTTTCATTGCCATAGGAGGGAAAATTAATAAATTGGTCAACATTAATAATTTTTATTAGTCATTCACTAGACTAGAGATCATTCATTAAATGGTCTGCATTGTTTATATATTTCAGAAAATATTCATCATTATTTGCTTTGGAGTGACTTACTATCCATTCAAATGTAATAACAATTCTTTGTTATTAATAATAGCAAATATACATGATGTTAAGACATGAATATTTACACTGCAGTCTTTTCATAAGTTATATATTTGAATATAGCTTAAGTAATAACCAAGATTGAATCAGAAACTCATTTTATTAATAAAAACTCATTTTATTAGTAAAATAACTTTTTGATCAAAATTTAATTAATAAAATTAGTTTCTTACTCTGTTTTGGTTCATGTTTATGCCTTATTGAAATAAGTTTATTTATAGACATATTAAAATGCTAAATATTCCTACTTATAGCTATCAATTTAATTTTATTAATTTAGGATGAGATGGAAGTTATATCTGCACAAATTTTTTGCATGGTATGGTAACCAAATTAGGAATAGTTCATGACCAGTAATTGGAGCTATATCTGGATTTTTTGACATAGATCCAATAAAAAATTTGATTTAAATAGTGGTCCTATCAAATAGTTAATATGCCATGTTCGTTTTTGATAAATATTTTTAAAGAGAATGTTCTTAAAAGTGAAGACTTTGCTGTTTCATTGCATTTTTTTACTAAGACTATTCATTTTGAAAAGATCTGACTCCATTAATAAACATATTTATCAAACAAAAAATAAGATTTAATTAATTATCAGAAATGCTATGTTCTTCTAATAAATCTAGAAAGAATTTAATATGTTTGATTTTCCTGTTCCTGGAGTTATCACAGTTTTGGCCAGCAGCAATATGATCATTAATGTTGCTGCAATAAGAACCAAGTTATCTCAATGAGAAATTTTAATTTCTGATGATGAACATTTGGAAATGTTTAAAACAAAACCTGATAGTACAAGTGTATTAGTCCAATTTTGTTTTCCATTTTTATGATAACAGCTTTAAAACATCTTACATCTAACATTAGAAATAGACATCATAAATTTATGTGATTTTTAATCTGAATCACCAAAAAGCAAAAACGAAAACTTCACCTTCTAGTTTTCTAGATTTACAACATGCTAATGATTGCTATATTCTTAAAGATATAATTTTATTAGATGACACATATCTTGTGAATTTGCAAAATAAGTTTTTTTTTGATAGTAGAGTAACTAAAGATAATATTATAAAGCATGCAAATGAATTATTTAGCAATTGCTATAGTTCTTTTGCTAGTTGAATATAAAATAAAACATATCAATTTAATAAATCCATAAAGATAAGAGTATAAATTATCCTAAATATGATAGAATTAATTGATGCTACTGCATAAAGGGATTTGTTGTGCGTGTTGATATTTAAAATCTAAATAAAAACTAGGGATGCTTTACAGTTAACTGGTTCATAAACAAACTATATATTATCCAATTATTTGGCAGTAAATGTATATTTAATTAGTCTCATCTAGCTGATAAAATAAAACAGGAAATGTCTCAAACCATTACTATCTAGCAAGACTATTTTCAAGTAATGGCTTTTTTATGGTTCCTTGATAAAAAAAAGATTGGAGAATATTTTTTCTTTGCAAAAGGATATTAAATACTGTGTCATTTTTTATATATTTAAACAAAGAGAAATGGGATAAAAACATTTGAATATCATTAAATATATAAATAAATGTGCAGTTACAAATACATGCATAGAGGAAACTAACAGAACATGACTTGATTTTGTCAGCTTATTTCAACATGTAGACATTAACATTCTTAGCCAAAGAAAAAAAAGATATTTACAGTTAGAATAAAAGTAAGATTAGTAAAGTATATAGTTATCAAAACCAGTCAATACCTAGGCAATCCCAATATAGATAACAATCAACTGTTGTTAAGGCAACCCATATATATATATATATATATATATATACACACACAAGCATATATATATATATATATATATACACACACAAGCAGGTTGACTTGGGTTCAAAACAAAGTTCTTTTCTTACATTAACTTGATAGTAAAAAAATATTAAAGATAGTTGCTAAATGCATAACTGCATTGGTTCCAGCTTTGAGTCCCAAGCTGCCATCAATAAAGACAAAAAGCAGAAACTAGCTGAAGGATAGGAATAAATAACCTGCATTACCAATAGATAACAACTGATTACTTAAAGTTATAATAGGTACTGCTAGAAAAAAGTGTTCTTGCTTATGTAAGACACTAAAAGTATTTTACCTAACATAAGGAACATTGGCTGCTACATGATATTTGGCTGCAGCATCTACTGAGTTTTCATTTCTTTTCATGGGTGGTACAATACCTTGATATTTATACCTAAAAAATTATTTAAGAAATAAAATGTCATTACGATGCTTCAAAATATAATTTTAAATAATTAAATCAAGAAAGGATGAATTGAAAATACAGCTATGAAGCTTATAATTAACAGATTATTTATTACAATGGTTACCTTAAATTCCACCATGTTTTATTTAATTCATTTTTTTTAATTTTCCCACTAAATACAAGCCATCTCCACTGATCAATCAGGTAACCAAAGGGCAAGAAAGCGACTTTATCCAAAGCCAACTGGTATAAAAAGTTAATAGAAATTTCTGAAACAGAATGAGAAAAAACACATTTAAAATCTCTTCAAAAAATATGTGGTGCAGAAAAAAAAATTCTTTTTTCAAATATGGAAGTAATTTCAAGTTTGAAAATTGTTTCTAAATAATTTATATTATTGTGATAACATAAATATATAAAAAAACAGACTTGGAAAATTAAACCTGACTACCTTCTTCAAATCTTCCTATTTAGACTCTACACTTCAAACATAAATCATAGTTATTCTTTTTCTTAATATCATCAATAGATTAAGAGAGTTTACAAAAAATCTTTTATTTATTGGTGGATAGTGTTATTAAAACAGTCTTTTTCCCTTTTTGGAACTCTTAAACCAGATATTTCAGAAAAGCAAGTAATTTCACAAAGAATAATTGAGAAAAAGTTCTGCATTGATTTGCTCATACAGCCATCTATTTTGCCTTTTTTCTTTTCTTTTTTTAAATCATAAAATTCATGTATATTTTTTTATTCTTATATTTTAATTCCCCAAAAATCTAAAGATTTCAAAATAATTGAAGATTTGGTAATTTTAATCAATTTTAGCCAATTCTTGATATGTCTAGTCTTTGTTTTCAGATTTAATGTGCTTTGCAAGATTACTTCAAGAAAATTTTTAGAATAATTAAAACCTTGATTTTTTGTTCAAGTTTATTTAAAGTCATGAATATTTTTGCATATTAATTGTGTAAGAAGTATTAAAAATCAAAAATATACATGATTACAAATTTATTTTAAATGTATATGTTTTATTTTTAAAAACAGAAGGTAAAAAATTCTAATGTAATGTTAACAAAGCAAATTATGAAGTTATAATAAATATACCTTTTTAATCTGATTGCTAATACATCATCATTAATATTCCATTAGGATTTATTGCAATATTGTAAAAATTATAAAAAAAATGTAATATTTTAAAGCATAATTATCAGATATTGACATTTATTCTTTCACATTTTAAACATAAATGTCAATAAAAAAGATTTTGTTGATTTTATAAAATCAATTTGTTTTTTTTTTTTGATTTGTCCATTGATGAAAATATTCTTGGTTTTATTATGATCTTAATTTTTTTAACATTTGCAAATTTCAAATGTGATTTTTATAGAATTTATTTTGTTTGTTAACATAAATTTCTACAAAATCATGTCTAATTTATTATATTCTGAGACAGAATAGTGGCTTAATATTAAAATCAAATGTTGCAAGCTTACAAAATTATCATCAGAAAGAACAATTAAATCTATCACAGAGTTAATTAAACACTCTTATTACTAAAAATAGTATTAAGGGAAATTTTATTGTAGCAAATAATGTTATTAGCTCAAATGATCTGTTGCTGTTGAATTTTGAACAACACATAGATTGTCTATCATAAATACTTTATTTAGATAGACAAATCACTGTAAAGAAGTTAAGATGAATTCAAAAAAGTGGCATCAGAATGAAAAAGAAGTTAATATTACATAGCACAGGATTCGAACTCAGACTTTTACACGACCACCACTCTCAGTGCCATCTCATATTGCTGACCCACCTGATCACACACATGCTAAAAAGATAAATAATCACCAATATACATATTTCATGCTAAACCAGCGTTCATCATCAGTTGGTCTAGATTACTATCCTCACACATATATATAATCAGTACTCAGTTTTATATTAAGATAGCCAATCTTTATACTTTAATGGACAGGCTTCAAACTGTTCCAACTCACAACTCTTTAGCCTTCCATTTCATTGAAAATCTGATGATGGAACATTTAAAGGCCTTGATAGTGCCAAGGTTGGCTATCTTAATATAAAGCTGAGTACTGATTATATATATATATGTGTGTGAGGATAGTAATCTAGACCAACTGATGATTGCTGGTTTAGCATGAAATATGTATATTGGTGATTATTTATCTTTTCAGCATGTGTGTGATCAGGTGGGTCAGCAATATGAGATGGCACTGAGAGTAGTGGGTCGTGTAAAAGTCTGAGTTCGAACCCCGGATATATTACATATATAAATGCAGGTTTAAGCTTGTACAATGTATTAATAGCACAGGATTGTAGAATGTTGGTCAGGTCATAACTTAATTTGCTTCACTATTAAAACAATCATTATATTAAAAATAGATCTTATTTCAAACAGATTAGTATAAAAAATAATGTTCATATCATTACGTACGCTAAATTTTAATAATTAAACACTAAAATTTTCCAATTTTAATTTTAAGATAATGACATTGTTGAGGTAGAGAATCATGTAAGGGGAATATTATGGAGTTAATTTTGGAATCATTAAAATGAATTGTAATGATTTTCTGACAAATCATTTATTTTTAGTTAAATGATCAAAACAGCATGTGGGCATTTTTATTTTGCAAAATAATAAATGGAATGTGCAGTTTCTTAACGAATATATTGCTTTATAATAAGAAGTTTAACAAATGACAAACTACAAAAAAAAAAAAAAAATACAAATATTCACTTATCATTGTCATTTAAAATCTTTTTTGACTCACTGAGGATAACACATGTACCTGAGAAACATTTCTGTGATCCTATTTAGACCATAAATAACATTACTTTATAAATTATAATATTTCAAAACGAAGGAAATATTTCCTTCAATGCAAGAATTGAGAACAAAACCTTTAGGGATATATCTATCCTGCAACTCAATGCGATTTGGACAAAAATAAAATTAAAACAGCTTAATCTAGTTAATGAATTTAGAACCGTTCTTTATAATTTTAAAAATAAAAAGGCTACAGGTCCTGGTGAATTAACTGGAGATTTAAAATATGCCAAGATATATTATTATCTATATTGTTAAATTTGTTTAGGAATATGTGGATCTGTAAAGTTGTAACACTTGATCTTAATGATGCTTTCATTATTACAATTTTATAAAATTAAGAGAATATAAAATTGCACAGTTATTTTCTATGGAAACGTGATTGTTATCCATAACAGTGAAAAATATATTCATGGATTTCATGAAATAAGTTGCTTTCAGTTATAGATGAATGTTAATCAAAATCTCAATGTGATTTTAACAAGCATTTTACACATAAAAGAATTGTTTTTATTGATTTGATCAAGAAATTTCAGATTTGTGATAATGTTTAAGATAAACTGATAATACACATAAATTTCCTCATATTATGCAGCCTTTATGTGATAAATGAAACGTTATTACTTCTGTTGGAAAATCTGAAGCTTTTAAAATGAGATTTAAAGGTTTATCATGAGGTTCTATGTTTAGACCATGAAATCAATGAGTAGGATCGTCAGCTTATCGCCAAAATACATAACCTTTACTGGAATAATCTTCTTAAGTGAATGAACAGTAATATGTTTTCTAAAAAAATATTTTTTCCCCATATGTCATAGCATCGGCTGGGAGGCGAACCCGTAACAACCGTCTGCAACCAACTGCTTGCTTGCAAGGCTGCTGCCTGACTACTCGGCTATGTCAAACTTAAGCATGTCTTTTAAGATAGGGAAAGTATTAATTTAAGCTATAAGGATTAGGCGCTACAATTAGATAAAATTGAAGTCTTTCAAAAAGTAAAGATTTTATTGTCACAGAAAAAAATAGCATCTTAATATATTAAGTAAATGTCGATGCATTGATTTATAAAGTCATCGCAAATTTTATTTTTAACTTTCTATTATTATTTTTTTCCATCTTCGTTTTTTCTTCTTCCAATCTCGAATGACAGTTTTTATTTAAGAGTTTCTTCTTATAATAATAGTTACTTAATTAATAAAAGGTATAATAATAGTTACTAAATAAAAGATATAAAATAAAAATTTTCATAGCTTTATGTTTTATTTCTATATGATTTTTTTAATATTCAGTACATACATTTTGACCGTTAACACAGTTACGTTAGGAATAATCTATATATAGAATAAATTATAACTCAAATATAATTTGTTTTCAGAATACAAACTATGCTAATTTATTATTTCTCAATATAGTCTAGTTATTAAAAAGAAATAAAATTAAAAGAAAAAGATTTTGATGAAAAATAATAAGTTTTATATTAGAAAATGTAATCTAATAATCATTCACATATTTTTTTTAAAAAATGTTTGAATTAGTCTCATGAATAGGCGTAAAGGTGACAAAGTATGCATTATTGGGGTGAGAGGGTGTATTTTTTTTTCGCAAATGATTTGCCAGTTTTATTAATTGATAAAATTCCGATATACATGTTAGATGAATATATTGTTTAAATGATATAGAAATTCAAGGATCGGAAGTAACAAACTGAAGGTTCTAATCCTTGGATATTGACTTAGAGAATACAATACTCTATGTGCACTAAATTTCACAGAATGTTTAAATGATGGTTAACTATAAAGAATCTAGACTCAGAATTGCAATCGCTAACAGGCTTTAGTTAGAAGATTATTCAGTTGTCAGTTAAAATTAAGAATGAGCTGCAGATACATGTTTGGACTGGAATGTAATTTTGTTAGATGCAGAAAAGAGATAATTAGAAAAAATGAGGGATGGGAGGATGAAGGTTTTAGAGAGATGATTTGACAAGAATATAAAACCTAAGATGGAAGAATAAGATTAGCAATACAAACTTAGTAAAAATAAATAATTAACAGACTATTTATTAAAAACATTTTGAGAAGGGAAAAAAACTGGATTGAGTTGCACTTAAAAGCAGAGAATTTTTGCTAAAATGGATTGTAGAGAATGTGAAGAAAAATAGGAGAAGAAACAAATTGATTAAAAATCTTGATCTGAAAAATAGCAAAGAGTATTTGAGAAATATAGTGGTTTTTCAAAAAAGGATTTGGACAAATTAGTTTAATTTAACGTGTGCTATGGGAATATAACTAATGATTGCAGAGTGGATGGTAATTTTATTAAATAGATTACTCTTAAAATCATTAATTGCTATCATATTTTGAGTTGAATACTCTGATCTATTTTTCATTCATTAAATTCTATTTACATCCATGCAATGCACTTTAACAAAAGACCATCTTTTATTTTTTCATTCTTTTTCAAACAATTTTCTTGCTTTACTTTCTATTAATATTTTCACCTTCTTCAGAATTGCTTTTTTTAATGTGCTTTTTAATTCTAATCTTGACATATTTCTTACTGCAGTTTTTAATTTATTGATTTTTTTTATAGAATTATAATATGCAAACTTTTAATATTAACAAATATGTACATATATGTATTTATTTATCATAGCGATTTGTAAGTAGGTTTTATTCATATTCTATTAAAATTTTAATCCAAAAATTTTAATTGCTATATACCTTTACACTGAATTTTAGTTCATATACTTAAATAATAATGTTTCAATCAACATTTTCTGTAAAAGAAAAAAAAAAAACTTTCATTTTAATTTACTGAATCAAAAAATATTATTAAATTTTGTTACCATTGTTTTAAACATTTGTCATGTCCTCATTCAGAATTTAAACATTAATATTGTATAATTTCAAAAATGGTATGGGTAACATAGGTATCAGGAACTGGCAACTCTGAAACCTCATATGGTTCTTTAGTAAAAAAAAAAGTGTGGCTCTCTTATTTTGGATTAAAAAGACTTTATGTAAATTGTATTAAAAATTTAGTATATTATAAAATAATGTTTTATTTATATATAATAATATATAATTGAAAAAAAAATTTTTTTTTTCTTGTTCTGTAATAGATTAGTCTAAATCTATCTATCTATCTATCTATCTATCTATCTATCTATCTATCTATCTATCTATCTATCTATCTATCTACCTACCTACCTACCTACCTACCTACCTACCTACCTACCTACCCACCCACCCTACCTATCTATTTTATTATAATTTAATTAATATAATTAATACAAAAGTGTATATATTTTTGCAAAGTGTGAGTATGTTAAATTTAAAATATTCCATGCATTATGTTGCACACTATAATGTACACAATAGAATTTTCACTATAATTTGTGTTTTAGAACTGCTACTTAATTATTTTTATTCTATTTGATTTATTTATTTATTTATTATTCAATCTAGAGTTAAGTTATAAACAATTAGTAAATTTGAATATTAACATTGTATCTTCATATATATATATAAATAATTTTTTCATGATAAATTTTATAATGGAAATTTTTTGAATTTATGAGGCATATAGAGTGGGAAAAAGTTCTAATTAAAAATAAAATTTACAGAAAATTTTTTTTTTTTGTTTCACCCATCAAAATATTACATGCAAGCTTAAAAATGGTTTGAATTTTATATATGCATACTTAAGGTCATTAAATTTATAAATAATGAATGAAAGTGATTTCAAGTTGGGGCTTCCTAAATTTTCTAGGTTTTGTGTGAAAATGGCTCTCTGTCTCAAAAACGTTCTTGATCCCAAAGGTAAAAAATGAAAGATTAATATATATCTAATTTGGAAAATATAATGACAAAAAATATAAAAGAACATTAAAGAAAACAAAGAAAATCAACTGTTTTTAAAAGGTATAAATGCAAACAGTCTTTTAAAAAATGTCATTTGTTTTTAAGAATATAGTGTAGAAAAAAGATAATTTATTTATTTCATTTTAATGTAGTAAGCAATAAATAAAGGTTTTTAAAACAACAAAATGGTAATTGTAACTTTATTTTTTAATTAATATCGCCAACTTGTAAATCAAATTTTAATATTAGATATATAATAATATTTGAATACCAAAATTACATCTGTCCAATATGTAAATCTGATGATAATAAACTTATTTGCAGAACAACTAAATCCAAATAAAATGTTAATATAATAACTCAAAACTCAGAATCCCAATTAATAATTTAAACAAAGTTTGCAAATAAGGCCTATTTCTTTGTATCAATGTTATTCTATTAGTCTGGCAAAAGATGACTACTTTCATCTGATATCCACATTCTTATATGGTAATAAATCAAACACTAATACTTCAAAGAGAGTGAAAGTTTTATTAGTAGTGATTTTTTTATTTTTATGTTCATTAAATCAATCTCGGAATTTTAATTAACTGTCCAGATGAAATTCTAATAACTTTAACAAAGTTTGCAACTAAATTATGACTGTCAAATATATAAAACTGATAATAAAAACTTATTCACAGATATAATGTTTTCAGACTTAATTGTTCTATAAATAAAAACATAAAGCCACTTGTAAATGAGGATGACCATTCTAATTCAAACAAAAAGAAAAAGGAGAGAAAAAAGCTGCTTTAAAAATGAATTTGTGATGATTCTATGACACAATTTATAAACCATAAATACATCTACATTTAGAACATGCTGATCTACTTTTCTGTTTGTATGATATTTTATATTCCTTTTAATTTCTTTAGCAGAAAACATTTTTTTCTGAAATATATCAACACCATATCGAACTATAGCTTTAATATAAGTCTGTATTATTAACAATAGCATGACTGACAGCTATGAATCGGTTTAGTAGCTTATTAAAATCATTAGAATTTCATCTGAATTGTTAAATGAAACTGTGTACTGGCTTGATTAATGTGAAAATAAAAAAATCATTGTTAATAAAAATTGCATTGATTTTGAAGTATCAATATTTGATTGATTATCATATAACAATATAGAATTTAGATAAAATGATTATATTTTATCTGACCAATAAATCGATACTGATATATAAAAAAGTGAACTTTTATTGCAAATTTATTTAAATCATTTTTTAAAAGTCTGATTTGTAAATTATTTTAGTAACATTTCCAGACTTATGTAATACATGAATATGTTTATATATTTTGTACCATCCTGGTCATGCATTCTGTATGTTTATATATAAAAAAGTTTTGAGCTATTTATTTATTCCTTATAAGGTTATTAATAAATAAAATCATCAGCTGATATTTTCTCTAACTTTATGTTATGTCTAATATTAAGTCATTATAAATATATTGGTATATAAGATAACATTTTCAGTTTGATCTTTCCTTTTATTTTAAAAATTATACACAATCTGTTCTGACATTTTATTTTAAAGGTTGCTTGAATTTTAATAAGAGTCAGAATGATAGTTTGTATACTTTTATTTTATTACATCCAAGTTTAAGTTATAAAATGCACCAATAGACAAAATAACAATTTGTGACCTGCTTTATTTTTTAAATAAGTCTGCAGTTTGTTCATTTTTTTGTTATGTTTTAAGACAAAATAATATGTGACGAAGTTCAGCATCCTAAGATCAGAGATTAAAATAAAAATATTTAAATTTAAAAATGTATTTTTTAAAGACAAAATAATGTTTCTTGTTGCTATATTTAATAGGGATATAAATACCTGAACAATGATTATATTTTTATTATTCTTGTGTGTGAATATATGTATACATATACGGTTGTAATGAATACAAGATTATTGTATAAGATTTTAAAATAAAAGAACTATGTATTTTTTTGGTTTTAAAAATTAAAATTCTAAAAAAAATTTTTTTCAGAAACACAGACCTGTGTTTAGGTAATCTCAATGATTACTCAATAAGGCTACAGAAATAAACTTGAGCATATCTATAACAATGTTTGCATTAATTACATCATAAAGCTAGATCAATAAAGAAAGAATATAAATAAGACCATGGCTTTAAGTTAAGGTTCCGGAGAAAGAAATCCAAGATGCAACAGAATCTATGAATAATGAATATTCATCATTGATTACATTTACGTATATATAAAAAGATCATTCTAATGTATGCTTTTTGTATGTGAAGGAATGTTTAGATATATACTTAATTCAAGGAATATTGCAATAGTCTTCTAAAGCTTATAATTAAATAGATTTTAGTATGATATCTTATTTAGGTGTATTCAATATCTTTATGGTGAATAAACTATAACAAGTTATGGTTTATTTTATAATTTCATATTTGTTTGTCAAAAATTAATTCATAGAATGAATATTTTCCTTTGATTTTGGAGTATTTGTCCTGCATCATTATTAGTACAAGCATATATAGTGCGATATAGCATGTTAAATTTTAGTTCCTATAATACATCTTTAATTTTGTTTTATTATTATCTATTATAAATAAACTATCATTATTATTATTAAATTGGAATTTTGAATTTAATTTATCTTAATAACTATAAAGTATAATAATTAGAATCTATATTTTAGAAATAAACATGGATAAACGAAATCCAACTAACTATGAATGTAAACATTATCATTGTGCTGATGTTTGACGATTAATCTAACATTTTATGAGTGTTCACTGGTGTCAAAGCTATTGGTGTGTTTTATAATTGAAATTCTCTTCATTATTTAGTTTAATATTTTACACTTTTAAAATACAATATAAATTTAATGCACTATAGCTTAAGGGTTATTTAAAATAAATACTAATTGTAAATTGATAAAATCTGCTAAGCCCTTATTCACCTATTCTATTAGAGTAACTTGCTAACTGATACAGCGTTATCAATTTTAACTTGTGTTTACATTCATTATACATTTATATTATTTGTTTAATATTGTTTTGATGCTTTATCTTGTAATTTACTGGACATCAATAAGAGCTTGTTTTCATTAATATTTATTTTAATTTCAGTTGTATTGGGGGTAAATGGGAGATTAGAAGTAGGCATATAAATAGTCTTTTTTTTTAAAATTTCAATATTTTTTATTATCAATATAAACATTGAATATTTGGTTTGATTTTGAAAAATCTTTGTGTCTTGGGCATTCCACCGTTATAATTTTGCACTTCAATTCATAAGGTATATTAGAGTTTTCTCTTGTATTTATTCGATTGATACTTCAATTTGGGTACATAACGGTGTTCTTCTCATTGCATCCCTTTCTATACTGTTACTATATATATATATTAGCTCTAAAATGCATATATATGTGTGTATGTTAAAGATTATTAGCTTTTTTCTGATGTCTTTATTTTTTTAAAGTATGCAAAATAAAATAATAGCTTTAAAGTGTGTGTGTGTGTGTGTGTGTGTGTGTGTGTATATACACCTGGGTCTCGTTTTACATGATAGATAGGTTCCTCAGAAAACACGCGCAAAAGAAATCACACAAAAATAGATGTAACTTACCTTGAAAAAGGGGGGATACGGACTGTGATTTTTCAAAAATCGCATAAAAGCAAAGCACCAATGTAAAATTACTTTAAAATTCACACACAAAAAAGATAAGGAAATAAAATATGACTAATAAAAAATTTTAAATTTGAAAAAAATTGATACAAGAGAAACTTTTTTTAACTATAATATTTAATTTTATTCAAAACAATATATTTTTATGCATAATTTATAGTACAGTAATTGATATTTTTTATACACGTTTTAATTATTATCGCTACTTGCCGATAAACAGGTTAGTTTGCAAACTGGTAGAAAATCAGATTCTTCACAAGAGAAAATACAACTAGTGCCAATTCACTCTCATGTTGTGTTAATGGTTTTCTGGTGACAACATAATTAGTAATTAATCTTTGAGATGATGATTTTATTAATTGTTTATGAAGCTCACGATATCCAGACATACATTCATGATTAGTGTCATTAATAAGAAAATAATTAAAAATAAACTTGCAGACACTAAATGATTAATAATTGATTACGTTCTTTTTTAAAAAGCAAAAACAGAATGTGATTTAAAATGCAAAATTAACATGCACAATGTTTGAACAAATTTACATTATAATCTTGTAAAATTTAATGTGGGTATACATAAAATGTGGACATCATGATTTTAATTTCATTATTGCATAAAATCTTACTATTATAAAGCACTGAAAATATTGAAATTACTAAGATGAAAGTCAAATTCCAATAATGTGTTATTACTCAATATGACATAAGTGCGTGAAATTTATTATTTAAAGTAATAGCGCATTATCGGAGTTCAACTTTCGAAGAAACATGAATCGTGTAACTTCAAAATCGCATTAAATAAATCCACATAAAATGAGACCCAGGTGTGTGTATATATATATAATAGGATAATTGTTGTGCACTATCTTTGACTATTTTTTGAAAACAGATTTATTCCTCTGTGTACTGTTTCCAGTATTTTTTTTATTAATACATATAAAAAAAACTATAAATATATTATATTTTTAGTTCTCACCCTTATCATCAGTAGCATCTTTTAGTAAATTGATTTTATGTAAATGCTTTGGTGTTTCAACTGACAATGTAATTGTATCTCCAATAGCTTCATGAAATCCTGAATTTGCACCATCTCGAAACACTATAGGAAGTTTACTATAATGCATAAAATACTGAACATGTCCCATTTCATGATGAATTGTAAGTAAATCATCAGATGTAATGTCTGCACACATTTTAATCCTACAACAAAAGTGGAGAGATATATAGATAAATGTAATAATATAAGATACATATGTAATTATAGATATTCACAATGTCAAATAATATTTAACAGTAGAAACAATGAACTCTAAGTATGTTATAATTTAATTATTTTTACAGAAAAAAAAAGACCACCTCTTACTGCTTATCCAACATTTTATATAGAAATTTAGTTTGAATCACAACAACCAGATAACTAAATGTTAAATCAGCCAATATATTTAAGATTATATTTAAATTTACAGAGTAAATCTATTTCTACTCATTTTAAAATTCTGCAAATAAAGACTCAAATATCAAGCATGTAATGCACTGTAACTAATTAAGAATCTTAACTTATTATAACTAGATACTCATTTGCTAATCAACAATTGCATGATAAAATGAACAAGATTTCTGAAAACATTAAACTATCAAAGAAATAATTTTTAAAGTTCCACTCAAATTTTACATTATACGTCTAGAAGTTGTGATCTTATGAAGTAATGAATTGTATTATGAAGCATTTGTGAAGAATAACTACTAAACTTTTATCTCATAGTAGTAGTTGAGCAGTGTGATGAATAATGTCATCTTTTATTTGATTTTTTGTAAATGTTTTAGAGATATCTTATATTGTATGAAATGAATTATTTAAAGCTGTTTTAACTTACACGCTTATTTGAAGTATTGATCCATGTACAAAAAAATCAGTAGTTGGATACAATAGATATAGAAAGCTTATTCATTATTTTATTATAAGAATAAAAATTAATAAACAAAATACTGAATACTAAAAGTAAATTTTTTATTATGAAAAGTTTACTTTTTAATCATCATCATCATCATCATCATCATCTAGAGCTACAAATCAGTAAAGAACTTTTCTCACAAATTATATGTAAAAAATCCCTTTAACTTCATTGCAAAAAAAGCAATGTCCAGCCAATATGTCTGTTGCCACATTGAATATTGCTAAAAACTCATATGCACAAGTAACAAAACTATCAAAAAAAACATTTCTCTAAAACTTTGATCAACTGATTCCAAATTCAATTAATTACATTGTTAATAGCAATTATTTGTACAATTGATTTTATCATCACCATCTCCATTTTCATTAGATAAATAATTAGCAATGCATGTCTTACAAACCATAACTATAACTACTAAATAAATTACTAGTTTTCAAAATTGAAGTTGTCAGTATCATTTTATATAGTAGTTTTCATTTCAAGAATATTCACATTAGCACTTATTGGTTCTGTGTTTATCAAAAGAAAAAAAATTAAAGAGAATGTTTAAGCAATATTATCAAAAAGTACTTTAATGAATTCAGAAAGCTTTCAATGCCATAATTTTATCTTTATTAAATTATTTTGTTTTCCAGTTGTGAAAAAAATGCCAGACAAATAAAAATCAACATGTGATTTTAATAACAGTCCTTTTTATCCTATTCTACAGTATCTATAGAAATCTGAATAATCAGAGTCACTAGAAGTTAGTGCTATAAAGTTGATATCCCTAGCCCAGTTCATAGCTTTTGTATTTGCCAGTAAGAATTTAGGATACAAAGATAAAATGAATGTATTTATGCATCTAGCAGCCATATTTTAGTTCATTGTACTAGACAGACTAATCACATGCTATCCAAAAATAAAACCTTAAGATTTAAGAAAGCTGAGAAAATATTGTGGGGTTAGTTGTTGATATTTATATATGACTACCCTGCATAATTTGGCACAGTTGGTAGAATGTCTGTCTTGGGATCGGGAGCTGCCAGAATCGATTTTGTCACTTGAACTTTTTATGAACTCTTGACCAATAAAGCTATTAATATTTTATTATGTATATGACTGACAAAATAAAAGTTTTATACTTCACAATTTTCATATACACATTTACATATATAACCATAACACATGAGCCAAAAAATTGATATGTATTCTCATAAATTACTAACAGAAAATTGTATGTCTAGGCTATGTGTGAAGAGTAGTAGTTCCTTCTACAATTTTACATATATAAATATCGCAATATTATTAATTATTATATATGTACAAACGAATAAGATTCAGAGTTGCAGATAGGTAAAAATGAGAAACTTTCTCTTCATTGTGATATATAAACTGAACTTGCGCAAGTAATATGCAGATTTAAAAATCATTCTCATAATAAGTTCAGGCCATTCAATAATTGTTGCTTTATTTAAAAAATAAGCTTTAACCATAGGTTAAACCATCTATGGTTTTAAAACAATTATTAACTGATGAGTGCATGTCAATTTTCTAGCATATGTGTGAAGAGTAATTCCTTCCACACTTTTACATACATATAAATCACTTCATTATTGATTATTACATACATAATCATAAGTATGCATCAAAAATATAATTTTACAAAAATTTTCAAAATAAATTACACCTACAAATGCAGAAACTAAAATATTAACTATATGGCAAAAAATAACTTTTAAATAGTTCACTGTTAAGACAAAGACCTCTCCAAGAACTTTTCACAGAGAAGCAATTGGAAGAGAAGGCAAAAACTCATCAGGAATTCCAAGTGCCACATATGAGGATTTTAATAGTTTTCCATCCTTATTTAACTCTTTAGATTAAAAAAACTAGATGCCTATTTACTGATCATTATTTAGAGGATAAATACAGGGGAGGGATAATTATTGCCTTATAATAATTTCTAACCCAGTTCTAAATATAGAAGACTTTTGTGCTATTATCAGAATATTAAAATTGTTGAATTTGCTGATTGTTATTGATATTGTGATTGTCTAAGTGTTGACTGGGGATTACTTATAAACCCATTTAACCTTGAGCAATATTACCCTTATTATCTAAGTAATACTTTGGGTGCAATTTGACTATTTATTAGTTTGCACTCATTTAAACTTTTTTCTATCAATAATTTTAATCTCTGTGGTCCAGTTGTAATCTTTAGTGACTATATAAGTATATTGGTCCATTAATAAAGGTGGGATTCCACCTTTATTGGTGGGATTCCACCTTTATTGTTAAAAGAAGGTTGCCTTGACAACAGCTTGAATTTGTTCATTGTTATTAATATTGCCTAAGTGTTGACTGGTTTTTAAAATATATATGTATATTGGTTTTTGCCATTTTAAAAAAAATTATAAATTTACATTTTTGACTTTACCAGTAAAAGCTTTTATTTATGAGGAAAAAAATCCTCAAACATTTACATGAGCATGTTTATCCACATGCAAAAGATTTACATGATATTACAACTTTTATAAAATATGGTACAATATGACCTCATCAATTTTTTCACTCTTAGTTGTACTGCTTCTATTTAGAGGATTAGTGATACTGGAGAGTTGGATTCATGATTATTTAAAATCCTCAAGAAAATAAATTAGTGAGTGTTGTGATGACTAGATAGACAAAGAATTGGTCTGCTATAGGTAAATAACTTTTGGAAAAAATTTTATCGAAAGATTTAAACATGCACATGATCTAATGTTTCAATGTTTTGATATTGCAGAAAGAACTTAATTTGCATATATGTCTAATTGCGAATAAATATGATTTTTCAAAATATCAAGATAATTAATACATTTTAAAAGAAAAGAGAGTAATTATATGATTACAGTATTTATCTGTCTACTTATATATTATCTATCTATCTTGTGTTTTTATCAATATATCCATTGATTTATCTGATTATCCATCCATTCAACTTTATATCAATTAATTCATCTATCTGTCTGTCAGTCTGTTTGTCCGTCCGTCTGTCCATCTGTTCGTCCATCCATCCATCCGTCCGTCCGTCCGTCCGTCCATCCCCCCCCCCCCCCCCCCATCCGTCCGTCCGTCCGTCCGTCCGTCCATCTATCTATCTATCTATCTATCTATCTATCTATCTATCTATCTATCTATCTATCTATCTGTCTATCTATCTATCTATCGCTTTTACATTTTGAATTTATTGACTCGTATATTCGAAATTATAATAATTTGTTTAAATATAGCTAGAGAAAGAGAATAGATATAATCAATGAAAATGATTAGAGTGTATCTATATATTAAATATATAATATATATATTTTTACCTATAATCTTTTCCATCGTAAAAATCCCAAGCGGAAGCATGACAAATTAATTCTCTTCCATCTTTAGGTTTTTCCAAAATGGAGTTATTCCAAAATGATGGCGTCATTTTAGGTAATCCCAGAGATGTAAAAAAATTTTCAGCTGTTTCAAACATTTTTTTAGCAGAAAAATTCTGTTGAAATAAAAGTACAGAAATATAAGTTTATGTCATAAATCTAAAAAGAAAAAAAATACTTTGTTTAGCAAAAGATCTAATCTTTAACAACCCACACAATTAGTTATCCTAGTAATTAATGTCTTACTTTTTCTTTGTTGTTGTTGTTATTTTTTAGATAGCTTTCGAAGAGATCTTTATCTTGAGGTGGGCTATTTAAAAACTGTTTCATATTTTTATATAATTTTTGGGTATATAATATTTATAACAATAGTTTTTATTCTAAACTTTAACTAATCAAATTAATGTCAAATACTAGCGATAAAATACTATGAGCTTATAAAAAATTTAACTAGATTTTATAAAATTGTCCCTTAAATCAAAAATAAGAATTTCTAGTTGATTTAAGCATAGTGTTAGAATATTTAGTACTTCATCTTTTAAGAGTCTTCCTCAAAATTGCACAGTCTTTCTTTGTCAAAGTCTTACATGTATTGCTATGTTTGTGATCGACTTGAAACTGGCTGGATAAAATTCGGATTTTTTTTTTCAATTTTTTAAAAAAGATCTACAGTTCTTTCCAGATAGACATCGTTATAGCAGAATCTAGCTAATAGTTGGATTATTACCAAGATTTGACAAGAGGTATATGGTAGAGAGGGCATGTTCTATAAATGAGATTGAAAAAATTGCATGAGAGAAATGATGTTATGTTTGTAAATGTGTGGGATTTTTTTGTTGGGAAGAGGGAGTTAAATAGTAAAGATGGATTGCACTTAGGAAAACAAGAAATGAAGTTTTAGGAGTCTGATTTATAAAAAATATAGTTCACAAAATTTATAAAGAGGGGTGTGATTTTAAATTGCAGTGTTATTAGAAAGAAGAAGAACGGATGGGGTGTAAGAAATAAACAAAGGGTAGCTGATTTAGATATAAATGTAGATGTGGATAGGGAATGGGTCTGTAATGTTAATGGTAAGCAAGTTATTTATGAATGTAATGGAGAAGAAAGAGTCAAAAGAATTTATAAAAGAAAAAAGAAATTGTTAAAATTTGTTATTTGAATACCCAAGGTGTTAGGAAACCAGAAAAGTGGCTGGAATTAAACAAAGCAGTTAAAAATAAAGAGCTTGAGGTATTAGCAGTAGTGGAAACACATCTAAGAAAAAAAAGAAAAACCTATTCTGGAAGTCTTGGTATGGCATGGTAGAAATAGAAAAGAAAAAGAAAAAAGGGATGGTGGTATAGGAGTTATGTCAAAAAGTATTTAAATTCTGTTAAATCTCAAGAACATTTGTGGTTTGAGATAAGATTAGGAAGACAACAATGAATGGTGGCTATAGTGTATATAGCTACTGGAGATAGTCAAACTATAATGGAGTAGAAATAGTAGCATATATGAATGCCTATTTAAGGATATACAGAGTTTCAAAGAAAAGGGGAAAAGAATAATGGTTATAGGGGGTGTAAATGGGCATATTGAAGAAATTGATGATGTAGGTAATAAGAATGGACAGCTTTAAAGAATTTTTGTCAAAGGAGTGAATTTGAACATTGGAAATTTATCAAATATTTATGAGAGACAATACACATAGTCTAGAAACAATATTTCCCACACAATAGATTATGTATTAGTAGAGAAAGAGGGAATGAATAAAGTATGGAAATTTAAGGTGTTTGATAAAAGAAAGAATATATAATAGTGATCATAATTTTTTTTATAGTAGAAATGGTTATTAATGTGATAGAAAATAAAAATAAAAGTAGAAATGATAGTGAAAGATGTGGATTGAGAGTGAATGATAAGTATAAGTTAGAAGAATAGAAAATAAAAGTTGAAGAAACCATGGAAGAGTTGATTGGGGATGAGTAATAAGGACTGGTGTGGTGCAATAGAGAAAGTGGCAAATAGGGTTTTAGGTGAGAATATTCAGAAGAATAAAATTAATAAAAAGTGAGAGTTAGTAAAAATGTAAAAGAAAGGAAAAAAGCATGCAGAGAATATAAGTGTGCTATTAAGAACAAAGAAAGTGAAAAAGATGTTAATGTTAAATGGAAAAAATAGAAGAAAAAAAAGTTGGCTAAACTTTTTGAAAGATATTAATAAAAGTGAAAGAGATGAGAGTAAAAAATTTTGGAAATACATTAAAAGAAGGAATGTAAGAGAGAGAGAGAGAGAGAGAGAGAGAAGAGAGATAATATTACTCCATGATGAGAGAGTAGCTCTAGAGAAGAATTAGAGATAATATTAAATATGTATGTAATGGATATAAAAAATATGTTAGATGTGAAGGACAGAGTGATAGGAAACATGAAAGCATGTAGTAATAGGAATATTAGGTTTAGAAAAAAATGAACTGAATGAGGCAGAGAAAAAATTGAAAAGTATAAAGGTGAGACATTTAGATAGATGGGCAGCAGAGATGGTAAGGAATTAAGGGCATAAGACAAAAATAAAATTATTATCATGTTTTAATAAGATGACACACAGAGATTTTCTGGGTGGTTGGAGTAATGCAAGAGTAAGGTTACTATTTAAGAGAAAGAGTAAGGATCATAGAAAGTTAAACAATTATAGACCGATAATAGAAACATCAGTTTTATATAAAGTTTTCTCATATATGATGGCTGGAAGGGTTGTAAAAAAAATAATATAGGGGAGAAATGCAAGAAGTTTTTTGATTGGATAGGTATATACTAGATAGTTTATTTGTAATTACACAACATGGATAAGAGTAGATATACAGATAAACAATTATATATGGTTTTTATAGATATAGAGAAAGTGTATGATACAATAAATAGAAATAGATTATGAGTAAGTTTAGTAAATTTGGGAATGAATGGAGCTTTAGTGGATATTATTAAGAAATTATATGAAAATAATTACTACACATATCAATTAGGAAATATAGAATCAGTTAAAGTTAAAATGGGGTGGGACTAAGGCAAGAATGCCCTATGTCACCTATTTTGTTTTTGTTGTATTTGAGGGAAATGGAGAGAGCAATAGAAAGATTAGGAAGAGGAATAGAGATACCAATAACAGATGGCAAACAAGTAAATACATTATTGGGTCTTTTATTTGCAGATGATGTTTTTTTTGCATGCAGAAAAAAGAGAAGATATAGATGTTGTGCTGAGGACATGTACAAGGGGGTGTAAAGAGATGGGGATTAAGCTTAGTGAAGAAAAATCAAAAGTAATGATGATTAATACTGGGAAAAGAGAAGACAAAGAATTTTTATTGGGGGATATAAAGTTAAGTATGGTGAATAGATATAACTATTTGGGAATTGTCTTAAATAATCAGAGAAATTGCTTGGATGAATGGGAAAAAAAAGATAAATGAAGCAAAGAAAAGGAAGGGATTGATAAAGAAATTAATAGTGTTTTCATATAATAAATATGATGTAGCTAGAATTGTATAGAAGCAGAGTGGCTGTAGCAAGGTTAACACATGGTAATGATGTGGTATGTGTTAGTAAAGGGGTATTAGATTACTTGGAAAAAGTACAAAGAGAAGTAGAAAGACATGCATTAGATGCAGATGTGTGGACAGCAAAGGAGACAAAGAAAAAATGGGATGGTCAAGTTTTTATATGATGGATGCAAAAGGCAAAATGAAAATGTTTTATAGATTGCAGTTTATGGATAATAAAAGAATAGCCAAAATAATATTTAATTGAATTATGAATAAAGGGCAGGTAACAAGATGGATGAGAAAGGTAATGTGGTATGCAGAAAATTTGGATAATGAATTTATGTCAGTATACTTGTACAAAGGGTGGGATGGTTGTGTTAGGAGAATTGTTGGGTATTATAGTGGTAAGGAATGGGATAGAAGAACAGATGCATTAATAAAGAATATGGAGTTGAAGAGATGGAGAACTAGTATGGAGAATAAAAAGAGTTTAAATATATATAGAAGTGAATGGAATATTGGGTGATAGTTAATTTATGATAATAGCAAGGAAAGTAGTTTACTGCTTGAGGCTTGAATGAGATCTTTAGCAACAGGGGATTATACATGTAAATGGAAAAATGTGAATGATTTAATCTGCAAGTTGTGTAAGGAAGGCTGAAATCAGAAAGGGTACAAATAATTAAGTTATGGAAGAATAATTATAAAGAAAATGATTGTACATAAAATTGATTATTGATTTTTATGCTGGGTTTAAAAAAAGATAAGGGGGATTTAGATATAAACGCCATGGAGTTGTCAAAAAACATAGAGTATGGAATGAAAAGGGAAGGTAAAGTGGCTAACAGGTTTCTCTGGGCATAGTTGCTGAGAGATTCTTAACTCCATATAAGGAGAAGTCACAGTGGATCACATCACATCAACAAATATTGATCATAAATAGCAATAGCTATTCTTAGGTAAAAGATAAAACAAAATTGACCTTCCTACACACACACACACACAGAGAGAGAGAGAAACCCTCACGATCTGTTTAACAATTATTTAATTTTATAAGTAAAGCTTTTTTCTTTCATGGTTGAAAATTGTTATTGAGGCCTTTGTCAAAATAGTGGGTTATTTTATAGCTATTTTTCATTAGTCTACTTTTTTTCTATATTTTCTAATTAAAGTTGCTGCTACATTGACTATCAATTGCCAAAATCTCTCATCTCAGAATGATATGTGAAAAACAAATAAGATAACATAACAATGCTATCGATAGTTAGCACACAACTATCTGTTCCATGTGATACAACCAATAAACATAATCATACACAGGAAAAAGATAAATGATCACCAATAAACACAGTTCATGCTGAATGAGCATTCATCAATTGGTCCAAATCATCATCTCCCACACATATATATTCAGTGCTCCATTTATATTAAGTTAATTAAATCTTCAAACTTTAATAGACAGGCTTCAAAGTTTCCACCTTCCAACTCTTCAGCCATCCATACAATTGAAAATCTGATGATGACATTCTCAAATCCCTTGTTGATTACAATATTATTGTCATACTCATATTCTGCCCTTCCCTCTTTTGTGTATTTAAATGTATAAGATCCTATAAATGAGGGATTAGTAATTTAAGGTCAACAAAGCATGACAATAATATTGGCATTATACAAAGAATGTCGGCATTCCATCACCAGATTTTCAATGGTATGGTTGGCTGAAGATTTGAAGGGTGAAATAGAGTGAATCCTGTCCAATTATGTTTGAAGATTTTCTATCATTAATTATATTTTAATTATTGTATAGACAATAATTCAAGGTCAAATCTATTTTTATGTGACTGATTAATCAAAAGGTTAAAGTTGCATTAATTTTTAAACATCCTATCCCAATGTCAATATCTGATTGCTTCCTAAAAACCACACGATCAACTCTGCAGCATTTTCTTCCATGTTCACATATTTAAAAAGAAAAACTAGAAAATAAATTATTTTTCAATTTTTTAAAAATAACTTTTCAACTTATTTTTAATCATTTTTATTTGATTAAGTAATGTGCTATTAGAAGCTTTTAAAGTCATATAAGCAAATCTACTTTGACCTGTACTTGCTCATCTACCCATGGACAATATCTTTCATTGGAAAAACAATAGACTTCATTGTTATAGAAAAATTTCTAAAGCTTAATGGGGATGTGAAATGCTGTCATAAATGAAGAAATTTAAAAAGTGTAATGTATATTCTACTATTTCTACAAACTTTTTAGCTAACTGTAGTATTTATTTCAAAAAACCAGTTCATTAATACTTCATTTTTTAAAATATATTAAGTTACATAAGCTAATTACAAAGAGTAAGACTATTGCTTTTATATTCCACTAAGTGCCTTGCATAAAAAAGTCATTTATATGCAGACAGTTAAAATGTTTATTTTAAAGCATTAATGATAAATATAATTATTGTTATTACAAGGAACTGTATTGAAAATTATATTCTCAATTATTAAAATCAATGTAATAATTATTTGTTTTTTAAATATCCATAAATTTAAAGGATGGAATAACACATGATTATTTAAAAATTATTTCTTTAATTAAGTAAAATTAAGAGCATGCTAATTGGCTCTAAACAAGCTTTTTTTTATTTTTATTTTTTATTTTTTTTATTTATGATTAAGAGCTAATTAGCATGCTCTTAATTTTACATATTTATAAGTGCAAGCTATATATAAGTCATGTGACATCTGACTTATTATTATTACTATTCTTTAATTAAGATAAAGGAAAATTTTATCCATGCTAATATTTTCAATACCTTGGAGAAGACCTTATATGTTTGTATTTCATCCAATACAAATAAGATACTACCTCAGAATTCTAGTAATTTATGTATCCAACTATTTAAAATGTGTCGTATTATTCTTCAGAAATTAAATAACTTGAATTGGCTTCATCTATTAATTCTACCTAACTAAGGTCTCAACTTTTATTATTGAAGCATTTATTATCTGCTCATTAAAAAGTCTACCTGTATTTGTTCTTTTCACCACTCCTCTTCATTTAAAAATTTTAAATATGGTCAATATTACAAGAAGCTCCTGTTCTGATATTTATTCATTTATTTATCTCTTCTGCATTTAATAAAAAATCATGCTATATTTTTATATGTATGGAAAACAAAAGAACTTCTCAGTTAAAAGTGTTATTTTTCTTTTACTTAATGAAAGAACTATCAAACTAAGCTTATTTAAATGGAGTAAAAATAAGTGTAGTGTGTTTTTATGAAATTGATAACATTATTATTATTTTATCATAATTATTATTTATGCATTACTAATTTACAGTTATTGTGGTTTGTATTATATAAGGTATATTTATAAGAATATACATGCACAATGGGAATTGATAAGAGTAAATTTCCAAGTAAAAAGATTTCAATTACAAATTATTAAGAATTCTTGGAATTTATATTCCAGTATTGTTAAAGTATATTTTGTGCACAGGTAAAATGGTTTTTATATGTTGCATATCAGGATGAATGTATTTTTTTTAAGTCAGTATGTGAATTGATAAAGCATTTAAAATTCTTAGTGTACAATATTGCCTTGCAATTACATTGTATTGGTTTGCATATATCCTTATTCAAAGTATGAGTGTTTTTGTGCATATAAAAATGAGTGCAGGTTACATTTCCATATATTATTAATAATCCACATCTTGTTCATTTATTAATTGATATTTTTTTGCTTGGTGATAGGTATCAATTTTGGCAATTAAGTGGATGGTTTCCATTGCTTAGTATTTATTAAGCCCTTTCATGAGATAGAGATTGTGGTTTATTTTGGCATTTCCAGGTCATGTAACTGGGTGTCCATTTATTTATTACTGTTCCTTCTCCTTTTAACTTTATTTCTTAGTGTGTGTTTATTATGTTAGAACATTTAAGACATGTACATCTATAAAACTGTTTAGTTTTATTACAAGTTATTTTCAAATATAATAGTTCATTGTAAGTATTGAGTTGCTTTCATAATTCCACCCCTTATAAGCATTGATAAAATAAACCTATGTAAATTATTTCTGTGTAGTATTCAACTATGTTTGCAATTTCATAAGAATTATATTTGTGCACTGATTTTAAAGATCACTAGTAGTGTAATCTAATTATCATCCTTTTAGTGATGTGTTTGAAGGCATATGTTTGCTATTAAGTGTATATAATTGCTGGTTGGTTAGTCTTTTAAACAAAGTGTGAGAACTTCTTAAATATAATGTAAATTTCATTATTGAGATTTTACATGGATTTACTTGAGAGACACATTTTATTTTAAATTAGATAAATGCTTATATCAATAATAAATGGTACTATTAGGTTTACTGCTTATTATATAAATTTGTTTTATTGTATTAAAGTATTGTAAATAAATATTTTTTATTCATTAACATGTTCATGTTTTTATTGTCATCATCATATCAATTTATCCAGAAAATCCAATTAATAAAGTTATTATACATTATTGTATATAAGTGTGCATTTTATAATTCACATTAAAAATTATTATTCAATTTATTCATTATTTTTTATACCTGCATTATTTAAAATAAGATATTATGTTGTTTTGCCTTTATTAGAAGTGTGTTCAATAATATAGTGGGTAGCATTAAAATATCCTTTCTGTTTGCTACATTATTTTAATTTGCTTGGAACAAGGTTATATATTCAGATACTTCAATAAAATTTAAACAAGCTTTATGAATATGCTTATTATATGATAAGGCATAAAAATGTTTTGAGAGTGTTTTTTTATTTCTCATCAAAGATTGTTTGAAGTATTTAGATATCTGAATACTTTCTATTTTGTTTTCTCATTTATTCTAAGAATGAAATATAAGATTATAAAAGATAAGAATATTTAATAAATAAGAACCTAAGTTATTATGTCACTTAATGATGTTTGAATAGTTAGGAAATTGATTGTTTTTATATCAAGTATGAATAAAACCCTGAGAAGTAGATAAAATAAAAACCCAGTATTTAGAGAAAATAAAAACCTAATACACCTGGGTCTCGTTTTACGCGGATTTATTTAACGCAATTTTGAAGTTACGCGATTCATGTTTCTTCAGAAGTCAAACTCCAATAATGCACTATTACTTTAAATAATAAATTTCACACACTTACATCATATTGAAAGTAATAGCACATTATTGGAATTAGACTTTCATCTTAATAATTTCAATATTTTCAGTGCTTTATAATAGTAAGATTTTATGCAATAATGAAATTAAAATCATGATTTCCACATTTTATGTACACACATTAAATTTTACAAGATTATAATGTAAATTTGTTCAAACATTGTGTGTGTTAATTTTGCATTTTAAATCACATTCTGTTTTTGCTTTTTAAAAAAGAATGTAATCAATTATTAATCATTTAGTGTCCGCAAGTTTATTTTTAAAAGGTGAGTAATAGCAGTGGGCACAATTAAATTTCACAATTAAAAATTAAAATCTGATTTTTAATTGTAATTAACAATTTAAAAATTACTTAAGGTGACCTGAAATTAATGTGATATGAAACGAAATTTGATTTTTAAACGGAATTGAAAATTAAAAAATTGAAGACAAAAATAAGAATTTAACTTTTAGTTGTTAGTTTTAATTAATTTTTTCCCAGCAGTGTAGAAAAAAATAATGAAACAGAAGTGGAACCTGTTCCTTTCACTGCAAAAATGATTCGATAAGGTCTTCAACTTTCTAATCAGTTGGCAAATTATTTTCTTATTAATGACACTAATCACGAACGTGCTCTTAAATTCCAATGAGAGCTAAATGGTTGTATGTCTGGATATCGCGAGCTTCATAAACAATTAATAAAATCATAGCCTCAAAGCTTAATTACTAATTACGTTGTCATCAGAAAACCATGAACACAATATGAGAGTGAAGTTGGTGCTAGTTGTATTTCCTCTTGTGAAGAATCTGATTTTTTACCAGTTTGCAAACGAACCTGTTTATCGGCAAATAGCGATAATAATTAAAATGTGTATAAAAAAATGTAAATTACTGTACTATAAATTATGCATAAAATATATTGTTTTGAATAAAATTAAATATTATAGTTAAAAAAAGTTTGTCTTGTATCAATTTTTTTCAAATTTGAAATTTTTTATTAGTCATATTTTATTTCCTTAATTTTTTTTGCGCAAATTTTAAAATAATTTTACGTTGGTGCTTTGCTTTTATGCGATTTTTGAAAAATCACAGTCCATATCCTCCTTTTTCAAGGTAAGTTACATCTATTTTTGTGCAATTTCTTTTGCACATGTTTTCTGAGGAACCTATCTATCGCGTAAAACAAGACCCAGGTGTATTTGGAAGGTAATCTGAGATTTCAACAAGAACCTGAGATTAAATAAAAACATAACATTTAAATATAATAAGAACATAAGATTTTATTATTTGTTTTTGTATTATAGTATATTTTGTCGAAAAGAGTACTTATATTTTCAGGTGTGTAAAAATCCATAGTTATTATGGTGTTGGCCTGTGTGTTTTAATATCATTTTGATACACCTTTGTCATTTTGGAATCACATGGTGAACATTTATTTGGTACATCTGTTTGGTGGTCACCTGTGTTCTATGTCAGTGACTTCTGCCTCTCTCTTGTTAAAGTTACAATATATATCGAGCGGTATATATCAACTATAAGGGTCCAGTCAATTTAAATTATGATATAGTTTTACATTTTCATTTTTTCATTGGCATAGTAAATGAACCACTAAACATCCATGATCACCATTTCTTATGCTTGATCATAACTGTTATTAAAACAGGCTGAGTGGAAGAGTAGGCACTAGATAGAGATTTTATGCACAAGCCTTCTGACATCCATTGATTACTCTGGCTTGCACTGAGTGACACTAATGTATGGAGAGCTTTGCCTGTTTTTTAACAGTTAATAAAAATGTAAAAATATATACTTTAAATTGACTGGACACTTATAGTTGATATATATGACTATACAATATATGTCACTAGATATTTTTTCTATAAGTTAAAATGTATACTCCTTATATATGTATTATATTTAGTATGTGTATATAATAATATATATGTGTATATAATTGACTAAAATTATGAAATATTCTTTTAAGTTATTTGGTAGCATTTTAGAATTTTTATTTTTTTCAAAAAACTGCAGAAAATTCGTTTTAAATGTAGCCTTTATATATATTGCTTAAAACATTGTGTTTATTTGAATGTCTTTTATATCTGACATCAAAATATTTGAAATCATACACCCATTGCTCTTTATTTCTGAAAGGAATTATGCTAACTTAAATATGTTATTATCAAATTGCATGTTGCTGCTTTCTAAGATGGTTCTCAAAATTGAATCAATTCTATTATTTTACAATGTTTATTTTAAAATTTAATTCTAGTTTCACTCAAATCATTAAATTGAAACAAACTACTAAACTATATATATATATATGATTACTTAAACATTCATCTTTTATATTTGGCATCAAAATATGTAAAATTGCATCTACCAACTGATCTTTATTTGTCAAAGTAATTATCTGAACTAAAATATGTTATTGTCAAATTGCACAGCCATGGCTCTCTAAAATGTGTCTCAAAACTTAATTAATTTTTTTAAATGTTTATTTAAAAATTTAATTCAAGCTTCAATCAAATTGTTAAATTGAAACAAAGTATAATATATATATATATATACATATATATATAAAATAAATAAAATGTCTGTTAATTAAAAGCAAAATTGTAATTATAATTAAAATAATAAATTTAACAGTTTACAAATGGCAGTTGGAGCAGGTTTAAGAAATTAACCGAAAGTACTTCTGCAGATTTAAGGATTGTTTGTAATAGTTTGTAAACCATTAAATTTATTATTTTAATTATAATATATATATATATATCTTTATTGTATGTCTATTTGTCAAAACATTATAATTTTTTGAACATCTTTTATATTTGATATCAAAATGTGTAAAATTTTATCTACCCACTGCTCTTTATTTCTGAAAGTAATTACCCTAACTAAATTAAAATGTTATTAAATTGAATGAAATTTTTTTATACTGCCTTCTCCAGATTGCTATTTAAAACAAATGAAAGTTATAAGAATAATTTTAACTGCAATACATATAATTATTGACTATTTTAATATTTTCCTGCCCTCGGTTCCATATCTTAAAAAAACTAGATGACCTACTGAAAATATGAGTGTTCCAAATGGATTAGACTAGTATTTCTTAGTTATACAACAAATTTCAAGCAATTCTACTGAATTTAAATATATTAAACCTCAATTTTTAAATTTTATTCTAACTTGAAGAAGATCAAAACTTAACAAACAAACAAACAAACAAACAAATTTTCCCACTTCAATAAAAGCATTTAAAAATATGTTATTAGTCTTATGTTACATATCTTTCTTTCTAAAAAAAATCTGCTTTAGTTTTTGTGTGTGAGTATGTAACTTTAGAATTTTTATTAATATTATAAACCTTTTTGTGAATCTACATGTAGTAAATTACCTTAAATCACAATTTTAAGTTTATCTTATGTAATATTAACCTTAAACCCACTCTATCATTGTTGGAACTTGATTATTTTATCATCTCACTTGAAGATTTTTTAATCATCTATAATAATGTTATTATTACTGGTGACTTAAATATTCCAGATTTATTTCCAGATAGAATTACTACATACTTTTTTTGTTGTCTCCTAAAGCTTTTAGAATGTTTCAATTTTGAAATTTTTTGAGACTTTAACAACATAGCTTCTCATCATACTTTGGATTATGTTTTATATAATTCACCTGTAATTAGTAATTTTCATTTTATTTCTGCTAATTTTGTTATTGATGCTCATTACCACCTATTGAGTTTTACATTCATGTTTATCACTCAAAAGTTAGTCATCCTAATATTTCAAGAAAGGATTATAGGAAAGGTAATTATATTAGTTTTTGTAAGACATTTTTTAAAATTAATTGGAATTTATTATATTCTTATAATGATGTAAACCATTGCTTAGATTATCTTTTACAGATTTTTAATAGTTTTATTGATTTATATATTTCCAATAAATTCTTTTTTCATAAGATATTTCATTCTTAATTTTCATATACTCTCATTAAGATTATTAAAAATAAACCTTATTTCATTACAGATTCTATTTTAAAACACAATATCTTTTTTAAAATAATTTTATTAATTTCAAAAAATTGATTAAATATATTTATATAAGAGATTTACAAAATTATGCTAAAAAACTGAATTTAGTATTACTTTTAATTCTAAAGAATTTTGGAATTTTATTAACAACTCTGGATTGGATCAGAAACGAATCCAAGCTATCCATGATTTTACATTAAATGCACTTGACTTTTCTATTTTGCTGATTTGTATTCATCACATTATGTAACACCTTCAAAAACTACATTACCTGCCATTCTCCTATAGTTCCTGCATGATTGATCATATCTCAATGAATGATGTTATTGTAGCCAACAAGTGACTTAAAACTCATTCTAGTTTAGGAAATGATAATATTCTTTCCTTTATTTACAAAGGTCTAATTGAATTTATTGCAGTACCCTTTGCTTTTAGTTTTAACTTATTACTTAACTCCTGTGTTTTTCCTAATGTTCTTAAATGTGCCAAAATGATCCCGATTTTTAAGAATGGCTCCCAAGACTATATTAATAACTACACATCTATGTTCTATTGCTTGAATGTATGAGAGATGTGTTTATAATAAAACTATTTTGGATGTTAATAAAATCATTTCTTCTTCACAACATAGTTTTATTGCTAATAGATCTGTAGAAACTAATTTGCTTACAATTTATGACCTTCTAGCACATGTGATTGAGGATCAACACAGGCTTGATATTATTTATTTTGATTTACCAAAAGCCTTTGATAAAGTAGTTCACAATTACATAAAATGGGTTTTTCTATTAAACTTATTTCTATCCTTTCTTTATAGTTGTATACTATATATCAAATTCAATAATAATATTTCATTTAATTTTGTTTGGAATTTAGGTGTTCCTCAGGGTAGTATTTTAACACTCACATGTTTTAACATTTATTTTAATGGCCTTAAAGATTGTCTGAAATCTTATTTTTTTGTACTATGCTGATGACAAGAAAATCTTTAAAAAAACCACATCAGTAATTGATTACACTCTCCTTCAGAAAGAAATTGATAACTTTAGTGCTTGGTATGATCAAAATAATATGGTAGTTAATTCTAATATATCTGAAGTTTTAAATTTTTTTTATTTTATTAAATCTAGCAAACTTAATTCTGTTGAATCCCAAAAAAATTTGGTAGCTTTACTTTTTAGTAATGGATCCTTTTGTCCTTATTTAGAAATGATTGTTAGAAAAGTTTTTAAATCATAGTTGCCATCATAAGGTATGTTTATCATTTCAGTGATAATATAAAATTTAATTATTTTTGTCATTGGTTTTCCCATCATTGAATATTGTTCAAACATTTGGAATCCTAACTCTAAACAAGTATGTAGTTTATTACAGTATTTAAGAAATTATCCAACTACATTTCTTTGGAAAATAAAATGGTTAATCTTTTTTGTAGCTGGACATATAGAGATCTTAAAATATTTTTAAAAAATCATAAATCAACAAGTTATTCTATCCAATATAATTTTAACTATTATAACTCAAGCTTATGACCATGTTACTTGATCTGCTTTTGTCTGTAATAATCAAGACTGTCATTCCAATATTTTTAAATTTTCTCCTTTATTCAGGCTACCGTCTGTATATAATCAGATTTTTATCTAATACTATTTACTCACTTTAATTTGGATTATAAGCAATTTTATAATATTCTTAAATTAAAATGTCATTGTTGGTGAATATAAATTTATTTTATTTGTTTATATATTTTTTACTTTTTAGTTTATCTTCTTTTTATTATTGCTATATATATTGCATTTATTCCCTTTACTAATTTAATGTGCAATCTGTGTTGTGTCCCCAACTAAGACTGGGTGACCAGCAAACAAATATACAATAAACTCGACAGATATATTTAGCAATAATAATTTATTAATAATTGGAAAAAGAATGACTATACTGATCTTTAACACAAATATAAAGTCTGCATTTGAACGAGTTTAATTCATAGATTAATTACTGAATAGCAGATAATGTTTATAACATTTAGATAAGCTATTATTCACTTTACCTTCACTAAATAGTCTTTATGATACAACCCTCCATGAGCTTCTGGAAGTGTTTCAAAATAATAAGAAGACAGACAGTCTGTTAAAAGCACTAGTCAGCTTAGTGACCTACAGGAGCTGAGATCCTGGGAATGAAGTCGTCTGGTGATGATCTTCACTGCTCTTCAACTCGTGGACACAGTGATGGTAGTAGCAACCATAGAAAGAGCCAACAGACCTTTTTCTCTAGCTTTTTATATCCATTTCTTTCTGTGTTTATCTTATCTTTTCTTGAGTAATTTCTTTGCCTTTAATTAATCAGTTCGCTTAATTAATTTACGTATTATTTAGAGTTTGTTATCATACAATGAAATTCCTCTTAGCTTTTTAATTATACAATTAATTAATTACTCTCTTAGGAATTTATTTCCATATACAGTAAGCTTTTAAGGTCTATAATATTAATTAATCTTAGGAATTTATTTCCATATCTGTACAGTTTTAGATCTATATAATTAATTAGTGTCTTAGGAATTTATTTCCATATAAGGTAATTTATAAGGTCTATTCTATTAATTAATAAAAATAAAAAATAATATATATATTCTATTAATTAATATAGGCAAAACTCTCTCCATTTAGTAGTGCCACTCAAAGCAAGGCAGAGTAATCAATGGATTCCAGAAGGCTTGTGCATAAAATCCCTATCTAGTGCCTACTCATCCAATATCCCCAAACTAGTTTCTGGCTTGTGGCCTTTGTCAGTGAGGAGCCTTGGATCTGATCTTAGGATCTAATGCAACACTCCAGCAGTCACCTTTTATCACTACATAACTACAAAACTATGAGAATAAAATTGAAAACACACAAATATTTTCAATCTAAGCTCAATACCTTATATAGTCATATGGGTTTGACCTCAGTTCAGCACTCATACATTTTAGTGTCTTTGGTTCTTTTATAATCATAACTACCATCTTCCTATTGAGCTTAGATTGAAAATATGTGTGTGTTTTCTCTTTTATTCTCATAGTTTTGTAGTTATGTAGAGATAAAAGGTGGTTGCTGGAGGGTTGCATTAGATCTTAAGATCTAGGTGCAGTGCTCTCAGATTCAAGGCTCCTCACTGTTGAAAGCCACAAGCCAGAAACTAGTTTGGGAATATTGGATGAGTAGGCACTAGATAGGGATTTTATGACAAACCTTCTGGCATCCATTGATTACTGTCTTGCTTTGAGTGGCACTATTGTATGGAGATAGTTTTGCCTACTTTAACAACAGTTATGAGCAAGCATGCGAGATAGTGATCGTGTGATGTTTAAAGATTAATTAATATACATACGTCTATGTTTATTTAAACTATGTTTAATTAAAACATTTTAATAATTTATTTATTGGCATTCTTAAGTTTAAAATATTATTTAATATTTTGCAATCTGTAATCGGCTATATGCTGTTATTTAGCATTTAAATAAATGAATTGAATTAATTATTGTTATTATTATGATATGGTGATGTTGATAATGCTAAGCAAGATTTTAGTTTATTATAGCCAGTTTTCAATAAATTCTCTTGATACGTTTTCCTGAAAAATAAAGAGGATCTTCATTTTAGTTTCAGAAGACAAAATAGAGATCGTACCTTTTTTTTTAAATTTATGAATCAAGAAATTATATTATCTAATATAATTTCAGCTTTTGTATTAAAGTCTCATGTGTATGATAAATCAAATAGTTTTTTTTAATATATTCAACCTTGTCTTCCAACGTGTTTAAGTTTTCTTTATTATGATTACTCTTTTTATATAACCAGATCTTTCACTAATATTAATCATTTTAATTTAGGTTATATGCAATTTTATAATATTCCTAAGCTTAAATACTATTTTTGATGTCAAGCGTTGCTAGCCGGGAGGTCAGTGCAGCTTGCTTGTAGACAGTTGTCGCGGTTCGCTTCCTGGCCGATGCTTTGACATATGGAGGGGGGGGGGGAGAGAAAAAATACTATTTTTGATTTATTTAAATTTATTCTAGTCATATTTTTGTTGTTGCTGTTATTTTTGTTTTCTTTAATTATTATATATAATGCAACTTTTATTTTTATATGCTATATGTAATTGACTTTATGCTGTTGTTTCACCTTTGAAAGAATTATATTGAACTATTATTATTACTATTATATTTGTAACAAATAATAAGGAAATTTGAGATGTTTTGTTGCCTAGTGTCTTGACTACTGACTAACTGTTTAATAATAGAATGATAATATGATATTTTAATGCATAAGTAAAATGTTGATAGTCTCTGATTATCTTACTTTTAATTTACTTATATTATTGATACTGCATTCAGTTTTTAACGATTTCATAGCATTTTTTTTTCTTATATATATATATATTAAGCAGTAGAGACATCTGTGTACTCTAAAGTCTTTTTTAAGATGGACAGTAATTGAGGAAGTGGGCAAGGAAGAGAATGGAATGGAAGAATGGATGAACTGGTGTAGTGACTACTCTCTACTATTGATTGATTGAGTAATCAATTACGATAAATGGTATAGCATTCGCACTGGAAATAGGGGTTGTTATATATATATATATGTGTGGGACCGAACTTAATTTATTTCTACACGAAGGTTTTTGATTGGTAATCTTTGGACAATCAATGGTTTCAAACCAGATTCTTTTAATTGGTTTCTGGCATTTTAATCCTCTTTTTACAGTAGTCCCTGATTTTCCTTATATCTTGAAGTAAGTAATGCCTAATTAATATAAATGATTTAACTATTCTTTTTTCGAACGTTCTTTATTAAATTTTGCTAATCTTTTAATAAATAACAAATAGTAGAAAACTATAACTTGGTCATAGTATTTTTCTAAGCATTCGCTTTCATTGTTTAAACTTATTAACATTTAGAAACATATTTTTTCAATGCAAAAATACTTAGGGCTATTATCAGACTACCATTGTGGAATGAAAGAAAATCTGATATAGTATCTATTGCCTATAACAATGCTTATATAAATGACTATGATCGTAAATGAAAATCCTATAATCTGATTGTAGAATGGCAGGATAGTAGGATTGTCTAAACCGTGTTTAGATGGATACCTATATATAAATTCAAATACAATATTAAAATTAGCACTTTATTTTTAATAAATTTATATTATTGTATTATATTTTAATTTTCGTTTACTTCATTATTCACTGTTTTAATATAATCAGCAATACAATCTAAAGCATTTTCATTTAAACTTGAAACTATTGGAAATATTGTTATCAACAAATAAATACATAATGGCAAACTAACAAAGACTGAGTTGCTATTCTCTGTCTAATTAAAAAAAAATCAAATAATCAATAAAGTAAAAAAAAAAAAACAGAAAAAATAATGCAAGTCAAAAAGAAAAATCATTTTTAATAATTAATTGAATATTTTCAATATAATCAAGGATAATTCAGTGCTCAATCTGATGATTTTTAACATCCTTTCACTACTCTATGTGTATGTGTGTGGAAAGGGAGCTGTTCGAGAAATATTTTTAAAGACTTGTATATTTCCCTAAATATATATAAATTAAATAAGTGCCTAAGATATTGTACCAAATGGGAAATATATTTTATGTGAAATGTTATTTTACAATAATAGTTGCAATTCCTAAACATATTTTCAACTAAATGGTATTAAACATTTCCAAACTTTTTTTTTTTCATTGCCATTTTTTAAAGTATAAAAGTGAATAAGAATCCAGGTTAAAACTTAATAATTAACACACACACACGCATATATATATATAATCTTTAAATTAAACATAGTTCAATGTATATGTAAACAAAGGGAGTAAATCACCCTCCCTCCAGGCTATGACTTAAAAGCAATTTAACGTTGAACTAATAATCAAGAATAGAATGAATTCACCTATTTTTGATAGCTCTGATGTTTGTAAGTATACTTTTGTCAACACTGTTGGTAAGTCAGAATGAAATAAATTTATCAGCCAGATATAATATGCTACTTAAGAGTTATTAAACTCATAATTAATTATATTATTACAATCATAGTATTAAAAGTGAGATGCTGTCTACAAATTTATATATATATATTAAATGTAAAATACAGTACCCGTTATAAAATATTATATATATATAATAAAAAAAAATTTTAATGGTAAATACAATATTATAGTTTAAATTCCTTTGCAGCTTTCGATTATGTGGTAATCCTCGTCAGCTTTAACTGAATTTCAAATTTTCAAACTTAATGTTATGTATATTTCCATAAGCTGTGTATGGCCGTATTCGCAACTTGCCTATTAATAACATCATTCTTATATTTATCAATTAATATTGCCTCTTTAATTTTCTTCTTTTTATGATTTCTTTCTTCCATTAATATTTTTATTTCATTACTATTAAATGTAAACTTATAATTACAAGTTTTTTCATGGTCAAAGAAAACTGAAGTTGTATTAAATTGATTATTTACGTTATTTTTAATTCGGTTATATAATAATTGATGCTCCTTCAATCTTTTTTTCACAGAACATCTCGATTCCCGATGTAAAATTTTTGACATCCACATGAAATCTGATAAATTATATTACTTCTTTGCAATTTAGGAATTATACTCTTAGAATTATTAATCAATCGATTAAAATTCAGAAAAACACAAAATGAAATATTATACTTTGCTTTAAATATATTCTTAATTAATTTAGATTGTATATTATTTATAAACGGCATAGATATCCATTTTTTATTATCTAAAGTAACATTGCAAACACTCTTCTTATTATTAAATGAATTTACTGTATGCAATATTTGGTTTTTATCATAACCAACCTTTAAAAATTCATTAGTAAAGTGTTCAATATTTAAAATTTTATCACTCTTATATTTACATAATTTATCATTGCGATGCAAAAATGATTTCAGACTTGCCATTTTATGTATCATTGGAACACGTGATTTAAAATGAATATATTCTCTTTCTCCAATAGGTTTAAAAATTAATTTATAATTTAAATCAGTAGCATCTCTAAATATTTGTAAATCCAAAAATTTTATTTTTCCATTTTTTTCATTCTCAATAGTCCATTTTAAATTATTTAAATTATTCAGATTATATAAAAGAACATCAATAATGTCTTTAGGACCACAAACAAAAACATCATCAACATATCTAGTATAAATTTTAATATCTTCAAAATTATAATAATTAAATATAATGTCTTCATATTTTGACAACATAAAATTACAAATTTGTGCTACCATAGGTAATCCCATTGGCCATCCTTTACCCATTTTATAAAACCTATCATTATATTTTGCAATAATATTATCACTTATAAATTTTAGTGATTCAATAATAAAATTTATTAAATGTTTATTTATAGACATATTAATTAATTCAATTTCATTTAAATTTAATGATACATAAAACTTATGGATACATAAAATGGCAAGTCTGAAATCATTTTTGCATTGCAATGATAAATTATGTAAATATAAGAGTGATAAAATTTTAAATATTGAACTCTTTACTAATGAACTTTTAAAGATTGGTTATGATAAAAACCAAATATTGCATACAGTAAATTCATTTAATAATAAGAAGAGTGTTTGCAGTTTAGATAATAAAAAATGGATATCTATGCCATTTATAAATAACATGAAATCTAAATTAATTAAGAATATATTTAAAGAAAAATATAACATTTTGTTTTGTGTTCCTCTGAATGTTAATCGATTGATTAATAATTCTAAGAGTATAATTCCTAAATTGCAAAGAAGTAATATGATTTATCAGATTTTATGTGGATGTCAGAAATTTTACATCGGTGAATCGAGATGTTCTGTGGAAAAAAGATTGAAGGAGCATCAATTATTATATAACCGAATTAAAAATAATGTAAATAATCAATTTAATACAGCTTCAATATTCTTAGACCATGAAAAAACTTGTAATTATAAGTTTACATTTAATAGTAATGAAATAAAAATATTAATGGAAGAAAGAAATTATAAAAAGAGGAAAATTAAAGGGGCAATATTAATTGATAAATATAAGAATGATGTTATTAATAGGCAAGTTGCGAATACGGCCATACACAGCTTATGGAAATATACGTAACATTAAGTTTGAAAATTTGAAATTCAGTTAAAGCTGATGAGGATTACCACGTAATCGAAAGTGCTACAAAAGAATTTAAACTATAATATTGTATTTACCATTAAAATTTATTTATATATTGAATTAAATGTTTATATGAATTGTTATTATAGTAATAAATAGAAATGAGGAGATAATATCCATTAAATAGAGAGAAACTTTAACTTTTGATGTTACTAAAAAATTATCAGTTACTACTAATTAACAATTCAATTCTTGAGACTAAGCAAGTTTTTCTAATAAACCTATAATAGCCCTTTTGTTGAGAGTCATTGAAGTAAAAGGGATCTCAATTTAATGAATATTATCTTTTAATTTTTATTCATTATATATATATAGTTAGGTTTATTTATAAAAAAATTTAAAACAAATATACCAGCAAATAACTCTTTTTTTTTTTTTTTCAAAATTTGATTTTTATTATTAAAACATTAATAAATCCACTTTTTTTATAATGATGCAACCATTTTATATTGCCTTCATAAAAGGACTGAATGGTTTGATGCAGTAATATAATGGCAGATTCTGAAGCTTATAGTCTGTAGGTCATAGCCCAACTCCATCACTTCTGCTATTTGAACTTCTTTAAAATTTTTAGCCAATAAACCATTTTATTATTTTTTAAAGGACTATAAAGTGTATCATCATCATCATCATCATTATTATTATTAATATATTAAATTTTTCATTTTTGTTTTATTTGTCTAACACCTATAATCATGATTTTACTAATAAAAATATTTTTACTTTACATTTTAAAAAAATTGTTAAAAGAAATATGGCATATAATCATATTAATAATTTGTTATTTATATTTTTATGTATATTATTGTATATTTGTTATGAGGCAATTTTGTAATTGGCTTAATTCTGTAGTGTTGTATGGTAAATAAATTGAATTATTATTATTATTATTATTATTATTATTATTATTATTATTATTATTATTATTATTATTATTGTTGTTGTTGTTGTTGTTATTATTATTATTATTATTATTATTATTATTATTATTATTATTATTATTATTATTATTATTATTATTTTTTTTTTTTTTTTTTTTTTTATTATTATTATTATTATTATTATTATTATTATTATTTTTTTTGTTGTTGTTGTTGTTGTTGTTGTTGTTATTATTATTATTATTATTATTATTATTATTATTATTTGACAGAGCAAAAAGAATTTAATCAGATAAGACATAAAGCTGATAACACCAATAACAATGTTATAAAAAGTAATGTTAAGCCAGGAGTGATGCCTTGTGACAATAAAGTTAAAGAGAATAAATCTCAAATATTTAAAAAAGAGGGGAATATATACTAACAAGTTAGTAATATAATTGTACTGCAAATCAATCTACTAATAATAAGGCTTTTTTTTTTTCTGAAATAGATGGAAAATCTTATAAATATAATATTCATTCTGATATTAACACTAATAATTTCAAAAAGAATAATGATGAGAAGAATAATATTCAGACCTGGACTGAAATAGTGACATCATTGGATAGTAATAAGAGTAATAATAATAAAAATGATAACAATGGAAATAAAATAATACAGAAAAATAATTCTGACCTGTGTACTAAATTAATGGTACAAGATGGAGAAATTAAAGATAGTAATGATGGTTTTTACAGTATCATATAAAAAGAAAGCCAATATAAAGAAGGCAAATAAAATAGCCATAATAGAAATTCAAGAAAATCATAATATTTTGGCTGTAAAACAAAAATAATTTATTAAAAAAATTTCCCATGAGAATTGATATAGCAGTAAATGATAAAGATATTATTAATTATCTAATGGTTAAACTTAAGACTTCAGTTGTTTGTTATAAAATACCATCTGAAAGAAAATATGCTTTTTTTTACATTTCAGTGGATAAACAATATGTAGAACATATGACAAAGCCAGAGCTTTGGGCATGTGGTTCCATATTACTTCCTTTTTATGGAAGATTACATAAATCAAATTCTATGAATGAGTTAAAAAGAAGAATAAAGGAGACTTTGATGATAAAACTTCTTGATTCTGAGGCTATCAATCTTATGAAGACTTCTTTTGATATTAAGGTAAGGTGGAGTTGAAATGAATTATGAGAAGGTTTGTTTATATATATATATATATTATTTCCGTTAGTTTGATTTTCACTTGAGAAGGTCTATTTGTAGTAGATGAAACCATGGTTGTGTAAGGATTTTGATAAAATTTTGGATTTAATCTAGTATTGTATTGTTTTATGGTTTTGCATTTTTATTTTTGCTAGTATAGCAGTTTTGGTTTTATATATATATATCTTCAAAGGCCCAAATTAAGGATGCTAAAATCTGGAACTGTTAAAATTGAGACAAAAGAAATAAAAAACTCTATTTGTATATGTTAGATCTAAACACCAAATTTATACTGATATAAAATTAAGAACATGATAATGCTAATTTTTATTAATGCCCTAAGCCTTTGAACAAACTGCATCTATAATAGTACAAAATAAAGAAAGATTTAATTAATCTTTCATTATAATAAAATATTAACATGATGAATATTAAGAGCTATAATAAAATAAATTGATCATATGGACTGTTTATTTTATATGACTTATAAATGGCAAAGTTGAAATTTAAAATAGTGTTAATTGTATAATGTAAAATCTGTATTGAAACAAATATACTAGGTAAAACCAAATCTGTAATAAAATAAAATGAGTGAAGATTATGCAGGCTTTACTAATAAATAATTTAAAATCAATGTTGAAATAATATTTAAAAATCATTAATAAATTTATATTGGTGTTCATTCATAAATAACCTTTCTGTTACTGTGTGGTAAGTTTATATTGTATTCAAGAATGTATAAAGATATTAAGCTTATTGATTCTCTAAAATTTCATTACAAAAATTTATTAATAGCTTTTATACCAATGAGTTTTTATGAAAATATTAAATTAACTTTTAATCATTACTGGATTCTATTATAACAACAAAACATATTATTTTATGAATTAAATATTATATGTTTATGTTTATAATAAAACTACAAATTATAATTACTATCTGGATATATCTATTAACTTAAATGAGATCATAATTCAGATTTAATGAATAATAATAGTTTATTTACAAAGTGAACAATAGAAAATTAATAAATATATTATGGTAATTTAAATTAAAATATATAATATTGTATATGTTTGATCTGTCAAAGTGCTGCTAGACATAACATTCTTTTAGACAACATAGAAAGTGCATGTAGACATAACATTCTTTTAGACAACATAGAAAGTCATGTGGTGGAAAATACTAACTTGTCTTAGTTTGCCTACTGAACATTCATCAAACAAACCAAAATAAAATTAAATAGAATCTATTATGATTATAAAATATAAAATTTAGAACTATTTGGTTCGCCCACCTATAAGTATATGTTAAATAACCTCTTCAAAATAATAATATAAAATCAAATAATTACATATAATAAAATCATAAATAGACCATATAACCTGTATAAGTAATGAGTAATATTTATCACCAACAGTTCTACTGCTCTTTAAGTTCCCAATTTCATCAAGAGAATCCAATATTTTAAAGTACAATAATTCAATAAAAGAAATGTGTAATTCTTTAGAATATTTGAAGTTTATTTATTAAACTGATTATTAATAATTCCTGGTAAGATATTAATGCATAATATTTCTATTGTCATATATTCTTGTTAATCATTGGTTTATTGGTATACATATATAAATACAGATGCATGTAAGTATTAACTTCTATGGTTAAACTTTATTTACATTTCTAATGATAATTACATTTGTTAAAATGGTTATCATTTTATACTTGGCACGTTAATAATCCATGAACACTTAATATATAAATACACATATACATTCACAGCGTCAATACTTCACTAACACTTTTATTACTTTTAATTATTCCATTAGTTGGCATAAGACAGATTATATTAACATTTAATAGATCAAACTTTTTCCAGCATTCTTTTAAAAACGATTATTCCATTTGTTAAAACAATTATTATTTTATCCTTGGCATATTAATAATTCATGAGCACTTGATGTATAGATGCACATATATATTTATTTAATTTTTAAATAAACATTTAAAAATATTTTCTCCAAAAATGCTTTCAAATAATAAATCTCATCTTCATTATTATTTTAATATCTCTCAAAAGATTTACTTTTTGTCCTGAGAGTAAACGTTACACTTCTGTTTATCTTTTCATCATGTTGCTTTACTTAAAACATTTTAAAAGTATATATTGCCATTAAATATATATATATATTACAAAATGTAGTCATGACTAAAGCAATCAAAAAGAAGAAGAAAAAAAAACAAAATAATAAGAACTTCTCAAGTGAATGCACAGACTATATATATGTTTTTGTTGACTGATAGTTTCATGAATTATTTTATATGTTAGTGATACATTCAGAATCTACACTTTTAATTTCACTGAGCAATTATTGAGTTCACTTGAACACAAGTCAGCATCTCTAACAATATGTCTTTTTTTTTAGATTTTAAAATAATAAAACAATAACAATGGTATTTAAATTCCTTCTTTTTTAAAATAGAAAAATTGCATCTTATTTGCTTTTAAAATACTGCTACAAACAATATATTTTGAATAGCAAATATTACCTCTAAAAAATGTGTCATTTTAAAATCCACATATGCACATAAATGAACACACACTTAAAATGTAATTCATCATTTATTTAATAAAACTTATTGTTATTAAAATATGTAGATAAATATAATATTATTTTGATCTTAAAACAGCATGCAGAACTTTAACTTTATAAGTAATTTCAAAATAGGATGTCAAGACTATCATATATTATTTTTAAGAAAAAAAAATAAGAAAAAAATCAAATTGCAAACTACTTTTAAAAAGATAAAAATAAATTGTGAAATATTACTTTTGTATTGTGGTGTGTTTTCCTAATAACTTAAAATTAGATATAATACCACTTGATGATTTTAAAATAATCAACAGTCTATAAAATCAATGACCTACAAAATTTAAAAAAAAATTATTGTGTATATATGACAATATCTATTCCAAATCTAACCAAGATGGTACTATATATATATATAAGATGGTTGAAATATCAGCAATGATTTAGTGGATTTATTAATAATTAAGTAAAAATAGGCAAATTTTGAAAGAAAAAGATATATTGATATTCCTGGATCATTTTTCAAAAGGAGAAAGTAAAAAAATCAGTCATCTTTTATAAGCTTGATTAATCAATGAGTACTAGTTGTTAATGTTATATTCATATACCTTTAATAGTTAATAGCTATGGTTGTTCATTAGCAAGAAGTTTGAACTTATATCTGCATATCCAGAAATCACATTAAACTTTTTATGCTATTATAACCTAAATTTTAAAAAATATCCTATGTTTTTGAAAAACTAGAAAGAATTGCTGTTCCTACAAGTATATGTAAGCAAGAAAAATAATATGCTATTTTAATAGTATATTCAATTCTAGCAAAAAAATAAAGAGTGCATATAACAGTTTTATATCTAATGTCAAAACTATATGATTACATGAAGAAGTTGTTTTAGGTTCAGAACTTTATATCCTAACTGCATAAAAAAGATTGCAGCGGTGATTAGTTGTATAATCCATAAATCCAAACCTTTTACTGATAAAGTTCAGTAATCAGAAATTAGGTTAAGGAAATGGATACCATACTAACCTAATGAGTATTATTTATTCAAACTAACAATAGATGAATTTAAAATAAGGCAAATTTTAATGAAATATTACTTTTTAAAGCATTGCTTTTAATAATTAAAATATTTTATAAAAAAAAAATCTAAGATGCCATTTATTATAGACCACATTGAAAAATCTATTGCAATACTTTTAATCTATGTTTATTTAATGTATTTGTTGACAGTGATATACGCAAACAAAAGGATTGCTGCCTATTGCCAAGATTAAATAGTCAAAGACTTAAAATTGTGGTTTATAATATACGTGCATGTGTGTTTGTACCTATATGCACATGTATGATAGAAAGAGAAAAGTAAAACACGTTTTAAATAATCAATAGATAGATGCATAAAATGTGTTAGCAGTCTCCATCCCCCTCTTTCTTTCTGTGGATAAGTGAAAAAGAAAACATCACTACTCACCCAAGTATTAAGTAGTGAACATTTTGGATAAATTTTCACTCTTTATTTTATCCTTTACTTAAAAATAACTAAAACTTATTTACCAATTAATATTAGATGATTTATTGTGTTGAATGTGGGTCAGCTAATCTGGAAAAACAATTAAAAGCCTTTTTAGAATTTTTTAAAAAAGATTAGCATGGATTTGAATCCAAGCTACGGATAAGGCAAATGTTAGTCCTACTCATCTTCATTTATATAGACAAAATATATTTAGAATAGCTTTTAAAATGTTGGCTTAAAGCTTAAAATTGAAAGGACGATTCATAGTGTACTATACATTTAACTAAATTATAAGGCAGGTAATTTAATAAAATACTATATTTTTTTGTGTTGCATTCTTAATAAGTATGCTAGTCGATTATTTATTAGAGATGTAGAATCGGAAAATATTTTAAAACTAATATATAGTTCATTACATCAGTAATTTGAAATAATCTCCATTTTTCAGATGTGGCGGCTTGAAAACATTGGACTGCCATAATTTAGGTTTCGTCGATAATGTTCAATAAATGTATAGCATTTATTATTATCATTATTTATATAAGCAGTGGTGTAATAAATTTTAACATGTGAACATTAATTTTAAAACAATACATGTATGTATGTTGGAGAGAATGTGCATACGTATGTGTCTATGTATTTTTTCTATTTTAAAAAAATAGTTTGTTTTTTTAAATGTAATTGTACATGATTCACTTACAAAAAAATTAATATAATCGGATTAGTTGTTCAAGACGCTTATTATAAGTTACAGGTTCGGCACTAAAAGTGGTAAGATTTAATCTGGAAACATTCAGTAATCATTCTACAGCTTAAACAGCACAGAGCAAAAAAAAAAAAACACAACTAAAAATTACTAACAAAAACTGAAATAAATGAAAGAAAACTGGGAAAGACCTAGAAAAAAAGAATCCACTAATGATCTACTCTACATACAGCTATATTATTTAAATTATTGCACGTGTTATTTATACTATTTTTACTACTATTATGATTCTATTTTTATTTCTAATAATAATGATGTAGATATTTGGTTTTAATTGTAATAATTATTAATCATCATAATCAACCAAGCAGCTAACAGATTCTCTATGAATTTTTAGACAGTTGTTTGTACATTTAAAACTACTTTGTATCTTTCCTACCTCATTATTATTTCTGCCTTCCAGTCATTAGTTTTAATATATAACTATGAAATTCTTTTTACATCTTTTATTTCGCAATTTTTTCTAATATAGGGTATAGGAGCACAGACTTTCACACCACCCACCTCTCTCCACTCTATCTAATAACACTGATACACCTAAACACATATATGCTGAAAAGATAAATAATCACCAATATACGTATTTCATGCTAAACCAGCAATCATCAGTTGGTCCAGACTATCATCTTTACACACATATATAGTATAAGTGCTCAGATATATATTAAGATAGACTATCCTCATAGTTTAATGGACAGGCTTCAATCCACTCCACACTCCAACTCTTCAACCGTCCATCCAATTGAAAATCTGATGATGGAATGCTCAAAGGCCACCCTGAGGCCGAGATTATTGTCACACCCATGTTGACCCAAGGTCAATCTGAATCCCAAATTTACAGGACATAATCCATTTAATACATATGCAAGGATGGGCAGACATCTCTATAATGTAATAACTGAAACACAGGCTTGTTATATACCTGTGGCTATATATATGTAATATAGGGTATAGGAGCACAGACTTTCACACCACCCACCTCTCTCCACTCTATCTAATAACATTGATACACCTAAACACCTATATGCTGAAAAGATAAATAATCACCAATATACGTATTTCATGCTAAACCAGCAATCATCAGTTGGTCCAGACTATCATCTTTACACACATATATAGTATAAGTGCTCAGATATATATTAAGATAGACTATCCTCATAGTTTAATGCTGGTTTAGCATGAAATACGTATATTGGTGATTATTTATCTTTTCAGCATATATGTGTTTAGGTGTATCAGTGTTATTAGATAGAGTGGAGAGAGGTGGGTGGTGTGAAAGTCTGTGCTCCTATACCCTATATTACATATATATAGCCACAGGTATATAACAAGCCTGTGTTTCAGTTATTACATTATAGAGATGTCTGCCCATCCTTGCATATGTATTAAATGGATTGTGTCCTGTACATTTGGGGTTCAGATTGACCTTGGGTCAACATGGGTGTGACAATAATCTCGGCCTCAGGGTGGCCTTTGAGCATTCCATCATCAGATTTTCAATTGGATGGACGGTTGAAGAGTTGGAGTGTGGAGTGGATTGAAGCCTGTCCATTAAACTATGAGGATAGTCTATCTTAATATATATCTGAGCACTTATACTATATATGTGTGTAAAGATGATAGTCTGGACCAACTGATGATTGCTGGTTTAGCATGAAATACGTATATTGGTGATTATTTATCTTTTCAGCATATATGTGTTTAGGTGTATCAGTGTTATTAGATAGAGTGGAGAGAGGTGGGTGGTGTGAAAGTCTGTGCTCCTATACCCTTTATTACATATATATAGCCACAGGTATATAACAAGCCTGTGTTTCAATTTTTTCTAAAGATTTTTAAAGTTATATTTATTAATGGCCGGTCATTATGTTAGCTTTTTTATGATTGCTTTTATGCAAAAAATGTTAGTTTTTGTCGGGTTTTGTTGTAGAAAATAAAAGTACAGTATATTAATTTTTACCTGTTTTTTCATACTAGACGTTATATCAACTTTTTCTTTATGTGGAAATGGTCGAGTATCGAGGTACAGCTCACTCCAGATCTGAGCCCACATATTTCCTAGAGATAAAAAATATGCATTTCTGTAATTAACTATTATATTATATACAAAACAAAACAACTGAAATACAACTTTTTAAGTTTTCACCTAGTAAATGTGCAGGAATTCCTCCACTAGGATCTATTTTATCAGCTCCATAAATATGAATTAATTTTCTACGTACATAAGCATGTAACTGTTCGTACAGTGGCAATACTTGGAGAAATAGTTTTTCGATATCTTCTTCAAATGTGGAACTTTCGAATTCATCTCGCCAGAGGGCTCCAGCATCGGAAAAATCTTAAATGGTGCAAAATATTTGCCTATATTATTGAGATACTTATAATTAGATAATAATACTAGATTAAACATAAATGCTCATAAATAATTATTCTAATTGCAGTACCTAAAACTACTTCCATGGACAAATAATGTGAAATGCTGAGTGTTTAATTTCTGAATTTATTATAGAAAGTCCTGTTATAATTTACAGAATAATCATATCTATGAAAAAAAGAATCAATATGTAGTGTTATTTTGAAAAGTAAAAGTTCTATATTATTTAGGATAGTAGTAGAGTTGCAGACGCAAGAGGGATTTGAACTCAGACTTGCAAACATTTTTCAACTATTCACACTATCTCATATCACTGATACCCATGATCACACACATGTATCTCCAATATATGTATTTTGTGCTGAACCAGAACTCATCAGTTGGTCCAAATTATTATCTCTCACACATATATATATAATCAGTGCTCAGTTTATATTAAGATAGCAAATCGTCATACTTTAATGAACAGGCTTCAATCTACTCCAATTTCCAACTTTTCAGCCATGCATACCATTGAAAATCTGATGATGGAAAGCCCACATCCCATGCTGATGCCAATATTGTTGTCATGCCCATGTTGACCATGTACAGGACTGTATCCATTTAAATACATAAAAAAGGGATGGGCAGGATGCAGGCTTAATGTGTAATATTTAAAATGCAGGCAGTCTTCATCTACCTGGAACCTAATTGTAAATTTGGGGATTTGAACCCAGACTTTCGACCACCTTTCAACTATCCACACAATCTCCTATCACTGATACACATGATCACATAGTTGAAAGGTGCTTGAAAGTCTGAGTTATAATCCCCTATATTTACAATTAAGCTCCAGGTATATGAAGAATACCTGCATTTCAAATATTAGACTCAAGAGCTAAATAATATATTTATTATTTCGATATATGAACTCAAATTTTGAAACGTTTTACCTCAAAGAAAAAGATTTTAAAAAAATTGAACATTTAATAATAGATTAGAAAGGAAATGAAAACATTATTGTAGAGAAATAGAAAAAACATTGGGTCAATATGATTTTAAAAGCAGATAATTCAGAATTATTGAATGAGATATTTCCTATTGTCTATTTAAATCAAAGATATTTGGTTTATTCTAGGGCGAAGTACAATATAATATTATTGTGTTTGTACTACTTGAAATGATTTTCAGGTCTATTTCTACCTTTAATGTGGCTATAATACTATAGATTACATAATAAATAATAAAAGAAATTATAGAAATAGATGATGTGTAAATTTCAATTTTACATTGGATTTCTAGATTAAAAAAAGCATTTGACTTTATATGCATTCTTAATGCAATTAAAACGTTGAAACATTATAAAGTAGCTACAGAACATGAACTAATTCTAGTAATTAGACTGGTGGTAATATAAAAAGACAATCTTGGTAAAGGTTTGCAATAAGGCATACCAACTCTTTCAAATTTTTTTGTATCTGTTTTATGAAAAATGTTTTCGAATAAAATAAAAAGTAAAGAGAAGAAAAATAGTTGAAGATTACATCTAGATTTTCATATGATGTTGTTGTTTTTGAAAACAATGCTTTAGACATTCACTAAATGATACTATAATTATCAAGTAAAAACAAAAACATAGGCAAAAAAAAATCTACTTTAAAAAAGTTAAAGTTGTGTTTAATAGCTTTTAAAAAAGGTAATTAAAAATAAACAGTAATAAATTAGAAAAATATATTATAACAGATAAAATTAATCAACAAGACATCACATAATCACCATTTCTTACACCCACACAAGCTATTATTAACAGTAGCAAATCATCCATATAGTAGTGCCAGCCAATGCAAGTCTTAATAATGAATGAATGCAAGAAGGTTTGTGAATAAAATCCCCATCTAATACCTGCTCATCCAATATCTCCAGACTAGTTTCTGTCTTGTGGCTTTCATCAGTGAGGGGCTTTGGATCTGAGAGCACTGCACTTAGCTACTCACTGATGAAAGCCACAAGCTAGAAACTAGTCTGGAGATATTGGATGAGTAGCCACTAGATGGGGATTTTATGCACAAACCTTCCTGCATCCATTGATTACTGAGACTTGCACTGGGTGGCACTACTGTATAGAGAGTTTGCTACTATTAGTAAAATTAATCACAGAATTAAATTTTTGATGGAAGTGTTTTTGTAAAAATTAATATCGAAAGAAAATATGACTATAAAAAAAGTTTGTAATAAATGTGTTTTGCTAATATTTGCTTATAAATCTGAAATTTGGACTCTTAACAGAAAAACAACACAGAGATTGCAAACCACATATCAAAAAACTATCATGGAATCAAAAGTGAAATACATGAGTAACAGAACAAAAAGATATTACAATACCATTGAAGGAATTAAAAAACAGAAAAAGTACTAAACTAGATAATTTTGTTAGAGAAGATGCTAACAAGTAGCCAACTCAAATTTTACTTCTGGTCTTAAATGAATGTAAAGTTCTAGAAAAGTACTACAAATGAGTTAGGTTTGTAAATGTTTAAAGAAACCTATGGATTAAAGCTACTAGGTCAAATTTTTTGAAAGATTTCATTTTGCCAATGATTGAAGATACCAAACTTACTGCAACCAGCTATGATTCCATTCTTCCCCAGAAAATATCTTAATGATTATTACTAATCACTTCTAGGTTAAAAATTTCATATTTCTATCCCAGATATATATGTACTTTAAACTTTAATTAAGATAATTATATTTATTAATATTAAATACAAACATATCGAGTCGTTACTTCAACTCTTTTCACTTTTTTTTATCCAAAAAAAAAAAAACTTTATTAATCCAGAAAAAATAAATAAATACATAGTATTGTATGATAAAATCAATTGGCAAATTAAAGTTCAATAGGCAGATTCTGCAAAGTGTTAACTATTAAATAAAAAAGGTAGAATAAAAGTTCAATTATATATATATTTCTTTTCTAAAGAAAGGTAATTGATAATATCCAATCTGGTCTTTAAATGTCAATTAGATCCCATGTGCTATTGAATAAAGCTTGTGATGATATTTGATTGTCTCTTTCTTTTATCATTCTGATTATCCTAATTAGCATCTTCAGAGAATCTGTACAATTGGAATTGAAGAGAATATCACATCGAGTTAGTCATAAACTATATATTAAAAAAGTGGCACTTCTAATATAGGCAAAAACTCCCACTTTAATTCCTTGTATCAATTCAGGTATCAATGAGCCTTTATGTTTATAAATTAAGCTAATAAATGTTCTACAGACTTCCAAATGTTCAATCATGTCTTCATCTCTGCGACATAAACCACTTTTATTCATGTTTAACAATATATATGCAACTTTTACTTTACCACATATATTCTGATGTAATAATCATTAAAGTATCATAGTTGTGTGCATTTAAGTTTTGCACATTCTCTGTAAATTGTAATAATTTAATATTGATAAATACTGAACATGATGAAAAAAGACATTCAGGTGATTATAGTAAATGTGGGAAAATAAAAGTTATTAATATATATATTTACATATGCTTAAACAGGCAAATATACATTTATGATTTGCTATCTTAATATAAATGGACCACTGATTATATATATATATATATGTGTGTGTGTGTGTGTGTGTGTGTGTGTGTGTGTGTGGAAGATGATATCTGTACCAACTGATGATTATTGGTTTAGCATGAAATACATATATTGGAGATCACTTATCTTTTTCACATATATATGATCATGGGTATCAGTTGTATGAGATAGAGTGGATAGCTGAAGGAGCTTGAAAATCTGTGTTCAAATACTCTATAATTATGTCTAAAGTCCAAGTATATATAAATGTATACTTGTATTCAAATATGAGTTTTAAAAAAAGTTTTAAAGTAAAATAAAATTAAAAAATAATAATAATAGCTACAGATCATCTAATCAGAATTGTTGAGAACTATGATGAAAAAATAGACACCAACTCATTACATTACTCATTTGTTAGTCAGTAAGGATTCCTATTGTTTGTTTGTTTTTTTTTACTTTAAAGTTAAGAATATTTATTTATATACGTGCTTATCAACCAATGGTGGATTGGTGATGGGGAGAGAAAACCTAACCTGAAAAATTCTAACAAGGGCTTTGAGGTTTTCATCATCGGATTTTCAATGAAATGGATGGCTAAAGACTTGGAGTTGCGATGAAGATTGAAATTTGTCCATTAAAGTTAAGAGGAATTGCTATCTTCATATAAACTGTGCACTGATTGTATATATGCATGGTAGATAGTAATCTGGACCAACTGATGAATGCTGGTTCAGCTTGAAATACGTATATTGAAGATCATTTAATTTTTTTACATATATGTGGTTATGAGTATCAGTTGTATAAGATGGAATGGATGGATGTAGGGAGCTTGAAAGTCTGAGATTAAGCCCCTTTTAATTACATTAAATTCAGTATAGACAATACACATGTATTTAAATATTACTTTTAGAATTTTTTACTACTCTGAAAAATTTCTTGTTTAAAATTAGAACACTACGTTATGGATTTATAGCCTAGCAAAATGTGTGTATGGGTAATATATACAATATATATACACACTCAATATTACATATGTGTTGCTATGGTGTTTAAAATAATTAGTTACAATTACTTTTTTATTATTATAAATTATTTATTATAATATGAAAAAAATCTAAAAGTTTCTGATGAATAAAAATAATTTATTCTTAAGTTATTTTATGCAATTCGTCTTTTTTTATATCTTTAAATTCAGTTTACTTATTCTGCTTCTTTTTTTTGTTGCGATAATATGTTCGTAGATAAAATATAAGGTTATAAAAATAAGATGTTGACAAGCTTCGTGAGAAAAATATGAAAAATACATTTTTTTTTCGATTCTGAAGAGAGAGAGAAAAAAAGAAAATATTAATGAGTTTTCTTTTAGATTAAATGATATGCTCTTTGAATTATGATAGACTTTTGTAAAATATTATTTAAAATAAAACAAATAAAATCCATCTTATTACCATAAATAAAGACATTTACTGTACTTTTAAATTTATGACACCTTTCCAGTTAACACTTCGCTGATGATTAATCTCATATATTAGTTAAGTGTATATATACATAAGAAGACCTGTTAAAAAAATAACTTTTATACATAAATTGTGCTGAAAGAATAAGAATTAATATCTCACATCTGTTTAAACACATAAAAACATGCATATATAGAGAGAAATATGTAATTTCATAAATAAGTATCTGCAACTCTTTCAAACATTCATTTATCTTTTAAAAGAGATAGAGAATAGGAATTAGCACATCCGCCTGACATAATTTGGGTTTCGAATTCGAGACAGATAAACCTTGAAATATTTTCAGATCACAAAAAGGCTTTAGAAGTTTTTCCAGGTAAATGACTCCACATCTAACTCATCTAATCACCAAATAATGATTGGTATATGGTTACCAAATTTACTGTTAGAGAATACAAGTCTTCAGTTGGACATCCAAATATCAATGGCTGACAACTATAAAAATAAAAAGAGCTATTGCAATAAGATGTGTTTTTATATGAGTGCGAAGAGAAATATCAGACTGCTACAGCTCTGTCTCCAATAGTCATCATTACCATTCTTTTCATATGTTCGTATTTTGTGCTTATTTTTTTTCTAAGCTATATCTATCTCTTACTTTATCTCGGTATCAAATTAGTTTTATTTTTTAAAATTTATATATGAGGTATATTAATTTTATTTTATTTGCTTCTCTTTTATTTTGTCCTCTCTATATATAAAAAGGTGAGTTTTGTGTTTTATCAAAAAAATTAAAAAGAATAAAAATATGTCTGTTAAATCAACCCATTAAAATAGAGAATTGTTATTAAGAAATAGTAAATAAAGTCTTTAGTAGTAGTTGGTTTAAAGTAACGACATGTTATCAATTACTTCTTTGAATCAACTCTGACAATAGAATGATGAATTTGTGCAAGCACCCTTCTTTCTTTTTTTTTTTCTGAAACTATATAAAACTAAAAAGTAGAAAATAAAAAAATATATAATTTTTTGTAAAAATACACTAATATATAAAAAAAATAAATTCTTCAATTTTCACAGCTATAAATCACTAGCAAACTCTTCATACAGGAGTGCCATCCAGTGCAAGTTTAGATAGAGATTTGATTCACGAACCTTCTTGCAGCCATTGATTACTAAGGCTTGCACTAGGTGGCACTACTGTATGTTTTTATGCTGGGTTTGGGAAAAGATAAGGGGATTTAGATATAAAGGCTATAGAGTTGACAAAGATTATGTTGTGGAAATGGGATGGAGCAGAATATGGGAAAACTTAAGAGTGGGACATGGAAAATTAAGTGGCTAACAGGTTTATCTGGGCATAATTGCTCAGATATTCTTGACTTCATTTAAGGAGAAGCCACAGTACATCACATCACATGTCAAAAAATATTTAAATACTGTTAAATGTAAAGAAGATTTGTGGTCTGCAATACTGTTAAATGTAAAGAAGATTTGTGGTTTGTGATAAGGTTAGGAAGACAAGAATGGATGGTGGCTATAGTGTATATAGCTACTAGAGATAGTCAAACTATAATGGAGTGGAACAATAGCATATATGAAATGCATAATTAAGGATATACAGAGTTTTAAAGAAAAGGAAGAAGAGAATAATGGTTATAAGTGATATGAATGGGCATATTGAAGAAATTGATGATATTTTAGAATGAACAGCTTAGTTTTTTTCATGTGTCATAGCATTAGCTGGGAAGCGAGCCTGCTAACCCAGGACAACTGCTTGTGAAGCAGCTGTTGCTGACCTCTCGACCACCAATGCTAGACAAGAATTTTTGTCAGAGAGAGAATTTGAGCATTGGAAATTTTTCAAGTTTTTATGAGAGACAATACACATGGTTTACAAATAATATATTCTATAGTCTATACAATAGATTCTGCATTAGTAGAAAAAGAGGGAATGAATAAAGTATAGAAAATTAAGATGTTTGATAATGTAGAGAGAATATGTAATAGTGATCATAACTTCTTTAAAATAGAAATGGTTAATAGTGTGATGGAAAGTAGAAATAAAAGTAGAAATGATAGTGAAAGATTTGGATGGAGAATGAATGATAAGAACAAGTTAGAAGAATATAAAATAAAAGTTGAAGAAACCATGAAAGAGTTGGTTGGGGGTGTGGTACAATAGAGAAAGTGGCAAATAGGGATTTAGGTGAGAATATTCAGAAGAATAAAAATAATAAAAAAAGTGAGAGTTAGTAAAAGTGTAAAAGAGAAGTAAAAATCTTGTAGAGAATATAAGTTTACTATTAAGGACAAAAAAATGAAAAAGATGTTAATGTTAAATGGGAAAAGTATTAAGAAAAAAAGAAGTTGGATAAAATAGATAATGAATTTGAATAATAAATTGTTGGAGGATATTAATAAAAGTGGAAGAGATGGGAGTAAAAAGTTTTGGAAATGCATTAAACAAAGGAATGTAAGGAGGAGAGAGATAGTATTACTACATAATGAGGGAGTAGAGAGTAGCTCTAGAGAAGAATTAGAGATAATATTAATAAGTATATAATGGGTATAGAAAAGATGTTAGATATGAAGGACAGAGTCATAGCCAACATGAAAGCATATATCAATGGGAATATTAGATTAATAGAAAATGAACTGAATGAGGCAGGAAAGAAAGTGGAAAGGCAAGAGGTTTAGATAAATGGGCAGCAGAGATGGTAATGAATTTAGGGCATAGGGCAAAAGTAAAATTATTATTGTGTTTTAATAAGATATTTTCCATATAGTTGGAGTAATATAAGAGTAAGGCTTACTATTTAAAGGAAAGGGTAAGGATCATAGACAGTTAAATAATCATAGACTGTTAGAGGTAACATCAGTTTTATATAAAGTTTTCTCATATATGGTGGCTGGAAATGTTTCAAAATTGATGGAAGAAAATAACATAGTGGGAGAAACGTAAGGATGTATTTTTGATCAGATAGGCATAAAGGAGATACTTTATTTGTAGTTACACAATTTATGGATATAAGTAGGTATATAGGTAGTCAGTTATATATGGTTTTTATAGATATAGAGAAGGTGTATGATAGAATAAATAGAAATAGATTATGGGTAAGTTTAGTAAATTTGGGAATGGATGGAGCTGTAGTGGCTATTATTAAGAAATTATATGAAAATAATTACTATACATATCAATTAGGGAATATAGAATCAGTTAAAGTTAAAAATGGGATGGGATTAAGGCAAGGATGCCCTATAACATCTATTTTGTTTTTGTTGTATTTGAGAGAAATGGAGAGAGCAATAGAAAAACTAGGAAGAGGGATATAGATGCCATTAATAGGTGGCACAGGAATATATACATTATCGGGTTTGTTATTTGGAGAGGATGTCTTTTTGTTTGCACAAAGACTGGAAGACATGGAAATTATGCTGAGGGTATGCACAAGGGTTGGTAATGAAATGGGGATTAAGTTTAGTGAAGAAAAATAAAAAATAATGATGATTAATGCTGAAAAAAGAAAAAACAAAGAATTTTTATTGGGGAATATAAGGTTAAATGTGGTGAATAGATATAACTATGTGGGAATTATCTTAAGTAATCAGCAAAATTTCTTGGATGAATGAGAAAAAATTGATAAATGAAACAAAGAAAAGAAAGGGATTGATAAAGAAATTAACAGTGTTTTCATATAATAAATATGATGTAACTAGAATTATATGGGAGTGGTGGCAGCAGGATTAACATATGGTAACAATGTGTTATGTGCTAGTAAAGAGGCATTAGATTAGTTGGAAAAAGTACAAAGAGAAGTAGGAAGACATGCATTAGATGCATATGTATGAATGGCAAAGGAGGCAGGTAGTTCAGGGAAAATGGAATGGTCAAGTTTTTTTATGTGGGATGCAAAAAGCAAAATGAAACTGTTTGATAGATTGCAGTTTATGGATAATAAAAGAACAGCCAAAATAGTATTTAATTGGGTTATTAATAAAGGGCAGGTAACAAGATGGGTGAGAAAGGTCATGTGGTATGCAGAAGATTTGGATAAAGAATTTATGCCAGTATACTTGTACAAAAGGTGGGATGATTGTGTTAAGAGAATTGTTGAGTATTATAGTGGTAAGAATGGGGATAGAAGAATAGATGCATTAATGAATAATAGGAAGTTAGAGAAATGGAGAACTAGTGTGGAGAGTAAAAAGAGTTTAAATATATATAGAAATAAATGGAATATTGGGTGCGAGTTAATTTATGATAATAGCAAGGAAAGTAGTTTACTGTTTAAGGCTTGAACAGGATCTTTAGTAACAAGGGAATATACACATAAATTGAAAAATATGGGTGATTTAGTCTGCAAGTTCTGTAAGGAAGCATAGAAAATATTAGGCATTTGTTAATTGAATGTAAATGCCTCGAAGCAGAGACATAAATAATAAAGTTGCGGAAGAATAAATATAAGGAAAGTGATTATACAGAATGTGGGTTATTGATTTGTATGCTGGGTTTGGGAAAAGATAAGAGGGATTTAGATATTAAGGCCATAGAGTTGACAAAGATTATGTTTCGGAAATGGGATGGAGCAGGATATGGGAAAACTTAGAGTGGGAAATGGTAAGGAAAGGTAAAGTAGCTAGTAAGTTTCTCTGGGCATAGTTGCTGAGAGATTCCTAACTCGTATAAGGAGAAGTCGCAGTGCAGAATATCACACCATTACTGTTTTCTCAGTGTTCTTACTATTATGTGACTAAAATCATTTAAATAACTTGCAAATAATGCCCTCTTTCTGGTGCTTATGTGATTCAACAGATAACTTTTTGATGCATAGATTTATCTTGATGCAAAAAGGTGGACATTATTTTCAACTTTATTTAAATGGTTCCTTACTTTTATTTTTGATCACATAATATCAAGAATACTGTGAAAGCTGAAAAAATTGATTCTCCTTCTTTATCTAACATCTGTCTGAATAGAAATGTTTTTTTTTTACTTTTTATTTATATTTTTGTTTTGTATAAAACTATAATGTAGTACACCATATCTTATTACCAGTGGAAATATTTGCTTATTTGGTTCATTTTCAATTAAAACTGGCTTAGTTTTACTAAAATGTTTTCACTACTGATAAAATATAATGGAAACAAGTTTAACAAAATGGAAAACTATTAGTTATTAGCTTAGACAAAGCAGTGCAAATCAGTAATGAGTCTAGCTATTACAACCCCATCTACAGTAATCTTGAGGAATCAATCTTTACTAGTTGGTAATGCATTACTCAAACTTACTATAGATAGCATAAGTTGCTCTTGTTTTACGATAAATTATGTAAGCTTAAGAATTAAGCAATAGTTTTTAATAAAAGTACTGTTTAAACTTTTTAAAAATATAGATACAAAAAATGTGGAACTTTGTTGTTAGGAATACTTCAAAACCTGAACGCTAGAATGGTTTATAACTAAAGCAGTGGAAAATTGAGAATGATGTAACTGTTTTTAGTCAAACTGACTTTCCAGAGGGAAAAAAGTTTAATTAGATCAATAGTTTGACTAAAGTTTTTTTGACAGTCAAGATTATTAAGTGAAAGGGGAATCTGCTGTTATTTTCTATGCTTGAAATTTTTAGACAATGTCAATGAAAGACTCATTAGTTCAAAGAAATAAAACTATTATTTCATGTTAAATGGTACATTTGCATTAATAGTATAAAAAGGCTGTTTTTTATATTTAATATGCATATTAGAAAAAATATTAAATCGTGGATCAAAGTTTCTGGAAGTAATGATTGCCTCTGTGGTCTGTTATTATTTCAGTGTTTACACAATACATAAATTGACTGTTTAGTCAAAAGATCCCTATAAAAAACTTGGATACCTCCAGCCTTAAACCAATGACATTTTATAACTGTTACAATTAGAAACCAAAATGTAAAAAGAGCTAACCTTGTTTGAGTACTTACAATTTCAAATTGATTAACAGATCATAGATTAGTGCATTCCAAAAATAAAATGAAAGTTACACTAAAATAGATATTAAGCCAATAAACATCACATGATCATCATTTTCTATGCTTGCTCATAACTGTTATCAAAACAGGGAAAACTCTCTATATGTATTGCCACTTGGTGCAAGTCAGAATAATCAATGGATGCCAGAAGGCTTGTGCATAAAATCCCCATCTAGTGCCTACTCATCCAATATCCCCAGACTAGTTTCTGACTTGTGGCCTTCATCAGGTCAAAGGCTCCTTACTGATGAAGGCCACATGCCAGAAACTAGTCTGGAGATATTGGATGCTATAGATGGGGGTGTTATGCACAAGTCTTCTGGCATACATTGATTAGTCCGGCGTACACTAAGTGACAATAGGTATAGAGAGTTTTGCCTGTTTTTAAAATAGATCTTACTCTAAAGATATTGGTAGTAAAGTAGATAATTGGACTGACAGGACAAAGTTAAAATCTGATTGATTAAACATTTATTTTCCAGTTGCAACTGCTGCATAAAAAATTTTTCTAACTGAATGTAAATTACTATTCTGTAAAATATGCAGAATGTGAAAGAATTGCATTAACCTGTGTCAAATATATGCATTAAAAATATGAAGAGTTGAACTCAGTTAAGATTTATATTTATTACTAATAAATTGAAATTTAAAAATCAAAGTTTATATTTATGATATATAAAAACATTAGATTATCAATATGGGTGTAAAGATAGAGTGCTTTATGCCTCTTGCTTGTCTTCAAAAATATATGTATAAGGAGAGTGTTCTGGATTTTTTACCTAGTGCATGGTTGTGATATAATTTAAGATGTTGAATGCACTGATAGAGACTGAAAAAGTCTGTAATATGTTTGGTTACATATTAGTGCTACCATTTTTGTTTATTTTTTAAAAGCACTTTCTGTTCGTGCTAAATTAGAATAGCTGTTAAATATCAAAAATTAGTTTTGTATAATTATAAGACTTGAAATTCTTCTAAGTCTCTTTTGAGTACAAGTAAGTCTATTTTTGAGTTCATTAAAAAGAATTCTGAATGTTTTTGGTGCTGGTTGTATTACTAGTGACTTAATTAAAAAGAAGTATATTATAATCACTACTTGGATAAAGGATGGAATTAATGTTTAAACTTTCAATGTATCAAAAAACCTAAAGTGATCGCAATCATACCAGAATTGTGTCTCCTTTGCTGCTTTAATCAATTAATTATTCTCAAGTCTTCTGTCAATCAAACAAGATATAAGAATACTTTATGAATTAATATTGTAAATGGAACACAATACTGGTATAATTTTGGTCACTCTAAATTTTTTATTACATTGAAAGAACAGATGGATTTAAGAAAAGATATAATTTTAGTGGATAGTCTTTTTTACATAAGTCAAGTAGAGATGATTGGGGGAGGGGGTGTTTTGATTATTTTTAAATAATGGTATAAAAATTTAGATGATTGTTTTTAATTATTTTTCTATTCTGCAATGCATTTGGTGTTGGAGAGGGAAACCAAAGTGACTACAGGTCTTAATGGAATACCTGGCTAGTTTTTAAAATAGGATAAAAATTTTAGTTTCAAAGATTGAATTTTTTTAGGAAATCATGGATTCACAAATTTGTGCTTAATAAAATCTGGAATGTTATTGAATAAGGTGTTTCCATTATCTAAGAAAATGATTAGCAATCACAAAGCTGGTTTTAGAGAATCAAAAATATTACAAGTATTAATTGCTAAATATTAGTTTTATTAAATAGGTCAACATATCTGGTTCATGTAATTTAAATGTTTTGTAGCAGTGTTTGAGTTATTTATTTATTATCCTGCTTCTTTCTGATAGTTACAAAGAAAATGTTAATATTGGTGGTATTTTAATTTGATACATTGAAAATGAAACTACTGTTGTATATTAATGTGGTATTAGCTCTCTTTTTTTTATAACAATAATTACTGGAATAATGTATAGCGAACAGATATCAGGATATGACCTACATTTGATAATAAAGTTTTAATATGAACTGAATAAAAGCTTAACAATATATTCATCTTTTTTCTGATGTTTGTGTTATTCTTGCCATTTTGAAGAATAGTTTAAAGAATGTTCTTAAAGATTTAAATACAAACTTATAAAGTTTTCATTAGTAAATAATGTTGAAAAAATCCAAGTATTTTATTTGACCAGTCAACAATGTACTTAGAATGATTATCAACTAGAGAATGTAAATTCAAATTAAATGGCTTGTCAATTTTTTTAAATAATAAAATGAGCTTTGATAGTGAGGTGGAGTACAGACTCCAATCTATTACTGTATTTAATAATTTGAAAGATATTTTATTAAAGTAATATATTTATTATAAATAAAATAATTACAAATTTGTTATTGAAAATGGGACACTGATCTGATATTGACATAATATAAAAGCACCAAAAAACGTTCATTTACAAATACTATAATGTCTCCCATGATAAACTTGTGTATTTATCTTGCCAGTGTAAAGAGACCAAGCTGACATTTTGTTAATATTGATTTTGAGTTTATATTTGAGGGTGTATTCATTAAGTATTTTTTCCAGAGTAGGTAGTTGCTTTTTGGATGTAAGAAAAACAGTAAAATCATCCATGTATGCAATACATGGTACATATTGTCCAGTGTGTGGAATATGGATTCCTTGTAATTTTTGTTGTATTTTGTTTATGAGAGGGTTAATGTAGAACATAAATAATAATGAACTGAGTGGAGTGGAGATCCTTGAGGTATGGATTGGTGGGGAGAGAAAGAAGGTGATGTTCTACCATTAATTGTAATATGGATTTCACGACTAAGGAGTAGATTGGTTGGTAGGTATAAGAGATTGTGTGGTATTTTGGTGTCTGCAAGTGTTTCAATTAAAATTTCAATAGGGACAGAGTCAAAAGCAGCCTCAATGTCAATTTGAACAGCCATGGGAGCATACTTTTTCTGCTCTCTAACTGAGTTTACAATGGTTTTGAAAATGAGGGCAGCTTGGCCTGTTGAGGAGCCTTTTTTTGCATGTTGCATTGATGATAATAGAGGGAGGAGATATGGTTCGATTTTATCTTTTAGCACCTTTTCCAGAATTTTAATACCAAGGGGACTCATGGAGATTGGTCGCAGATTAGATAGATTGGATATTAAAGCTTGATTTTTGATGAATGGAACTAAGGAGATTGGATATAGATCTTTTATGTTAAACAGCCTCTGTGATAGATAATTTGCTAAATCACATAGATATGTGGTGGTAAACTGACTGAGAACAACTATTTTGTTGTTGTTTGTTTAACATATCCCTTTCTTTAATTATTCTTTCTGTTTGCTCTAAAGCTATATAGTTTTATACCATCTATTTTCAACAATGTAACTTTGGTTAACAACAAATTCATGTAATCTAATTCGTACAATAAAGTATATTATTGAAACACAAATACTATAGTGTTTTTAAAATGTGATAGCTAGATTATTAAATTTTTTAGCTTACCACATATGTGCTACTGAATCTACTATGACAGAAGCCCATCTTCTATGGAGTGGAAATGTGAAACAAATGAGTAGCAACGAATGACATAAAACTTACATTTTGGAAAATATTAATATAATTTTCATATGATAAATAGATTCTATACATAAATTAGAATATTATCCCAAATACATCTTAAAAAGAGGCAATATTGATAATTTTAATTTGAATATTGTGGCTGATAAAAGAATGTAATGAAGAATTACAATTAGATAAAATGTTGAAGTCTTTCAAAAAGAAAAATGTATTGCAGAAGTTTAAAATATAGCAAAGCAAAATGTTAAATAAACTAGCCATACATAAAACTTTTTACTCTTTCCACTATAATTAGGATGACGATAACTAGTTACAAACACTTGCTGATTAAAATTATTACCACACATATATGTAGTAATTAACTTTTAGCAATAAAAATATATGTAACTAATCAAATAAATATAAAGATTTGTACTGCACATCTCATTTTACTTTAAATCTATATAAGAAAGTAATTTATCATTCAGTGTATAAACAATCTATTAAATAACCTCAAATTGTTGTCGAAAATACTTATAGAATGAACGAGGACTGATTTGAATTTTTATGCTGAATAATAATAATTCATAATTTTATATAGATTTAAAGTAAAATCACTTTTGAGAATCCGATTATATATATACAACCGAAAATTACATTTATATAATATAAAAACATTATAACAAAGTGTATACTTTAATATTTATTTTAGTGTCTATTATATATATATATATGCAGACAGAGAGGGGTGGTGAGATGTAGTTATAAAATAAACTGTTAATCATTGGGATTTTTAAAAAAAAAAACTTACTATTTCTCCTCGCAGCTTTATTATTTAATGAAATATACTGTAAAAAGAGTGGACGCAGTGGAATACCAACAGTATCATGCCATTCTTTCCAAATTCGAAGTAATTCACTATAATCTCTGCTTTTGGTCATTATTCGTGTAATATCTAAGATATATATATATATGGAATAAACATATAATAATTTTTTTTTCACAATTATGATTTTCAATCTAAACAAACAGATCTCAAGTGAAAACTATTGAGTAAAACATATATATAAAATCCTACATGAAACTTCTACAATTTTCTATTATTAATAATAACCACCCTTAATATCAAAGGAAGATCTCACATTGACACTAATAGGCAATATTATGTTATATAATACGCGATACAGAATATTTTCATATGTAAACATATTTCACAAACATATATATCTTGTACTGACATATACACATTTAAAAATGCTTACAAAGTTCATAGATAAACATATGTTTTTGATTTATAAATAAATTTTATAAATTATACTTAAAACTTTAAACTTTTAAATTTACCCCCCCCCCCCCTCTTTAGATTTATTTTTTAACTGCCATCATTTCTACATTTTCGTAAAATAAAAAAAAATCATTGAAAACATTTTCATTTGTGTTTTTTTCTTCTAACTATTCCAAACTTCTTAGAATCAGTTAAAGCTTTTCTGTCTACCACTCTATTGCTTAAACGTTCATAATTTGTCTTTTGTTTTAAGATTACCAAACAACTTTCTATTTTTGATGTTTTGTTTTATAGACTTTTTCATTACATTTTTCATATTTCCTCTTATTCAAAAACATTTTGCAATCCAATTACTCATTAGCTTAATAGCTTTTTCATTTATTTTTCACTTATTTTCTCCTTTGTACTGCTGACATTATTCTTCCAACATTCTCATTTTCATTCTTCTTTAAATTTTACATTTTTTAATCCACTTTTTTAAAGTATTTATTTTTAAATATTCCAACCCCCCTGTTTATTTGAGGCAGAAATTTACAAGCTTTTGACTTTTTAAATTCAATTTTAAAAAGCTACGATTGATTTTTTTTATATTATCATCTTTATCACAAAGAGTAGACTTTATTTGCACTTGTCATGATTTTAATGCCTTGTACGGTAGATTTGGGCAAAACTTCCAAAATTGATTTTCAGCTAAATAGTATGTGTGTGTATATACTCAGTCCAAACTAACTGAATAATATTACTAATTGCTCAGTCTGTCACCAGGGTTCTCAAAACAAATAACTACCCATTTATTTATTTATAGCTTTGAATTCAATCAGATATAACCTTTTTTTCTTCACCATAATTTTAATTTAATTAGACATACCAAAAAAAAAAAAAAAAGAAAGAAAGGTTAATTATAATTATTTCAGTTTAATAACTCAAAATGAAATATGTATGTCAAAAACTATAGTTTAGATGTCATATATCATATGCATTTAGCATGTACTCTTTTAAAGGTTACATTCAATATTAAAATTGCACATAAACTTTACACACATTTTTTCATTCACTATCTTTTTCCACCTCTACATATACAGTCAGACCTGTTACAATAAATGCTTTTATAATAAGCAGGTGATGTAACAAACACATTTATCACTAAATTAAGATTTTTACAATGAACACAAAAGTTACAATGAATGCTATTGGTTGATGCACTATATATTGTACAGAAGATATTTTAGAGACTTTCTACTTTGATTATAGAGCATTAACTATTTTAGTTATATGACTTAGTTGATAATTTAGCTCATTTAAATATTAATCAAATGAATTATTGATTGGAAAGTGATAGAGTTGGAAATGCAATGGACCTTGGACTTTGGAGTGTAATATTTTTTTAAGAAAATATTCTTCTGTATGTAAAATTTTAACCATGAGTCAGAAAAACAGAATTAGAAAGTTAATAATTTTCAAAAAATAATGTTCTCTCTTTTTTTACTCTTTATGACTTTTTATTAGAATAATTTTGTTATACCTTTAAAAGCTTGATTATAGTTTTTCTAAGATCTCCTGTATGCTTTTTCAAATTTATGTTTGTATGTATAAAAATTAAGATGGAAAAATTTATTAAATTAGTTTTTTTTTTATAATTTTATGATAAAATAAAGCAAGCCAAGCATGTTTCCAGCATTGTGATTGGACGCTACATATCTCACTTCAATTTGTTTTTATAATTAAAAAATTATTTAAGTCTTTAAGTGGAAAATTATTTATGCTTTGATTATAGAAAAAGATTACAAAAAAGACTGTTTGCATATTTCACACTTATGTCTGTGTATAAAGTTAAATAAATTAATTTATATTATTTTTGTAAACATTTTTGATTTGTATTGTATTTTTCTGCTTATATTGCCACATTAAATGGTAATCTTGTTCTGGGCAGTAGGCATAAACGGGGCTGTAATAAATGAACTTCCGAAACCAATTAAGATCATTATAAGTTGAAATAATATTATTATTGCCACACTAATTTAGAAATTTTAAAATAATACTAATGAGAAAAAGAAAATAATTATAATAACATTAAAAATATATAATGTTTTTTTAAAATTTTATACTAATAATTTATGTCCAATAATTGTTTTAGAATTTATATATTGTAACCGGGCCACCATACAATCCCTTTATTACCTCGGTTGTAACAATTTCCTGATGAGCATGTTGCAGGAAGGAACTATCGATTGGCATTCCCCAATGCAGATGTTATCCCATCCTACAACAATATTCCCTGCTCATCAGAGGATGTAGCACCATAGAGACTGGAAGCATCTAGACATTTCTGTGTTTGGTTTTCCAAACGGCACCACTAGAGTTCCATCTCACTACAACCTGACTTACGTAGGTCTAGTTATGCCAGACATAGCTCAGGAGGCATGAAATTCTCATGAACAAGTGCACTGAATGATGAGTGATGCAATAAAAAAAAGAATTGAACAACTGGATAACTAAAATTAATTTTAAGTAACAGTAATTTTATTTAATAACAGGTTTAAATAAATGTCCATCAAACAAAATATTTCATTAACAGTCCCTTGTATCTTTTGGGCCTACTTCCAATAACATTTTTATATGACTTTAAAAAAAATGTAATCTGTTGAGAGTAAAATAAAGTCCTTCTTTCAATAGTTCTTTAACAACTTATATCTTTAATTATTTAGTTAGTTCACAGAGAGGAGTGTGATATATTAAGACAACAGAGATAATAATGAAGACAACTGATAGCATTTAATTCAGAGTTCCACTTAATTCAAGAAATATTTTATTTATAGTCCATTGTGTATCTTGGTATATATCCAAATAGTAGGGCTATGTGAATTAAACAATGCAAGTTCTTTAACAATTTATATTTTACATCTAATTCAGAGTTCCACTTAATTCAACAAATATTTTATTTACAGTCCATTGTGTATCTTGGTATACATCCAATAGTAGGGCAATATGAATTAAAGAATGCAAGTTCTTTAACAATTTATATTTTACATCTAATTCAGAGTTCCAGTTAATTTTAAGTTAGTTAAAGCATAATACATATATTTTATTCATGGTTAGCCAAATCCAGGTTTGAATCCATACTATATGCACATTTATCCTAGGTTCATTGGTTTGGTATTCTTATTTCTCAACTCATATGTATATAACATGTTTTAATTCTGTGTTTATATTACTTTTTTCAGAGTTTTCAGATAATAAATAAAACCTTTTAAAAACAACAACAGAAAAATGATTTTCTCAATCTTTCAACTTATTTAAGGACATGGTTCATTATACGCATATACCATTAACTTTTATTGATGTACTAGCTCATATTTAAATATTTGAATTTGTTCACAATATAGTATAATTCTACTAAATACATTTATTTTGAATGTATACCTTCATTTTGATATTTTCTAATTTTATCTAAATTATAAATATGTTATTATAATTTAATTAATTATAGTTATGTGTAATATTCTTATACAATCAATAGGCAGGTAAGCATTTGTAATTTTATTTGGTTACTCTAATATCTATCATAAATATTGTTGTTTGGTCTGCCACAGAGGTATGTTTCCAGATATAAGTTGATCAGTAGTTTCATTTATAATTTATCAATAATAAATGTATTTTCATGTAGCTACATTTATTTATAATTTTAGTTTCATTTATAATTTATCAATAATAAGCATATTTTCATACAGCTACATTTATTTATAATTTTAGTTTCATTTATAATTTATCAATAATAAACGTATTTTCATATAGCTACATTTATTCATAATTTTAGTTTCATTTATAATAAACGTATTTTCATATAGCTACATTTATTCATAATTTTAGTTTCATTTATAATTTATCAATAATAAACGTATTTTCATGTAGCTACATTTATTTATAATTTTTTTTAAGAAAGACATTTTGTCTTGTCTTTTATAAATACACATAATATCAAATATTTTATAAAATCATTACCTTCATTTTATCCAGTTTGTTCCTTCATATCCATGATGTGACTGCATTCAAAAGGGGGCATTGTATTTCAGCTGAATGGCATTATTTCCTTTCTATGATGTTTATCCAGGCAAATCTTGGAGACACATGGCTTTTGATGAAGAGAGAAAGCTGTTACTGTTTAGCCTTCCATTGTTATGTTTTCCTTAATAATGTTTTTTTTTTCCCATCATTAACAGTGTTTCTTTAACTGCTCTTAAAATCTTTTAAAAAAAAAAAATCTTTCAAAAAAAATTTCTTTAAAAATACACTTTCAAAATCTTTTTTTGAATCCCCTCTAAACTTCCAACTCAACTATTTATATTCTGATCTCTGGATTGATTAAGCAGCTCAGCACACTGTATCTTATTTGTTGCGCAGCTTTCATTTAAGCCCAAGTGCTTTTCTCTTCTTAAGGATTGGACAATCTACTTTTAGCGGGATAGATAAGAGATCACAAGAATTAGCCACGTTTTCCAATTTATTAAGACTGCCTCAAGCTATTATCACACTTTATATGACATCATTCCAAAATTTAAAATGTAATATTTTTAATAAATGTCAGCTTTTATTTATATCGTAATTTAAAACTATAAAATCAATAATGATTTATCTTTATTTTTTTTTTTCAATTATAGAAAATAATGATTTTCTTTCTTAGATTGATGAATCTTAATAAAGATTTGTACTCTTTTTTAAATTGCAGATTTAAACGTATTTGTTGTCTTTTATCTTTTTAATTTGACCAAATTATATTTCCTTTTTCATTGCTGTCAATTTTCATGATTCCTTTGTTTCTTTAAATTTTTAGTTTTCCTTAACCATTATTAAATCTTTTCTTTTTTAATGACAAATCATGCTAGTCTTTTTAAATGGGATGGGGTCTTTTGAATACATACGTAAACAGTACATCTGTTTCAATATATATATATATATATAAGAATGTTTTAAAAGGGTTACAGATATAAAAGATATATTTTGTGGGGTCATCTGTGTAAGATTTTAATTAGATTTTCAAACATTTTGATAGTATTTACAGCACCACTACAACTGTCTTTGTAGACACTGTTTTCAGCACCCCTACAACTATATAGTATTCATTTTCCAGTCGAAGGATTGTGCAATCAAACTGAAACATTGGAATATTTAATTAAAATCTTACATGGATGAACCCGCAAAATATGTCTTAAATATATATAACAATGCAATAAACATTAAGCATACATACACAGATATATATTACATGATATAAAATAAGAAACTCTTCCAGCTTTATTTAGCTTAATGCATTTTCATTACCAAGCACCAAAACCATAGCTATTTTTATTAAACATTAGACAGCTTTGTAGCAATTGTTAATAATATTCAAATATGGTAGATATTTGGACACTAATCAATTTTTGTTAATGACATTATTGTTGGTAGCAATATGTCATATCTCTTATTTTTATTTTTTGTCTTTTCACTTTAAGCAAACCAGTTTGTCATTTTTCAGGTCAAAATAGTATCCTTACTGTTTTTGTGGTCTAAGAATACAGTTATATAATTATTTTATTTTAAATATTTAAAATATGATTTATTACAAAAAGGGATGTTTTTCTTTTTAAATATATGCTTATTAATCATATATGCAATATATATATATATATATTATTTTACTGAATAGTAAAGAAAATATGTGCTTACATGTATAAGAATATACAATAATCAGAAACTGTGTGTGAAGTTTAGTCATTAAACATGAAAAGTAAAATAATCTATAAGGCTTCTGAACTTTTTAACTTTAACCCTTCTGTGATTAACATTTTTCTATCCTTTCCCTAATAGCAATTTGCTTTAACTGTTCAACATTTTATTTTAATATTAAAATTTTTTATTCAATATTATGAATCAGTAAAATGTACTGGATTTATTAAAGACATATCCTAAGAAATCATACTTGAACTTTCCAAATATAGAAATAATAATAATTATAAAGTGAAATATACAACAAAAAATAATTACTCGTTCTTATTGGTTGATTATTATTCCAATTTTTAAAAAAAGTAATAATTTTTTTTGTTGAATAAATTTCATTTTTTAAAAAATGAAATATGAACAAATAATTATAAAATCACTGTGAAAATTTAAAATTACATTTATAATTATTAAAATGTCACAAAAGTTCTGTATTATTGCTGTGTCCTGAGGATCTCTAAAGACCAGTCAGAGAGATAAATAAACAATACACTTCGAAATGTATATATAACAAGATTTATTTAATAACAAATAATAATGTGGTAAAAAAAAACATAAAATGGTAATAGACCATTAATATTTATACTCTGTTTATTTTCCTACAGGTGAAAATAGTCTTAATCCACACCTGGAATAATCTAGTTATTAATTATTTGTACTTTCAAATCAATCTCTATAAAAACCCAAATAAGCATATCTAGTTTAACGTATAGAATAAATCTATTAAAGTTTGCAATATCAGTGCTTACTTTGACACACACATAATTTATATGTTCTATATTAACCACCTCCGTTTCCAACTTGTGTCTTACGGTTTGGTAATTACTCTTCATCATAATAACCATTTCAATACATAAACAATAACTGCTTCTTACTTGCAACTATTACATTTCAGTCATTGATTACTGCTATATTCATCTATTAGTCTACTATTAATCATTCTTTACAGTTGATCTGTTATCACTTCAAATCAACATTACCTTTAATCCAGTCTAACCATTTTAGTTGCTTTCTTCCTCTTCTTCATTTACAAGGGGATAAATATATATAATCTAATTTGTATGAAACTATCTTTGTTTGCATACAAATTCTATTTTAATTTAATCTATAATTTTTGGATAATCTCTCCAGTGAATTTCTAGAGTAAATTTTTCCAATAAATGGAATGTTATTAAAGTGAAGAAATCTGTGAGTATTTACAGAAATAATTAATCTTTTATTTACATGTACAGTTTTACATGCACAGACATTTCACTCTTCCCCCTATTCTAGAAATACTGACAATTTATTTCTATATCTTTAAACTCATCAGGTGATTTACTTTTATGTTTATGTGGAGTTTTGAGAATAACTTTCTTTTCTTCTTTTTTTAAAGTAGTTCTGCCTTCATTTTCCTCCATAGAAACATTTGTTTATCTTCAATTATTTTAACTTGGTCTCTTTCAGTAATTAAATACTTTTTTTAAAAAATCTTTTTTTCTCTAATTCTTTCTCTAAAGATTTATTTAGATCAATATCTGGCAAGGTATCCTTATTACAATGGCGAAAGAGTTTAATATGTCTGTCGTTTCAACTCCCACTCATTCTGTAATTTTATTATTTTTACATTCTTCGATATTACTTTCATTATTTGCTCTGGCGTCCGTTTACAATTAAGTAAGTCATGTTTCCACATTTCTTCTCCTACTAAGAACTTGTCTTCATTGTTTTTACAAGCAGATGGTACTGGTTTTGTTAATTGAGTTTGAGATGTTCTAGATTTTTTCCACATCCAATTTGCTATAGCTGCATATCCAGTATTTAAAGTTCTGGGGTTTAATAACTTATTATTTATATTGACATGAATACCCGGTGGTCAGAACCAATTTCTTCCTAACAATGGACTGCAATTTTTATTTACTATGTAAAGTGTCAGCCATTTCACACTAGAAATTAATTTTACGGGCCCTACCACTTTTCCCAAAATATCAATTTTATTGCTGTTTATATCTACAGCTATCACATCTATATCTCAAAGTATTATGTTCTTTTTACATTTCCTGCTCATTTTAATCCAATTTCTGGGTAATATCATTGATAGACTGGTTCTGCTGTCCACTTCCATTTTTACTATTTGACAGCAAATAACTGTGTCTAAAAATATGTGATTTATTTTTCTGTCATTGACCTTGTTATACTAATCTTCTCATAATTTTCTTTTCCTTCAGATTTGTAGTCCACTTTTACAAAAATAATAGCTCTTCTCTTCCTAAAATGACAGACCACTGCTAAATGACCTTTTTTGTCACAGTTTCTACAATTTTTATTTCTATGTTTACACTTATTTTTAAAATGATTGGGTTTATCGCAACAACAGCACTTTCATTCCTTTCTATCACTATAGGCTTTGTAATAAGTTTTGCTACTTTTTGATTTATTAGCAATAATGTTCCTCAACTGCTGTGGCTCTGTAAACTCCAATACATTATTTTGTAAAACTTCTTGTGTGAACATTTCTCCACAGCTCTTTTATAAATTAGGTAAGGGTCACTAAGCAATACTTTTTATTTTGGATTGAAATCATAGTGTTTAAACAGTTTCCTTAGAGCTAAGTCATAGTCCATATATTTTTCTTGTGGTAGTTGTTTTTAGTTTCTCAATCTCAGCTGTACTACCCATTTTGATACTCTTGGTGTGAAATATCCATTTAAAATTTTAATAACTTCTTTATATGAAAGTTCCTACAGATGTTTGGGATCAATAAGTCTATTTGCAATCTGTATAATGTCTTGACCAGCAAAATAGGATGGGTCAACACTTTTAGGTGCTAATCTTCCACTTTATTTATAAACATATAGCATTCCATTTGTTCTACGTAACTTTTCCATGAGTCCATGTTGGTTATATCGAATTCATGGATTGCAGAACATAGTGCTGCCATATTTTATTATTCACAGTAGTATCAAATCCAGTCATGAGTGCACCAACTTCTATATCCTGAGGGTTTCTAAAGAACAGTCAGGGAGCTAAACAAAGAAACAATATATTTCAATATATATATATATAATCTTTATTTAATAACAAATAATAATGTGATAAAAAGAACACAAAAGGGTAATAATATACTAATATTCATATGTTGTTTATTTTCCTCAGATGAAAGTAGTATTCTTTCACATCGGAAGTAATCCAGTTATTAATTATTTGTGCTTTCATATCAATGTCTCTTGAAACACAAATAAGCATATCTAATTTCACATATAGAATAAATCTATTGAAGTTCGCAATATCAGTGCTTATTTTGGCAAACACAATTTATATTATATATTAACCATCTCCATTTTTCCAACTTGTTTCTTGTGGCTTGGTGAAGCTTCAGTTAATTACTCTTCACTAATAATAACCTTTTCAATATACAAACATGTAACTGCTTCTTACTTGCAACTATTTTTATTTTAGACATTGATCACTGCTGTATTCATCTACTAGTCTACCATTGATCATTCTTTATTGCTGATCTGTTATAACTTTAAATCATCACTAAGTTTATTCCAGTGTAACCATTTTAGATGCTTCCTCCCTCTTCTTTATTTACTGGGGGACAAATATATACGATCTAATTTGTATGCAACTAGCTTTATTTGCATACAAATTCTATTTCTGTTTTCATTTATAATTTTGGGACAATCATTCCAGCTAATTTCTAGAGTAAATTTCTTCAATAAAGGGAATGATGTTAGAGTGAAGAAATCTGCACATTTACAAAAGTAAATAATCTTTTATTTATATATACAGTTTTATACGCATGCGGACATTTCAACTATTATGTTTGATAGAGCAGAATGATGGTAGTTTCCTTTGTATCATTACTTCAAATTTAAAAAAAATAAACATATTTTTAAAAAAATCTAAGTGTAAACACAAACATTTCTTTTTTAATAATTACTATAAAAATATTTTAATCATAAATATTTAAAAAAACCATGAAGTTATATAACTTTTTTGCTTATTGCTAACAACAATCAAAGAAAAGTTTACAAGTTTGTTTATATGCTCTAGATCAAAGATTCTACCAATTAGAAAACTTTTAAGCTTTGAGAGCTCATTTGTAATTTTCCTCTGTGGATAACTGTTACATTTAATTTTTTTGAACTAACAAAACAATATTTACTTTTATTTCCATCAAATGAACACAAAACTAGCAAAAGAGCACTAAACATAGTCAAATGAGAATGATTTAAAATCAAATGACTACCACACTACTTCATGAGACATTACGATAGAATGACCGCCTGTTAAGCTAATTACGCAGACGCTGTGAGAATGTTATTAATAAATGAATACCTTCGAACAACCACATGATATAGTATTTGTATAAGAGTAAAAAGGAATCTCTTACCCTTACGACTCAAATGTTTATATATGAGCAAATCTAAAGTAGTTGTAACGAAGGCATGACTACATAATAGTCACTTTAAATTACTATATATAATGTCTGTATGAATGACGCCGATGAAATTTTCTAGAATTTACTAAATGCCACTCTAAACGAAACTAAATCATATACATGAATAAGCATTTATTTTATAATGTCTTGCGTGCGATTATAATTACGATAGAATGACAGCCTGTTAAGCTAATTGCGCAGACGCTGTGAGAATGTTATTAATAAATGAATACCTTCGAACAACCACATGATATAGTATTTGTATAAGAGTAAAAAGGAATCTCTTACCCTTACGACTCAAATGTTTATATATGAGCAAATCTAAAGTAGTTGTAACAGGCTGTCATTCTATCGTAATTATAATCGCACGCAAGACATTATAAAATAAATGCTTATTCATGTATATGATTTAGTTTCGTTTAGAGTGGCGTTTAGTAAATTCTAGAAAATTTCATCAGCGTCATTCATACAGACATTATATATAGTAATTTAAAGTGACTATTATGTAGTCACGCCTTCGTTACAACTACTTTAGATTTGCTCATATATAAACATTTGAGTCGTAAGGGTAAGAGATTCCTTTTTACTCTTATACAAATACTATATCATGTGGTTGTTCGAAGGTATTCATTTATTAATAACATTCTCACAGCGTCTGCGCAATTAGCTTAACAGGCTGTCATTCTATCATAATTATAATCGCACGCAAGACATTATAAAATAAATGCTTATTCATGAGACATTGGATCTTAGAATCATTGATTTCAGTATCAGTTTATGTTATTTATTTTTATTATTTTGTTAAACCAGAATTAATATAAACATTAAAAGTATTATGTATACTTATTATAAAAGAGTATATAAAATTATTTGGAATAACTGACTTGTTGTTTAATCTAAAACAAGGTGTAATATTTTAATACCAATACAGATAAAATTAATCTGAAATGCTGCTTCCAAGATTTGCTTGGATTTGTGAATTTCTCTCAATGTAAATTCAAATTTTGCTAAGATAAAAAAATGCAACAAATAATTGTTTGCAATTAAGTTTGTTAATTTATAAGAGGAGATAGGTCAAAATAACCCAAATTGTTCTCTTGAGAGTGACATGCTTCTGCTACTAAATACCTTTTGAAAGATATCCCTGCATCAGTCTTCCCACTGTTGTCATCAAGAGAAGTTGTGTTATGTCATAATAAATGTTTTTGTTAAGTGCTTTTCAGTTATTTGTCAATTTTTGTGAAGACTAAAAAGTTGGACCAATGAGCAATTCTGTTTTCTGTTAAGGAAAGGAAACAGTCATAATGCAAAAAACAGCTTACAAGCAAGCTGCTCTAGGAAAAATACAAGTTTACAAGTGGTTTAATGGAAGTATCAAATTCACCATGTACCAAAAAGCATTGTGAGTGAAGTCCAATGCTGAGACAAAGCTGAATTTGGGGGTGGGGTGGAAATGGCATTTTAATTCAGAATTCATTCATAATAATCTAATATTTTATGTAAATGTTCTGAAAAGTTTGTGTGGATGCAGTAATTTGAAACATCCCAATTTATGGCAAGTAGGGTGTGCAAGTTTAACCACAACAATGCATGAGCACATAAAACCTAGAGTGTGGTACAATTTTTAATTAAAAATATCATGGCCCAGCTTATTTATCAGCTATATTTACCCAATCTCATTCTGTACAACTTATTCCATTTCTCTGAATGAAAAAATGCTTCAAATGAAAACGTTTTGCATACTAGGAAGTGAATAAGAAAAAAATGATGGAATCATTAAAAGGCATCGCTTTGCAAGGGTTTCAGGACTACATTGAAATGGAAAACTTATTGAGACCAGCACACTGAATCAAATGTGCAGTACTTTGAAGGAGATTCAATTTAAACATCTGAAAATAAATACACATTTTTTATTACAAAATTCTGGTTATATTTGGGTATCAGTTCATGTATTTACTAAATATTTTTAATGATGTAGTAAAAAATTACATAAATATTTCTTTTTAATTTTTTATTGTAAAAAGTTGAAAGTCACCTTTAAAATTCTATTTACATAATAGAATTTTTTAAATAAAAGTATTTTGATTAAGGATATTCTATCTGTACTTGCTATAAGAAATGTGTGCATTTAAACATTTTTATAGAAAAAAGTATATATGTGCTTGTGTGGATGTGTATATATAATACATAGAGATTATTACTCCAACACCAGTCTATTAAGTAAAAAAAAATCTCTAATCAAAGTACAAGATATTACTTTTTAAACATTAACTGCTGGGAGGTTTATATATATGTATATGTGTGTGTAAAGCTACATATATCATGTATAATAAATTTAATAAAATAATAATAAAATATGTAAACAAATAAAAAGGATTAATCTATGTACTATATAACATTAACTGCTGGAAAGTTTATATATATGTGTGTAAAGTCACATATCTCATGTTAATAAAATAATAAGAAAATATGTAATTAAATAAAAAATATTAATACTTTTGTTAAGTATATGTATTTATATAATGCATGCATTAATGTCTGTATCTTTTTTTTAAAAAAAATATTTATATATTTAAAATATTGTTATGTAATTGTACTTATACATATGTTTTAAATTGCTTATTAATATAGATACTATATTTTATTCACTATAAAAGAATAAGGATATGAAAAGTTAAAAAGGATAAATATATAAATTCAGGCTATTTTTTCTTATATTTAGTGTAAAAAAATTTTAAAGATTTAGAAATATTATTTTGAAGTAAGTATAATCATGGACAAACTAATATGAATGAATTAATATTTTCCAAAAAATATTTAAAATGCAAAGAACTGGTATATTTGACAGTGCCTTAAAGATGAACATGCATTTGAATGAATCATCTCTCTCTATATAAAATCTCTATTTTCTCTGTTGTCTGATTGGTGAATGTTTGTTCATGAAGCTGTGTCAAATTCACAACCAATCAAAAAAAATATTATATTTATGTAAAGGAAATAATTCGCCATTAATTAAAAATGCTCAGAAAAAAATCCATACATGTGCCCTTAACTAGAGAGGTATAGTATTTAAATTGTGAAGAAAATCTGATTACTGTACATAAATTCATGTTTGAAATGTGATATTTAGTGAGGGGGGAAATAAATGCTATACTATAGTACTGACATTTAGTTTTGGTTGCGTATAACTGATGTCCAAATGGCAGTCTTTTCAGGTTGGCTACATTTCTCATGTTTAATATATAATATTAAATTTTTTTATTTAATTTACATTAAATCTTAAAAAAAAATTATTAAAGCAAAACCAATTAAAAAAACCCACAGCCTATTTAGGCCATATACATCTGGTATTTATAACAATATCAATATGAATATATCATTTATTTTAATACATGTATCAAAATAGAGTATGTTATGTACTGCATTAGTACTGGAGATTTTTATTTGATCATATATATTTTATTAATTAAAATGGAAATTAGTAAAACTAAATAATACATATCTTTTTAATGTTACTAGATATAATGAAGAACATTTTTAGAGTAATATCATCCATAATAAAGCATGGCAGAATTGATACATTCCTTTTTATATTTATGTAGTCAAATAAAATAGCAACATTCCTAATGGATTATTGATATATGTAAGTTATATATATATAAAATCATAAGTGAAACACAAATAGAACCAAATAATGCTGTTTGCAATCTATTAACATAAAAGAACAAATTGCTAATAAAAATCTAGCAGAAACAGAACATCTGTAGTAAAAAAATACAGTATTCTGAAAACATATTAAAAATTATTTATTTAACAATAAACTTGATTTGGCCTAATTAAATATATATCTAAGGAAAAAAAACAACAAAAAAAGTTTTATTTTGTGAACTTATTTAACACTGGAAAAATGGGAATTTAATTTTGGACATAATTTCATATCTTTTGTTAAAATATATAAATATAACTTATAGAATTTTTTTTTTAAATTTCTTTAAATTAAATGTTAATCATGGTCAAAAGTTGCAAAAATCTTTTAGATTTTTTTTTTTATATTTGGGAAAAAATAATTTGAAAACATTAATAATAAGATTCTTTATTATTGCATTATTTCAATCTTTTTTTTCTTTGCCAATAAATAATCTGCTTTCAGAAATAAAATTTAGAAATACATATCTACCTTAAGAAGTTTAGCAAAAATCATAAGTGATGGTTTAATAGAATGTGTTAAATCAGAGAATTTTAAATCCTACATATATGTATTTGGGGTTATTCTTTTCTAATTTTATTCATTTTTAATGTAGTATTGTTGGAATTTCAAAACTATTCTATATATACTGTACAGAAATAAGTGTTAGAAATAAATAATGAACCCTAGGAGTCAGTTGCTAAAGGCTATAGACAGCAATGCCCCAATGAGCAAATATTAATAACATCTACAGAGAGTAACAAGAAAACCAGTGCAAAAGTGTGTTTTTATCTTTATGACATATAACAATGTGTCCCAAAAAAAATTTGATAGGTTTTTCACTTCAAACTGGCAGCAGTATTATCTCTGGGTCAATGAATGTGATATATACCCATTTAGTTTATATATACACTACAAAAAATTTTATTTGCTAGAATGTCTGGACTACAAAGTATAACTTAAAAATGTGACCCTCATTGATTTTTTTCAGTTCTCTCCCTGCCATCATACAAACCTGTAAATTACTTGAAAACATATTTATGACTTATAGTTTAACTGTCATACTACACAATGTGAATCATTTAAAACATTTAAGTGCAATTTTGTCAATTTAAACAAAATTAAATGCTAGTATGTTGTTTTATTATGGATTAAGATATAAAACATACTGTCACCTTTGATGACTTAATTCATGATCTACTAATGACTTAAAAATTTTGTGGTTAATCATGTTGCCATGTAGTGTGTGTATTGATTCAGAGATGGCGCTGCAAGCAGGTTGAAGAGAGAACTATTTTCATTTTACAATGAATGTTAATGTGTGTAGGTTGTAAAGAAACTTTTAGTTATGTATAACTTTTCATAGTTGCCATTAACTTTTTCTGTATTCCCATTTATGATTCAACTTTATTTTACAAGTTTGATTTCTAAAGGGTTAATATTGGTGACTTAAAATAATGTTTAAAGATAATAATTGTAATATTATATATGAATTTTGAAATACGAAGTTGTTTTCATTGTAATATAATTATATTTCTATATTGACATATAATTACTTGTATATATTTCAGCAATAATTTTATTAATGATTTGTTGAGTTTTTGTTTTTTTATAATTTAATAAAAACATATATTACATTAAAAGTATTTAGTGTATCTTCATAACAAATATTTTTCTTGAATTATTTATGAACATATTTATAGTAAAATATATAGATTGTCTATATGCTGAATGTAAACATATACATATAAATTTATAGAATTATTTATAAAAGTGTTAATACAGCTATATCAAAATATATTAGAGTCTATACAGAAATTTTTTTTTCATCTTGAAATGCAAAATGTAAAGTTAATTAAATTAAAATATATTTATAAAAACATAATAGTTTTTAAATATGAATATAATTTTATATAAACTATATAAAAAGTTTCTACAATAGATAGCTTATCAATATAGTAATGTCAATCACAATTTTAATGACATCCAACAAATGTATATATATATATATATTGTATGATAGAATGATAGTTTTAAACATATCTAAAAAAGATAATACACATGGAAAAAGCAGCACTGAATCTGGATTAATGATATCATGTGGTAATATTTAATAAATAAATAAAAAACTCAGATATATCAGTCTTTAACTAGATTTCAAGTTTATAACTGAGTTAAGAATGATATGATAATCTCTAGACTAATAAAGGATTACCAACTATGATTAATATATTTATTTAAAGTAAATGGTGTCAAAGATGTGAGTGCACAAAGTTTGACACTTGTACATCAAATTTTATATACAATGTATATATTATATAAGCACTGTATACTATAAATTTATTAACATTGAAATATACATATATATTTCATGGAATAATTCACTCTCCCCTTCAGACTAGGAATAAAAAGCATTCTGATAACAGAAAGTCCAGAAAAAAATGGTAGGTTTTTTTTAATCTTTAAGCTTTTAATGTTTATATACTTATCTCTGTCCAAATGGATTAAAATACAGAGAAAATTCATTCTATCAGTCAGATAAAAATTTGGCATTAATAACTATTACATTAATTGTCAATTATGCAAAGATGGAAACTGAATCTCATTTTTAATGACTTGTTTTAACGATTAAATAGCAGTTAATAATTATAACAATTAAATTAGTGTAATAGAGTAAATTACTTCTCTTTCAGGCTATTTTGTTATTTATTGCACTGTAGCATCAGCTATTTAGCTATTCTATTTTTATTACACAGAAGTTCCTAGAAATAATACTATCAAATCATCATTAACCATAAGAATATTAGAATTAATATATGAGTTTATAATTTGTTTTTCATTACTTACTATAATAACATATAAACAAGCATACTATATATTACAAATCTATTTTATAAATATATATTTTTAGCAATAAATTATTTATAATAATTTTTCCATGTGATTTGGTCTAATACTAGAGGGTTATAGTTATAACACATTCTTCGCTGAATGGCATAAATAAAATAAAAACTCAATTCAATATACAGTTCTCAATCGACCCCCAGGGCATTATTATATATTTATTATACTATTTTTATTTTTATCAAAATTATACTTGAAGATATTTGAAAGTGAAAGGTTCCTAAATGGGCACTCAATGGTCATTTCCAATCCTTGAATATCACATGATCCCCAAGAAATTTAATTATTTGATTACTCATTGAATTGGTGAAGGAAGTCCAAATATATTGATATAGTTATGATTCATGCTCTAAATTTAAACAAATCACATTTAGGATATATATTTATGTTGGACAATAATAATCATCATCATTTTTTTTTGTTCAGGAGTTTATAAGAAATATTAGAATTGACAAGCTAAAATTGTAATCTAAGAACACTGAGTTTTATATTCTGCCAATTTATTATTGTATTTGGAGTAAAAATATAAATGATTTGAGAAAAGTTGTATGCCATACTGAGGATAGATTAATTACTTTCACTATATATAGTATTTGTAAATTACTGTCCCAAAAGATTTAGTACGATGGATAAAAACTTCTCTCTCATGTGAGATTTGTATGAAATTGGTATTGACTTGTTAAAGGCAGCAGAAGTGTAAATTTGATTGTGAATAAATCACATTTTATAATATATATTAAGATCGCATTATTATAATTATAATTAATGGTTTGTCACTTTAAGTTGATGCACAGAAAGTACTGTGGACATGATCTTTGGATCTTGAGCTTCAGGGTTTACCATCCTGCTAATGCACACAGACTATGAACATGAGCAAGAACATCCAGATGTTGTCAAACCTTTGTCTGAAACTTTTATATACTGATAGATTGTTGCAACATAATACATTTTGAGCTAAAGAAAGTACTCCTAAAAATTTGAAATTTGTTTGATTTTACAACATTTCAGTAATTATTATATAAATTTAGTGCAGTTTAATAATTGCTAGTCCCCAGTGTGTTATAAGGATGATGATAACCATCCCATTTCATGTGAAAGTATTGTAATGGAGATAACTTTGACAACTTTTTCTTTACTGCATTCATTAATTATGTTATAACTAATCCTTGTCACTATTACATATAACTTCTTGTGGTAAGCTAATTTCGGTGATATTATCAGTGAACACAGGGGCTTAGACTTGGCTGAGAATAGCTTCATGCCATACTAAATGTTTATAGGCATAGCATAACTAACTGTTCACAAATAAAAATATTCTAAGTAAAGATAAGCAGTAAAAATGTTAAATCTGCTTAACAGGATATTTTGAAATCAATAATTTCTTCAAATACGTATTCCTAGCTGCAAATAAAGTACTGTCCCTTAACAGGTAGTAATGTGGGAAAACTTGCCACTTTTGTATGAATTTGTATAAATACACTATTCAAGGAAGGGTTAAAGAAATTAGAGATTGGTATTTTATTTATATATATAAATATCAGATCTATCAATATAGATATGAAGATACAAGTATTTTAAGTTATCTGATAAGTGAAGATAATTTATAAAATACATTTATAATGAATAAGGATGATTATACATATGTTATTGTGAATAATATCAAGATCTTCATTCAGCAAGCATATTAACAATATATGCAAATATTAGACTATCAAGACAGATAATGAGATATAAATGTTTTAAGTTTCTAGCTTATCTTATGAACAAAGATTGTTCATCAAATACATGTATAATGAGGGAAAGTGTGTCAAATCTGATTTTTATTTATAGACAGATACTTATGCTGCAATAGATTATAAAATGAGGGAGCTCTTGTAAAAATTTAAATTTTGCTTGATTACATGTATTTTATAGCCTTATTAATTATTACATATTATCATTGCAATGTAATAATTACTGTTCTACAAAATTCTATAAGACGGATAATCATCTCTGCAATAAGGTAGTGAGAGGTTGCAAACACTTTCAAATTCTACTTCATTGTTTTATTATACAAAAGTTTATTATTATAAATATATATATTTTAATGGGCCATGGGATTTACTCAGTAGAAATGGAGAATGCACCTTACTATGGTCAGGCTTTGGGTCTTCAGATAGGATGCAAATGATTACATGATCAAATACATAACCTATGATTGTATCTACTTTCAATATACTAGCTCTATATATTTTTATTAACTTACACACAATTTGGGTTAGCTCACCCAGTTCTAACCCCTTTCTGGTTCCATTATATCATAGTATTCAACATCAGGGAGTAACTGCTTTTTGACTCTCTTAACGGGAAATGAAATCACATTAATTAATAACTATTATATCTTTCTGTAGATGATGGTTGATTATCTAAATTCATTTAATATACTCCTATATCATTGCACATAGAATATAGTGTGTGTGTGTGTGTGTGCATACATGTATATTTCAAGATTATCATATCCATTGATATTCGTGATTTTAATAATGAGTAATGATGATAAGTGAGATAATAATGCTGAGCAAGAGACCAGATAGAGTAACAAATTCTTTAATATTTATTACTAACAAAATTGAGAAAAAATAAAATAAAACACAATGGTTCAACAATTCTAAATTATACAATTAATCATGTCAAGGATGAGCTTCTACCATATTATGAATTAAAATAATGAAAAACCTTTTCACAAACCCATGGTAGAAAGTCATTCTCTTGGCACAAAATTATTTACAAAAATATGCATATAAAATAATATTTACAATATTGTATAAAAAATACAGAGGCTATTATTAATAAATTAAATATGATGAATATAAATAGAAACCACAGTATCTTTGTGATGGACATAGAATCAATGTACCTTAGTATCCTTAGAATTAAAAGTATTAGTATTGTCATAAAGGCTTTATCTCTATATATCAATGATGATAGCATAATTAGTATTATAAATGAAGCATTGAACCTAATAAATAATAGTTTATATTTTAAATATAATAACAAATATTGGAGTATAAATAAGGGATGGGTAATGGGATGCACGATTAGTGGGCTTATGGCATCTATGTTCATTAATGACATGGAAATCAATATTATAAAAGGCAGTATAATTAAAAAAGAAGTACTACATTATTTTAGATATGTAGATGATAGTTTGATAATTGGTAATAAGAGGGCAATATATAAATTATATAAACAATTTAATAATAATGTTGATAATATTAGGTTTACTATGAAAGAAATTGATAATGAAATAAGGTATTTAGATATTGAAATTATTTTAAATCAAAATAATGATATTATAATTAAGCATTTTATTAAGGATTATTAATTAAGGAAAATTATATCAATTGATTCAAAACAAGTATGGATACAAAAGATGAATGTAATAAAAAATTTTAAATATAAGAACGATAGATTTAATACAGATAGAAATATTGCTATGTTACAGAATGATAAATTTAAACAAACATATATGGAATATGGATATGCAGCACATAGTATTGACAATATATTTTCATGATGTGGGGTAAATAGCATGATTAATAATAGATGTAGGACTAATAAACAAAAGAAGTGGATAAAAATTTTATATTTGCCTAGTGTATATAATATATTAAATAAAAAAAGTAAAAATTATATAGAGAAAAACATTAATATGGGAAGGGCTAATAGCAAAAATTTAGATAAATTGATAACTAATTATAGGATGAAAGATAATATAAAATATAAGAGAGAAATGGTTATAAAATTAGATGTAATTTTTGTAATATGGTTTACTATGGCCAGACGTAAAAGCAATTAGGAGAAAGAGCTAAAGAACACAATGATGCTATTGCTAGGAAAGATGATAGATCTGCATTATATGTTCATTATTTGCAGTACGAACATAAAATTAATTGTACTGATAATATAAATGTTCTTGATTATATTAAAAATGTTAATAGACATAAAATATATGAAACAAACTATATCATGTATAATAAAAACAACTGTATGAATATATACAAAACATCCATTAAGTTGAATAAGTGATTAATGGATATAGAATGGATAGTTAATTAATTAATGCATGTGGATATATATCAATTCAATATATATAACAGTAATTTTGTAGTAGGATTGAGAAAGAAAAAAAATCACAATAGATCATGTTGGATATCCATTTGTTTATCTGTCTTCTCTCATGTATTTATATAGATGTCGCTATAGGTGCTTTAAATCGTGGAGACATATTGAAAAGGGCAAAAAACATAATTTGCTGAAAAAGGCTTTTCTATGATAATTTTATAATTTGTAATTTTTGTTGCTTGTATATATGTATTTTTAAACATATTTGACTATTAAAATAATATTTATATAACCGCAAGCCTAACTGGATAAATCATTCCTATTTACAGTCTCATTTAAGTGAACCTCATAATCTAGTTCATGCTGACTGTGATAAATCTTCTTGGGAGCCCCCCTTTTATTTATGGGTGTCTCTATTATTGACAGAAAAGAAGCTTTCACACAAGATTATTAATAAGTTGTACAGAAAAATGAAAAGAAACACATAACAAATATTAATTAAAGATAACTAATTAACATGAACTCTGTTGTGTATTTAGTGTGTGTAATTAATGTAGAATATAGCTAAAATCTTACCTTTTGTTCTATCCAACCTTAAATGTCACTGTCAAATTGATGGAAGAATAAGTCAACCTGGATTTTATTCGATAATATAATAGAATATTTAATTAATCTATTCACTCCCTTTTACACTCTTAGAATGAATTTTTCCAGAACTACTCCCAAGTGAGGAAATGAAAATAAAGATTTAAAAAAATCACAATTTTCAATCAATCATAAATTAAAGTCCAATGAATCTTCTGGGTATGTCCTTCATGTTATTAGTCTATTATTTTCAAAATGGATCTCCCTGGATAAAGATAGAATGCTATTCTCTCAAAGTGTGGCAATGACATGCTTGGAATGATAGTATAGCAATCTAGTTAGATGAGTTTCACTTAGGTTATGTGCAGGCATCTTATAAAATACAATATGTGTTTTTCAGGGTTTGGAGCAATAAGCAGATGAAGTCACTATGCTTTCATGACTTTGTGATGGCCTTTGATCAGGCTATGGTATTTATTTCTATATCCAGAATGCAGTATATAATGATATATACTATACATGTATTTTATCAAGTTCGAATTCATAATTTAATAATAAGTATATATATATATATATTGAAGCATTTTGCCCATCTGACTAGGTCTCTGTTACACATATAAAATGTGTGAGTTGATCAAGTTATGCAAAAAGAAGAAAGTTGTATTTCTATTTCTAAAAACATAACTACATTTCCTGATCAACTCCACCTAGTGATTGTTATAATTTGTGCTATCGATGAAATCAGCTTTTATTTCTTTTATCAGGGTGCCAGGATTCATATAAGAATCCACTGAAATCCATCACCAGCATGTCTTGCAAGTTAAAAAGAAAAATGTTTATAAAATAATCAGTATTATATTCTACCGTAACAAGAATTATTTTTTAAATATTATTATTCCTGGAACTTATTCATAACATATTGACAAAGGTAAATTATATTTTTAAATATCACTAAACTAATATTAATAAATTTAATAATAAATACTAATAATTATTATTAATAACGTACAATGAAAAAGGTTGATAAAAGTAAAATCTCTTTGATTCTAACAAACTAAAAATACTTTTAAGTTAACCTTTTAACCGCTAATTTTATTATTGGTTGTATCAGATAAAAATCAAATCTTTTAATTGGCCAACTCACAAACTGAAGACAAAGCCTATTGTTAAAACATATTCGCCTATAATATTAAATTCAACTCAGATACGTTTATAAAAAGTATATTATTAATTTTTCAGGTTATGAAGAGAACGAAAGTTCTTTCAAAAATAAATTGCTATTTATTTATTCTAAAATATTCAATATCGGCAACATAAAAGCTATAATATAAACAAAAAGATCGACTTTTACGTTATAGAAAAGTAAATATTTCTTTTTACTACATCTTCAATATTTTTACTTAAATCTTCAATATTTTTCGAAAATAATTTTGTTTTTTTATTATTCTCTCTGAAAATAATTTTAATTTCTCAAAATATTCTTTTATAATAATTTAAATCGTATTCAAAATGAAAATCTCAGCGTTTTTCTTTATTTTCTTTGATCAGGCAGTTTCTTTGTTCTTTCCAGCCAATCAGAATGTCTTTTTCGGCTGAGAGCATGCTAAGAACCAATCACAAATAATGTTCCTTCTTTGTTTAGGTTTAAATGCGTTTTTTTTTATTTTTTACTTGTAAAATAAATCGGAAGATGGCACCATCTTACAGAACTTTTAAAAACGAATTCAATACATGTTTAACAAATATTTTCGTATAAAAACTGGCTGAGTTAGAGTGATGTCAGATGTCGACGAGGAGCCTCGTAAGAGGCGGGGAAAGAGTTAAATTACGAATTAAATAAACTGGAGAGAACACAAGCTAATCCAGACGTGAATCCATTAACAAAAAAAAATAACAGTTAAACAATTAATTAAAGTTCTTGGGTAAACAAGAGTCTCTTGATCAATAAAATTAAAGTCTCTATTGGGGTCCTATTATACATATATTTTTAAGAATTGTTTGCAAACGCTTAGTTTTGTCACAATCAGGAATAAGGAACCATAGCTTACCGGTAAGTTTAGTGAATTCACAAAGCTTGTAGATTACTATGCATAGTTTTTCCTGGGTTAGAATGATCTCGTGGCCATTCATTAGAAGTTGATCTTGTGGTCTATTCTAAAGGCTAGTTGTGGAAACTTTTCTGGTGTCCATCTTCAGTAACGATGTCAGCTAAAGCTCTGGTCTACTTCTGCATGAAGAATTATTTCATCGTGACAAAAGAAAAACAGACAAGCCAAGACACAGATCAAACTGGCCTCCTTTTTATACTACAGGTCCAGTTTTCAGATTTCTGTGCATACCTTTTGTTTGTCAAAATATACGTTGATAACCTCATACATTCTTTATAAAATTTACGTTACAAAGTTCTCTTCTTTATAATGTTTTTCAGCCATCTTTAATTAGCTAAAATATTTTTCTTTTAGCTTATCTAGATTGGTAATTTGTGTGTCTTTTGTTCTATCCAATTTTAACTTTTATTTTTAATTACATAAAAAAAATACGAAAGACAATTTTTACTTTCACTGTACGTTTTTAAAAAAGATTATACTAATAAAAAAAATCAATATTTACTTTTTTTTTATCTTTTGCCAAATGCCAATATATTTGTACCATATATAAATAAATGGTACAATATATATATATATATATTGAACCGGATTGATTTCCAATTCAATGGTTTTATTACTAATGTTAAAATTTTTATTATTATTTAAAACACATACACATTTATATTTAAAATAGATCATTTGATGTTTATAGAATTGATTTAAAATAGTTTACTTTCACTGCTTGCTTTTAATCCATTTAATTAAAAAAATAAGCAAACATGTGACTACATTTCTGTTGCTTATTTTTATCATTTTTAAACTTAATTCTAAAAAGTGGAGATTTAATTATCATTTTTGTTTCAATAATCCCTGGTTGGAATTCTTAAAGTAGATTGAGTGGGAAATTAATATTTGCCCTGCCTGAAATATAGAATTAGACACTAAGGAAAGTTTTTCACGGGAAATGTAGTGAGGCAATGATAGCCCGTCAATTTAAGGAGGATTGAGAGATTAAGTAATCCAGAGAGACTTGGATTATCACCTGCTGAGAGTTATATTGTTTTGGGTAACAGCTTGGACATTTAATTCCTGCTAAAAACTTACACGTTACTATGCAAGATGTCAAAATCTACTACTATGAGTTTTGCCATCATCAGGATGTCTTGCTAGCTTAAACAAAGGATGGACCCATGCCTGCCAGATCTCCTTCAGTCATGTCATGAGCCTCTAAAATAAACACTGCCTCTACCTTGCCACTGTCAAAGGACCTAAAAATGGACTAAAGATAAACGTGCGCACTCTATGCGAACTGTGCTTTACTGTAAGATGAAATTTTCTTTTATTCTTACCAGGGTAAATTTTTTTAGTTAAATCTCCATTCAATCTAATAAACCTGTAATCTAAATTAATATTTAACCTCTTCTTGATTAGCTATATTTATTCTCTTTTATTGTACTTTGCTGTGTGTCTTGGAATCTTAGTTTTGAGATTCCAAGTTTGAGTTCAATTTTGTTTATTGGAGAATGACGTGTGAGTTTGTCTATTTTTATGCCTAATTTTTACTAAATGCTTTGGCAGTCATGTATATTTTGAATGCTTACCTGTAATTATTTTAGTAGCCCTGAATTAATTTTAAATACTGTGTTTGCACTTTTGCAAACCACCAAATCTTTTGGCTGGTGACTTTATTTTCATAGTCTTCATTTCTTATATCTCTGAAAGCAGAAATTATAATTGTTTTTGCTTTGTAATTTTATAAGTTGCCAGCAGGAAGATAATATTTATCCTTTTTGTAAATTACAGGTGAGAGAAACTTTTGCTGCTAAAGTATTTATAGCTTTCATATTTTCATACTTATGTGCACTCTCTGATAGATTTATTTTGTATTTACTTGTCTAGCTTAAAATTCATCAGAGCATGTACTCGGAACTTGTGTCATAAATTTATTTTTTAATTATAATTATTGGTAATGCATTTTCTTTAAATGCTGGGGCAGATGTAACTGATTTTCTAATGATTTACTTGTCTCCTATTGAGATCTTTAATTCTTAGATTAGTTTTCACCAATTGTTTGGTTGGGGATTCACCAGTCTTAATTGTTTGTTTTCCTTTCATTTTCAATCATATTTTTTGGTTGTTCTTGAGATAAAACAATCACTTTTATTTTAAATGTAATAATAGGTGCAGCTTCTACTGACAGATAAAATTCGTGGTCCGACACCTTTTTCGGACCTCAGAAAGCTCACTGGCGCTGGTTTCATTGATTTGTTTCAAGAATGTATTGTTTAGATATCTGAAAGTGAAAACCAATGTTTGGGTGACTCTTCTGCTGAATGAAATTGCTTCCTCCCTGTAGAATTCGTTATTAGAGAGTTGGTAAGTCTGCCAGAGCACTGTGTTTAGTCTTTCTGGTACACGCCTGAGATAACCCTATTGATTCTCATGTAAACATTTTCTTGCAAGTTATTTTGCTCTTAAATAAAAGTTTAAAATTTGTTTAAATTTAATTTGGCTGACATTTGTCTTTATGCTTTGATTTCTCAATTGTCTAAACAATATTTAAGATATCTTGTTTCTCCCTGAGTTTCATCCGGCACATTTCGGTTTGCATATCCTGTCCACCCTTAAAATAAATGTCTAGTTCTGATTTTCAGACTAGTGGCGCCCTCATGGTCAGTATATGCAAATCAAAGATCTTTCGTCCGGTACAATATATATATATATATACAACAGTTCTTATATATAACAGTTCTTTTTTTTCTTTTCCAGTTGTTAATAACTATTTACTTTTTTTGCTTCTTGAAAAAAAATCTACTTAATTCTTTAAATTGATTTGGCTATTTATTGGGCTCTCAATTCAATTGTTAATCTTATTCTTATTCACATGAATGCCATTTAAAAATCAATGACATTTAGAATATGCAAGTCCATCTTTCAGTATTCGAAATTTAAGCACAATGAAATTAATTTTTATTTAGCAAGAGCATTACCGTGAAAGAGAAAAGATGAAGATTCGAATTGCTTTTATATAAGATTCAATTTGAAAGTGATATTAGCTCATTTTCTTATATATGATGTGATTTCCTATTGTTAGGCAGACTTTATTTACAGTATTTGGGATTAAAACAATCATTTGTTGAAGTTTTAATTTTATTTCTGCAGTTCTAGGTAATTGCTTTTAGATTAAGTCATTATTTTTTGCATCTTGTCTAAACATCTTAGTTATTGTTTTAGTCTACTTAATGATGTACAACACAAATATTTAACTTTGGTGTTAACATACATATATGTTTGATTTTTCTTTAGAATGTGTTTTATACCCTCTTTTATTGTAATATATAAAATTAAGTTGTGGGATTTAATGTTTTAACGTTTAACAAAAAAATACTTATTGTCTATATGTGCATTTTAAAAAATAATACCAATAAATAAACAATTTATTGGTTAACCAAACATTTTCCATGGCTCCAAGTGGTAGTATGGGCTAACATAAGATGATACAAAAAAGTTGTAATCCATCCTTACAACTCCCCTCCTTAAAGAGTTAAAATTCTAACTTATGATTAGAATTTTAACACTTACACATGAGTAGGTGTTGGTTTAATGGATCATGTTTTATTGTTGTGGGATATAATGTTTTAACTTTTAACAAAAAATACTTATTGTCTATATGTGCATTTAAAAAAATAATACCAATAAATTGTTTAGCAATTTAATGGTTAAGCAAACATTTTCCATGGCTCTAAGTGGTAGTATGGGCTAACATAAGATGATACAAAAAGCTTGTAATCTATCCTTATAACTCCCTTTCCTTACAGGGTTAAAATTCTAACTTATGATTAGAATTTTAACACTTACACATGAGTAGGTGTCTGTTTAATGTTGGATCATGTTTGGTTTAAATGAAACTTTTAAAAGTTCACTACAATGTTGCTTATATATTATTAGTTAATTTCTTGTGCTGTTTCACAATTTTTTGTGGCTAAATCATTTTATTTGTGATCTGGACTTAGGGTTTTTGATGGTTTTATGGACAAATAATTAATTGGTAATTTGTCTCTATTGCAGATGACACATAAGTTTACTTGTGAGCCATCATCCTTCTTCTTTTGAGTCTTACTGGATCTAATCAAATATTAGAGCATCCAATACTCTGTAAAAATTGACTATTGAATCTCAGTTAATTTTAAGACAACTCAATGCCTTAACTTGGGTGTATATCTCTAGATATGCACATTTTTTGTATAAATCACCTACATATATACTTCTCTTTGATGTTGACTTCAGTATTCAATATTTTTAACTGATATTCTTTGTTGTTTTCCTAACAAAATTGTGGATTGTACAAGGCAACTATATGATCATGTAGTGAGTCCATAATAAGGTTTTTAGATATCAGCATTATATGTACACAATACCTCTCCTCCAATATCAATCCAAAATGCATTGTGAACAGAATGCTTTATAATTGTAAATGGTCCTTCATATTGATTGAAAAACTTATAGCATGTATTATCCTGTGATTTACTTACATGTGGTGTTTTCACAAATACTTTATCTCCTACTTTGAAAATATGTGATCCTTTCCTTTTCCTATCTTTGTTTCTTTGGTTAGCTATATTTGTGAGCCTTTCATATGCTTTTAATCTTTCATTTTCTACATCTATTTCAATAGTATTTACTTGGGTTGATATGTGGTGAATAATGTAGGTGAAAGTTTATTTACTCATTGGTTGTCTTACATATGTATATTCCTTTCTTTTAAAGCATTATAATGGGTCTAACCTACTTTTGTGCTACTTGGCTGGCCTTTACCATATTTGGTTGGATAGTCACACATTGTGGTTTAGTGAAAAGCATATGTGCATCTACTCATGCCCTATCTGTTTTTGAACATTGTTTTCTGGTGTTCATGATACCATTGGATGGTTTGTGTATATATCTTTTTAATACATTATATTTGGGTATCATTCCTTTCAGGTTATCTGGTGTACAAGTTCCAAGTTAAAACCATTGAGGTCTGTCCACTATGTTTGTTTCTTAAGCACTGGGATTTCTATACCTAATGAATGTAAAGGGAACTTCAAATGTATTGCATAGCTTGTGGAACATGAAACTTTTCTGTTAAGTGGTTTCTGGTATGATGATAAATTACCACAGTCATGAAAGCATAGTGATTTATCATAGTGATTTACCTGTTTATTGCTGCAAATCCTGAAAAACACCCATTGCATTTTATAAGATGCCCACACATAACCCAAATGAAAGTAATGTGGACAAGATTGCTATACCATCATTCCAAGTGTGACAATGCCACTCATTGAGGGAACAGCATTCTATCTTTATCCAGGGAGATCTATTTTGAAAAATAATGGACTAATAATGTTAAGGACATTTCCAGCAGACTCATTGGACTTTAACTAATGTGATTGATTAAAAATTGTGAGTTTTTTTTTTTTAGAAATTTCTACTATTGTTATTATTTTTTTTTTGTTTCATCACTTGGGAACAGAAATGTTTGAAGTTCTGGAAAAATTCATTTTAAGAAATGTAAAAAGGGAAGTGAATAGATTAATTAAATATTCTATTATATTATCAAATAAAATCTGGGTTGACTTATCCTTCCATCAACTTGACAGTGATGTATTAATGTGCAAAAGAACAAAAGGTAAGATTTTGGCTATATCCTATATTAATTATATACACTAAATCCAGAACAGACTTCAGATTAATTTGTTATCTTTAATTAATATTTGTTGTGTATTTCTTCATTTTTCTGTACAGCTGATTAACAATTTTGTGCGAAATATTTTTTTCTGTTAATATTAGAGAGATTCATTAATAAAAGGAGGGCTTCCAAGACAATTTATCACCATCAGCATGAACTGGGCTATGAGGTTCACTTACATGAGACTGTAAATAGGAATGATTTAGCCAGTTAGACTTACAGTTATATAAATATTATTTTATATTTATATTTTTGTAAATAATTTGTTGCCAAGAGAATAAATTTTTACTATGGATTTGGAAAATGGATTTTCATTATTTTAATTCATAATATGGCAGAAGCTCACCCTTGATATGCTTAATTATATAATTAAGAATTGTTAAACCATTGTGTTTTATTTTATTTTTCCTCATTTTTGTTATTAATAAATGTTAAAGCATTTGTTACTCTATCTGGTCTTATGCTCATCATTATTATCTCTCTTATCATCATTACTTTTATTATTAAAATCATGAATATGATGATTATAAACATATACATGTATGCATGCATACACACATCTTATTCTAGGAGTATATTAAATGAAATTAGATAATTAGCCAACATCTACAGAGAGATATAATAGTTATTAGTTAGTGTAATTTCATTCCATGTTAAGAGAGTCAAAAAGCAATTACTCCCTGAGTTTGAATATTGTGGTATAATAGAGCCAGAAAGGAGTGAGAAGTGGATGAACTAACCCAAATTGTGTCTAAGTTAATAAAAATATATAGAGCTACTCTATTGGAAGTAGATACGATCATAGGTTATGTATTTCATTGCTTAATCATTTGCATCCTATCCAAAGATCAGAAATCTGACCATAGTAAGATGTGTTTCCCCTTTCTCCTGAGTAAATCCTGCAACCGGTTACCATATATATATATGTATAAGAGTAAAATATATATAAAAATATGTAGTAACTAGATACATATAAACTTTTTTATGTATAAGAAGATGTTGTCTATTTCAAAATTTGAAAAATTTTATTTACTTAACTATTAAAACATAATCTCAAAACCATTAATAAGAAAATTGAAAGAGATTATTTGTAATATTATTTTATATTTTTTTCATCAATCAATTATGCCTTGCATGTTTTAGATGATCAGGCAGGATAATACATGCATGTAACTATGCACAGCAATGTTAACAAAAATACTGACAACTACCAAGAATTTTATATATTTTTTTAAATTCACAAATGGCTACTCATTTAGATGGCTTTAGTGAACGAATATATATATATCTGCTTTCCATAAAATCTTTATTTTAAGAAAGAAAGAAAGAAAGAAAGAAAGAAAAAGAAAGAAAGAAAGAAAGAAAAGAAAGAAAGAAAAGAAAGAAAGAAAGAAATAAAGAAAGAAAGAAAGAAAGAAAAGAAAGGAAAGAAAGAAAGAAAGAAAGAAAAGAAAGAAAGAAAGAAAGAAAAGAAAAGAAAAGAAAAGAAAGAAAGAAAAGAAAAAAAGAAAGAAAGAAAGAAAAGAAAGAAAGAAAGAAAAGAAAGAAAGAAAGAAAAGAAAGAAAGAAAAGAAAAGAAAGAAAGAAAGAAAGAAAGAAAGAAAGAAAGAAAGGAAAGAAAGAAAGAAAGAAAGAAAAGAAAGAAAGAAAGAAAAGAAAAGAAAAGAAAGAAAGAAAGAAAGAAAGAAAGAAAGAAAAAGAAAGAAAGAAAGAAAGATAGAAAGAAAGAAAGAAAGGTAGGTAGGTAGGTAGGTAGGTCGGTCGGTCGGTCGGTCGATCGATCAATCGATCGATAGATAGATAGATAGAGAGATAGAGAGACAGAGAGATAGAGAGACAGAGAGACAGATAGACAGAGAGATAGATAGATAGATAGATAGATAGATAGATAGATAGATAGATAGATAGATAGATAGATAGATAGATAGATAGACAGACATCCAGATAGATAGATAGATAGATAGATAGATAGACAGACAGACAGATAGATAGATAAGTAGTTAAATATATAATTAGGTAGACAGATAGATAAATAGATAGATTGATTGATAAAGATAATTAGATATGTAGGTAGGTAGGTAGGTAGGTAGGTAGGTAGGTAGGTAGGTAGGTAGATAGATAAATAGATAGATAGATAGATAGATAGATAGATAGATAGATAGATAGATAGATAGATAGATAGATAGATAGATAGATAGATAGATAGATAGATAGGCAGACAGACATCCAGATAGATAGATAGACAGATAGATAGACAGATAGACAGACAAAAAGATAGATAGATAAGTAGTTAAATATATAATTAGGTAGACATATAGATAGATAAATAGATAGATTGATTGATAAAGATAATTAGATATGTAGATAGATAAATAAGTACATAAATAGATAGATAGATAAAAAGATAGATAAACTTAGAAACATATTTACTTTTGATAATTTTTTGGTCTAACATAGCTGCTAGAGAAAAGGTGGATTCTTAAATCATAATCTAATGTGTCTATTTCTCACTTTAATTTTATAAAATAAAAGATAAAATCTATTTATATTTTATTATCTGACATTTGTAAATATTGAGTAATCCCTTTTGTCACTGTCCTTTTTTAAAATGCTGTTAAGTTGATCTTTGTTGACTGAGACATTAAGTTGATACAGCATCCATATAAAAAATGCGAAAAGTGCTGCAGTTAACGTAAAACTTAGGTAATTAAAAGAATACCAACTGGTCTACGATCAGAGGTTTGTAACTTTTAAAATAAATAGGTTTGATCTCAAATTTCAGAATGTTTGTGAACTTTCGACCATTGGTTTGATAATGTAAAAGAGAATGAAATATAAGGCAAACATTTTATTTATGATGATAAATAGCCCATACCAGTTATGATAATCAATAACCATAGCAGTAGTCTTTGAGAAATCAATGATAATTAGATATTAGTGCTATATCCATATCTTCACACTAATCTAGTGGGCGTTGTTTCTTTAAGCTAGCAATAGAAGGCTCTGAAGTAGATTAAATAGAATAAATTAGTGCTTCTTTTGCATATATTGCACTATATTTATACAATTACTGTTTAATTAATAATTTGTAAAACGCATACTCATTAAGTAAATAATATGTATTAACGCTATAACTGTCGCATTTTAGGCGCATGGTCTTAAGGTTATAGCCTTAATATATATATTAATTACCGTTTAAATACATTAAAATCGTATCTTTCTGTGATTCTTCTTTTTCTATTTAATTGACGTCTAAGGTGCTAAGAATATCAATGAGTTTTGTAAATGTCTGAAATAAATTTGTTTTCTTACATTTACAACAGCTTAAAATTTTATATATAATAATAGCAATCTGTGCCTTTATTGTTCTGAAATTTATAAGAAGTTTGAATGTTAAAACTTTCTGAACTGGAATCGATCCAAGCATCTTACACATCAGAATCTGACATTACACCACTGCACTAATCTATGAAGATTAATTATGTATTTATTAAGGTTTTGTGACTAATGCTTAGTATACTTGCCTGTTATACTTACATTCTGGGTTCAAATTAATGTGAACTTTAAATTACATTTTTATTATCTGACCATAGTCAATGCATAGATTATCTAATTTGCCATACAATTATTGCTTTGTAAATAAAAACCTAGTTATTCTTAGCTGGATGATTCCAGATTACCTTGGATCAGTAAAAACCTTGATGCAATGACTATAAAACAGAAATATCATTGTGATAAAGTACAGCTCTATTAATAGTAAGAGAAATATTATATTCCTACAGGCTTTACCTTACATTTGTACTTCTCTGTTTTACATATTGAAACTCTTAATTTAAGTATAGCAGAAAGCTTTATAATTACACACAAAAAAGTAATAATTCTTTTCTTATTTTACTTTCATGGCATTACATAGTAATAACATTAATTTGCATTCACAGCTTTATGAATGCATTCAGTGCTTTATTTTTATTTGTTGTTGAAGTGATAATAGAGAATGCTATAATAGTTTGCTTTCATATAAGATATGCAAAAAGTAAAATGAAAATGTTTGGTAGATTGCACTTTATGGATAATAAAAGAACAGCTAAAATAGTATTCAATTGGGTTACGAGTACAGGGCAGGTAACAAGATGGGTGAGAAAGGTAATGCAGTATGCAAAAGATTTGGATAAAGAATTTATATCAGTATATTTATTTGTACAAAAGGTTGGATGATTGTTTAGGAAGATTGTTACATGTTATAGTGGTATGGAATGGGATAAAAGAATAGATGCATTAATAAAGAATAGGGAGTTGGAGAATATGGAGAGTAAAAAGAGTTTAAATATATATAGAAGTAAATGGAACATTGGGTGTGAGTTAATTTATGATCATAGCAAGGAAAGTAATTTATTGCTTAAGGCTCGAATGGGATCTTTAGCAGCAAGAGAATATACATGTAAATGGAAAAATATGGGTGATTTAGTTTGTAAATTGTTGAAGAAGGCATAGAAAATATTAAGCATTTGTTAATTTAAATGCTTGAAAGCAGAAAAAGTACAAATAAGGAAGTTATGGAAGAATAAATATGAAAAAAGTAATTAAACAGAAAGTAGATTATTGGTTTTTATGCTGGGTTTGGGAAAAGATAAGGGGGATTTAGATATAAAGACCATAGAGTTGACAAAGTTTATGTGTTGTGGAAATGGGATGGAGTACATTATGAGAAAACTTAGGGTGCAGAATGAAAAGGGAGGGTAGAGTGGTTAACAGGTTTCTCTGGGCATAATTGTTGAGAGATTCCTGACTCTATTTAAGGAGAAGTCACAGTGTATCACATTACGTGACAACACATAAGTTGTATGTAATTCTAAGACAGTATGTGCTTATATTGAAGTTTCATAAATATAAATAGAGGGATTTGAACTGAGGATTTTTCAGTCTATTTGTCCATCACTCCATCTCAAGCAACTGATGCACCTAACCACACACATGTGTAAAAGATACATAATCTCCAATATACATATTTTGTGCAGAACCAGCACTCATAAACGAATACTGATTGCATATGTGTATGAGCGATTATGATTGGGCCCAACTAATGAGTGCTGATTCTGCATGAAATATGTATATTGAAGATCATGTATCTTTTTCACAATGTATGGTCACGTGTATAGATTACTTGAGATAGAGTAGAGGATTAATAGACTGAAAATTTTTGAGTTTAAATTGCTCTATTTACATGTAAGTTGTATCTGGTTATACATTAACATTAACTTTTATAAGATTCTGATTACATCAGATAATAATAGCAATAATGTTTATAAAAATAATAATAATTTAAAAGCAATAACAGAATTCTCTACCAGGTTCCAGGCTGAGTGAACAGTTTGGTTTAACTTCTATTTTTTTACAAACTTTCCCTTTTGAATAAATTCCTTCCATATCAGAAATTATTGTTTTTAACTGAAATCATAAAACAAAATTTTATAAGCATTATTTATAATATTAAAAGGAATAAATTTTAAAATATAAAAGCAATTTGTATTTTAAAATTGTGAGTTTTTTATAGATTGAATTTTTAATCATTTCTAGAAATAATTAAAAAATCACCTACACAATATTATATAATTTTAAATAAAGATAAACGTCAATTGCACTCTATGGGCAGTTTAACTAAAACAATTATATGTGCTACAACATAAGCTAAAATAAATAGTCTTAAAATAAGTGAAACTGTATTTTTTTTTACTAATATTATATTGAAAAGAAAATAATTTTAATCAGGGTCATATATTTGTTTTGATTTATGACTAGGGAAACATTGTAACAAAAAAAGATATCAAATAAATGAAAAATATCTGCAAATATTATTATTGTGAAGATTAATAAAATTAAATGAAGTTATGTTATCATGTAGCAAAAAGTGATGACCAGTTCTGATTGAATAAAATTATCAAAGAATAAAGTGATGTTAAATGATGATTTTTTTAAATTGTTACACAAAAATTGGAAATGCAACAGTATTTCAGCTTTTTCTGAAGCCTTTATCAGATTTTACATTCAAAATTGATACAAATGCTTTTTTAAAATTAAATTGATTTTTTTTTTTATAACAGTTTATACACTTTTTTCTTTTCTATTTAAATAATGAAAGAAGCAGTAAAGAAATATCTTGGACAATCAAAACTCTCAGTTATTTTGGTGTTGAATAATAAAATATTGTATTTGCATTGTGTAAAGTGCTTAGAAGAGATGGATATTATTGTTTGTTTACATTAACACTGATATCAAAGTTTTGCCTTTTTAAACAGATAAAATATGTAGATTGTATTTCATCAATAATAATAATAATAATAATAATTATTATTATTATCATAATCATCATCATCATCATTGTTGTTGTTGCTGCTGCTGCTATTGTTGTTGTTGTTGTTATTATTATTATTATTATTAAGTGTTTCAAAGCAGACTTTATTGAGTATTAATTGGTTACATCAAATAAGGTTACCCTTATGAAAAATTTATTTTAATATTGGTTTAGTCCTTGATTCTGAAAATTACCTATTTAATTAAGTAAAAAATGTTCATTGTTATGATGATTGGCCATCTATGGGGTTGCATTAGCTGATCTCATTTTTTTAATTTATTTTTTTAAAAGTACTAATCCAGACCTTTGCCACAATGCTGAGTGCATTTTGAAGAGAGACCATGCTGCCATAAAAATGTCTTGTGGTGCAAGAATACTGACTATCCTTGAATTTTTTTAGTTTGTTGTAGCAGGTGTTGGGGTAACTTCTTGGATTGTTTCCCCAATGTGAATGTGCAATGAGTGCACATGTGTATAAGCTGAAGGTGGCTGTACGTATTATTGATATTGATATTTTTTTGTATGCATCTAGTATGTTACTTATTATAATACTGTTTTGTCTGTAGTTATTCTCCATCATTTGTCTCACTTTTTCTAGGGCTAGATAATTATATAGGATTGTGTTTCTTTCTCTCTGTGACATAGCATACATAATGGATTAATATTTGTGTAAAATTTTTTTTTAAAAAATTTTTTGTTAAGTTATAATATATTTTTTAAAAAAAAAAAAAATTTTTTTTCCACCCCCCTCCTTTAAAATTTGTTAAAAATTGGGCCATAATTTTTTCTCAGTACTGTGGGTTGGTAATTCCCCGCTCGGTCTGGAAACAGTAGATTTTGTATTTGCCAATATATGTATTTATTTGTGTTTTTTAGTATTATATTGTTCCTTATGAGTCCACATATCACAAGCAGGGTAGAGATGTACTTATATGTCAGGGGAGGTCAATCAGTGGGTGTAATTTCTCTTAATACTTGTATTCCTGGAAAATGTTAAATATGACTATAAAGAGGTTTACTGTTTTTTGGACATGAAACCCTGATATTGCATGTAGTCTAAGACCATTTCATTTTGTAGGATAGTTTAGTTGTTGTTGTTGTTTTGAGTTTACTACTAATTTTCTTTTTCATAGTAACTGAGTGTAGTGAGTTAATTGCTATAAAAAATGATTTTGTGAAATTTATTATAGGCAAGTAGTAGATGATTTTGATCATAATAAGTTGATTGTGTAATGATACTTTTGAATAGAATGAAAAATAGGATTTAGAGAGTGATTCAGTGACTCTTTCTGCTTATGTTTTAAGTTTGTTTTGTATTTTTTCTCATTTGATTCATGTCCATATGGAAAGAAAAACCCAGAAATAGACTAGATTTTTCTTGATATATCTGTGTGTTTAATTTACCAGTAAATATTGCCCATGCAGTTGATTTATTGATGCTATATAGTCTTTTATGATTTCCTGAAGTATAGTATAGGTAATTGCTTCTTTGATTGTAAAAATACCATGACATCCTCCATGTAAGCTATATATGGTATATATGTGTTGGTGTGTGGAATTGGAATTCCTAGGATTTTTTTTAATTTGCTCTAGCAAGGGGTTTAAATATAATGTAAATAAAAGTGTACTTAGTGGAGATTCTTGTGGGATTGATTGACTGGGGTAGAAAGATGTTGAAGATCTCCCATTGAGTGTGATGTGAATTTCTCTGATTAGTAACAGGTGGTTGCATATAAGATTGTGTGTGTGGTATTTCTGTTTTTTTAAGTTGAATTAATAGTGTTTTGATTGGCACTGAATCAAATGCACTTTCAAATTTAATTATAATTGTGCAATTTTTTCCACATATGTTAGTTAAGCTATAATTTAAGATTTAATATCTTAGCTTATCACTTTTGGGATCAAGTATTCAAATCCCATACTCATAGCTTTAAGAATGAAGATTCTGTTGTGAATTGTTGTACATATATGCAAATGAGCTTGAATTTTTAATTAATTAGTCCATTGTTTGGAGAGAGCAAAGCATGCCTCTCTTCTATTAATGGCATTGAGGTTATTTGCTATGTAATAAGTCTCTTTGACTTTTCTTTTGGCATAGCTCTTCTCTGTGCAAATTATTTGGGCATAATTGGGTTCAAATAAGTGGCCTGTAGCTGCATGATGGTCCTAGAGGATCGATGTTTTTCATTTTTATTTTTTACTCTATTATATGCATATCTGTGTTGGTAAACTCTTGTATTGATGTTAGCCTGAGTCTCACCATAATAAGATGCTTTTCAGCCTAATTGAGGGCATGCTATTTTATAGACCACATGAGGGTTTGATCTTTTTCTATTTTATCCTTGGAATTATTTCTTAGTCAGTTAGGATTAGGAGATGTACTGAAGCTAAATTTAAAATGGTTAGTCAATTTTTTAGCAATTTTTAAAGTTACATTTGGTATAAAAGGAATTGTTAAGTATTTCTTATTGTCATTAGGCTGTTTATTTTTGAGTTTTTTATAAAATATTTTTTATTCTCTGATGAATAGTACTGAGTTTAAAGTCTATGTTGGTCATTTCCTTTATATATTTATCAATGTTGTTTCTTATATCCATTATGTATTTACATAAATGGTGATTTCTGAATAGAAGAGCATTCATACTTGCCCATTTATATGTGTTGGGAGTGTTAGATTTTGGATTTGTATAACCTCTTATATGTAGTGGTTTAATGATCATTTTGTAATCTAGGTGTATGTTTTCTCTTTTTATCACCAAGTCTAGATATTTTATCTTGTTCCCCAATTTCAAAATCTAACTACACAACCATTAGGGCATATTTTTTTTAATTACTGAGTTTAATGATTGTTTTTGTATATTAATGCTGCTTAACCTGTTGAGGAACCATTTCTTGCATACTGATGTTGTGATAATAGTAGTATTATATATGGTTCAATTTTTTTTTTAAAACTTTCTCCAGAATTTTTACTCCCAAAGGCTCCATTGAGATTGGGAGATTGAAAACTGTGGCAATTGCTGCTTGTTTTTTTAATAGAGAACATTGAAATTGGATATAGCCCTTGTGTATTGTTTATTAATATTGTTGTTGTTGTCATTATTACTATTATTAATTTGCCTGGAATAGATTGTTTCTAAAAACACTAACTTTAGCATTCTTCAAAAAGAAGTTATTATATGGCCTTAGTTTTAAATAACTTCTTAACCAATTAGGTTATTTTATCAAATTGATTTCATCATCATCTTAAATTCTGTATTCACAAATCTAAAGACCATGGATTCAGTTCTTGTGCTGCCACTGAATTAGGTCAACAACATCTGAGCCTCTCACCCTTTAGAACATGCGCTAATTTTTTTTTAATTCGAACTATAATTATTAATATTTGCCTTAATTATCATTCTTAAATATTTTGTATTTATTATTTAAAATGTATTGAAACAATAAGTGCATGCTATACAATTCCATTTCTATTATATTTTTGTTTAAATAATAATAATCTTCTACCATTAAAGAGGAAAAGAAATATATATAAAGTAGCATTACAATGTTAGTTTTTTGAATTGATTGAAACATCTGCTGAAAATATAATATTGCTTCACATCGAAATAATTTTTTTTTTTAAAAATGTATCAATTATTGATAAATTATTTGTTGAAACAAACTCTAAAATTTTCTCAAACATATATTTAAAAATAATCAATCTATCTATAAAATTTAAAAAGTAATTGGAAAAAATAATAGTTTCATCAAAATAATTATCCACAGAAAGATGTAATTTTCTCTGGAAATGTATTATTATTTAAAATGTCATCATTAACAATTGTTGGAAATTTTATAATGATAGTATTTTTCTTGAAGTTAGTTACAGTCAGACTATATCCACCATCTAGTTGAATTATTAAATATTTTTAGAAAAATTCAAACTTTATTTAATTTTTTCTAAATACATTCAATTGTTAATAATAACACGTTAATGGAACATAATTCGAGTGATAGTATTCTGCCCTTTTTTTCAGATGTTGTTGACCTAATTCAGTGGCAGCATAAGAATTGAATCCATGGTCTTTAGATTTGTGAATACAGAATTTAAGATGATGATGAAATCAATTTGATAAAATAACCTAATTGGTTAAGAAGTTATTTAAAGTATATATTTCATAAATTTAAATCACCAGTTCAATCCCCATCTCAGCTGTCACTGGTAGGTCAACAACATCTGAAAAAAGGAGAATAATATCACCCAAAAATATTATTTTTCATTCTAACTATGTGAAGCGTTGGTGAGATAATGGTTAGCATAGCTGCCTTCCAAGCAGCTGGCCCGGGTTCGTTTCCTGGTCAACGCTTTGACATATGAAAAAAAAACTATGTGTCATTTCTAACAGTTGAATGTATTTAGAAAAATATAAATAAAGTGATTTTTTTTCTGAAAACATTTAATGATGGATATACTCCAACATAAAATTTCCACAGTAATACTATATAAATTTTTAAACTAGCAGATAAAAATAAGGTAATATGGGAAAGAAAGGATGGATTTAAATATTGTTTTCAATATTGGAATGAATAATAATAAAGTAATACATATATTTAATATATACCATGGCTTAAAATAAAAGGTACAATATGGTATATAAATGCCCATGTGTAAATGATGTGGAATATTCCAAAGATTAAAAAATATGCATAAAGAAATATATATATCTATTTCAAGTCTACGATTCTACAAATTTTTAAATTGCATACATCATTCTCTCTTATTTAAAATATAAAATTGATCAAACTATCAAAGTACTAACAATTCATTACACCTATAAAAAAAGACAGATGGCATTATTGTTCGAGAGTTCATAAGAAATTCAAGCAGCGAACCTGTGGAGCATCAGAATTGATCCTGGGATCTCCAATCCCAAGTCAGACACCCTATCAATTGTGTCAAAACATGCAAAATATACACACATTTAGCATTAACTTTTAAGATGTAGTTAAATAAAACTAAGTCAAAGCTCGGATACAATCTTCAATTTGAATAAAATAACTAATTTAATAAAAATATTTTTAAAAAAAAGAATTTATAATGTAAAATTAATAAAAGTTTACAATCTGATTTTATCAGAAAAATCTAATATATATATATATTATAATGAAAATTTTCATGGTTATAAGATGAAAATAAAAACTTTTTTGGGTTGAACCTTGTATTAGTTTTCTGTATAGAGAAATTATTCCATCTATCAGAATCCTGTTTAAAGTTTTCAAAATCTCTAACAAGTTCTTTATCCACTGCAACATAAAATTCCTTTACTGAAATAGATCACCAATGTTTTGTTAATATTACATCCATTTTTTAAGGCTAAGGTTGTAATAAAGAACTGTTATGTCTCAAGTACTAATGAGATTACAATTGTGCAAGAATTAAATGAAGTTCATTCATGGTTGTCCAATCAGAATAAGAGGTGAAAATCAGCTGATTTGTTAAAAATGATTTTAGAATAATTTTTTTGTTAATTTACCTCCTATTTGGTACTCTTTAATTAGCCACTGTATATCGCTTGGTGGCACTGTTTCTGTGCAAAAACATTTTAATATAACGTTTCCAGGCCAGGACAAAAAACACTTTTCTTTTTATTTAAAAATGTACATTATTCTTATAATAGTAAATGAAACATTTAAACAAAAATTAAAAAAAAAAAGACTTGATTAACAAACTAATTGTTAATTGAAATATTAGGAAATTAAGATGGATTAAGCCACTACATATTCAACAGTACAATAAAACATTCTAAGCACCCATATTTCAATAAATAGGAAAAAAAGATATTCTTTATAATCAGAATATCTGTAATTGATGGACCATGCAAACAATTCTTATTTGCATCCTTAGTAGAAAAAGTTAAGAGTTAAATATTGTTTTACCTTTGTCAAATCTTTTTCTGGAAGTGCTGCATCTCCAAGAAGCGCCAACTTTTTACATAAACGATACAGAAAGGGATCTTTAAATTGTTTCCATGGAAATTTGGAAATGTTTCCAGCAATTTCTCTGTGACATTCAGAAAGTTTCAGACTGGCTTTAATCTAAGAGCATTAATAAAATAATTAAAAATATTAAAATTAATGACATATTTTTTTAAATTTTGTCTTTACAATTTAATAATAATAATATATAAGTGTGATAGTTTGTTATAAAATGAGTTAATTTTTTTTAAAAGAATGGAGACCACAGAATAAAATAAATTATGAAAAGAATTCATGAAAATATATATATGATTACTTTAAATTTGTTCATGTATTCAAACTAATTTTTACCGGCAACTACACCCTATACATATTATAATATGACAAAACACACACACCCACACACACACACACATATATATATATATGTAATACAAGATCTTTAAAATTGAATGAACAACTCAACTCTTATATTTGAAGTGCATTAATGTTGATATTATATAATCAATGGTAATGTCTTCTATGATGCATTTCCCATTCAAGCAAGTCACTTCAATTAAGCCCCATAAATCTTATATATTAAAAATGAGATCAAGAAAAAGTAGAAATATTGGCCAAACTATTTAATTGTTTATGTACCCTACTTATATTTAATATAATCAATGAAATATAATATAAATCTTTATTATGTAGTAAACTTTTGATAAAACAGCAAGCATTGCCTAATACTGATAAAAATATACACTTATACACTTCAATGCTTAATTAAAATAAGCAATGCTTTATTCAAGAGTCAACAATTCAGATAAAGTCCATTATAAAAATAAAAATGATTTACTTAAAATATCATGTAAGAACACCAAAGTAATCCAATATGCATCCTTAATTTTTAAATTATATACATGTGACTATGCACTTTTATAAACAGTTAACTTATATAAAGTTAGATCCAAACATATACAAGATAAGGAAGCAACTGTTTCTCTTTTCTTTCCATCATTATCATTTTATTGCAAGATAAAAATGCCTTTGAATTTAATATAGTTTCTTTGATTCACAGCTTCCCTTCTCTACATTATTTAAAACTTATTAAGTCATCTACACACCCCCTATATAGATTTTTTCTGAGAAATCATATATTCTCTTGGTAATCCTGTTTAAGATTTTTGTTCCCATCTCCCATCTATTGTCACTACTTTAATAACATGTCTATCTCAGCCCTATTTCAGTCTCTTACTTTTTTTTTTCAAGAACATGTTAATATATTTTCTTTTGCTCTTTCCTTATCAATAATCACAATATTTGGTATATAATTGCAGAGACTATGACAAAAAAAACTGCCAATCCTGGCTTGCTGAACAAACATGGGACAAATTAATTTGGAAAAATATCCCATCTTCTAGTTCCTCACTACCAAAGACAATTAATAAAAGAGGAGACAGTGTCAAAATAAACTGAATAATGAAATTAAAACTATTGAAGATTCGGCCTCACCAATTTAATTTCAATTAATCTTATGGACATGTAATCAAAATTAATAACTCTTTGATTCAGTCTTCTTTTAATTGACCAGGATTGCTTTGAAATTTTATAACATGAATATTACCTTTTATTGAAATATCTACCAAAGTTAATTCCAAATCCTATTGGATGTATACAAGATGATCCGGATGTGCAGGTTGACAGTTTGTAGTCACTGTGTATCCAGACCCCTTAAATCAATATAAAATCATTCCTATTGGGTTCGCATTGGCCTGGCAAAATCATTGGTTCACCTTGTACTAGTTTGTTCAAATAACCAGTTGATTCGGTCCACTTTTAGTTGACCTTGATTCCCTGTAAACTTTGTAACCATATATATAACCATATTGTTTCTTTTTTATGTTAATTAGAAAACTTAATTCCAATTCCTATCAAATGTATGCACTGTGATCTGGGTAGGCAGGCCAACATATTGTAGTCACTGTGCATCCAGATGCCTAAAATTAATGTAATCTCATTCAAACTGTCTCATTGTTGTTTTGTAAACTTGTTCACTTGGGGTATGAATAAAATTTGGGTGGTCTTGAAGCAACAACATTTGTAATCCATGTAACACATTTTTAATTAATAAAGTTTATTGTTGAAACATAACTGCAGACCTTTTATTGCTCTTTGTTAAGTATCCAATTTTTAGGTATTTAAATAAATAAAATACATTTATTATAAATCTCTTTTCAAGCATACGATTTTTTTAAAATATGAAATTAATTTTTTATCAAAACTCATCATCCAAATTTAATTATATAATTAATTTAATTCATTATATTTTCATTAATGTTGGTAATATATTTCAAATATAATTGTCAATCTTTTCTATATTTTTTATTAGCAATCTTTTTTTTTCTTTTGAAAAACCTACTTGTATGTATTAATTACTATCGCACTACTGTATGAAGAATCTGCTATTCTCTGAAAAGCCATTAAACATAACTTTGTCTTGCATTGGTGGTCGAGAGGTCAGCGCGACTGCTTTGCACTTGCAGGCAGTTGCCCGGGTTGCGGGTTCGCGTCCCGGCCGATGCTATGACACCTAAAAAAAAAAAAAAAACACATAACTTTAGTATTTTTAATAATTATTTTTAGATATATTTTCTTGCTTTCATTTGATATCTCTTATAATATTCCATAAAGAGGTCAAAAATTATCTGCTAAATAATCATAGTATTTGCATCTAGATGACTTAATTAATTTTAATTATTTTTATTCCCTTGAACCTTAAGACCATATATTTTATAAAACTGCAAGTATTATTTATCGTTTTCAAGTATTATATATTCTTACTAATGCTAATCGGTTTAGTGTCATGTATGCATTGTGATACTTTTTAGAATTGACAATATTCTGAGTCAATGTCTTAACTGTTTAAAGATATGCTTAAACAGAAATGCTTATAGAGACAAATGCCACCAAACAATTTACAAATACAATTCAAAATGGTAACCCACACAATTGGTTCTTTTGATATTACGATTTGATCATTAAGTTTCAACTATTTTTAATCTAATTTGTCTTTTGTTGACTTAAGTCTAATATTTTTTGTAGATTATTTGCAATAATTTTAATAAAGATCTTATAATTAATAGAGGGTTAATAAATAGATCTTGCCTTTTTTAAACATCAATTACACTAATGCATTTCTTCAATCATCAAGAATGTCTTTAACATTTAAATATTTTTAGATTTAGCTGTATGAGTAATTTCTCTATTTCTTTTACTGGAATCACTATAATGATTTTACATTTTGTGAAATCTTTATTTTTTAATGTCTCATTTTTATTTAAAATACAAAAGAGGTTTTTTTTTTAACTTTTAATTTATAATAATCAACAGCTAATATTACCACAGAACTAGAATAGCACAAGTACCTATATTAATACATTAAAAACAATCCTGAATATAAATCCATCTTTTGGGAGCATGAACAGCATTTTGGACCTGTATTTGAATGACAAATGGTTAATCTTGTATCAATAAAGTGAAATAATAGGAAAAGAAAGGTTAAGGAGGCATAGTTTATAGTCAACCATAATAATGTAATTGACAAAAAAGAAAACAGTGTCCAGGTATTGAGCAAATGGAATATGCAAATTTTATAATTTAAATAAAGTGCTTACACAATCACCTCACTGTTTAAGTAGAAGCTAGAGCAGTAGACAATCAATCTACAAGAGATATGGTTCTGGTAGACCTCACTGAAGGTGCACTCAGATATATCTAAGTTGCAAAAAGATAAAACCATTTTATGTCACAGATGTGAAAAATGTTTCACAATCAAAATATTAAGAGTTTGTATAAAATGCAAATTAGAAAACCAGTTTTGAAATTTTCAATTGTAATTGGTTATTCTTTTTATAGACTAATGCTAACATCGATTTTGATCATATTTTAAGTACTAGGTCTTTTGTCCCCCAAGCAATACTATTTATACTGAAAATTTCTTGAATAAACTAATGTACCTTCTCCCAATAGAAAATTACACATTTTATAAATTTCTAATAATAAACACTTTCCATGCAATATTGCACATCTTATACATTTTTAAATAAACTATCGCAAACATATCTTATTATTTTTTGGGCTATTCCATTATTTCCAGAGCTCCTATTCCTAAATTATTAACTAATACTTTTCACAGTTTATTTCTTAATTAAAAACCTATTTTTATACATATTAAAGGCAATATGATGTATTACAATAGTCAAAAATATAATGTTTTAAAATAGTTTTATGACTCTTAGTAAAAGATTTTTTAAAAATAACTTCAAAAAAATTATCATCAGATTAAATAAAATATTTCTAAAAAAATTATACTATCTTTTAAATAAAAATAACAAAAATAGATATTGAACTATTGTTTAAATAAATTAATATTTTATTAATAATTATTTTGTGAATAAGTATAAGAAGGGAACATAAATGTACTTATTATATGTAAATATATATATATATATATATTGAAAATAATTATAAAAGATGGTCTAAATGTAGGAGAGAGTTTATAATGTAATATGCATCATCATTATTTTCAACTATTATCAATCCACTGCAAGATAACAGTCTCTCCAAGTTCAATACATCTTCTCTGATATCTAGCCTCTTTTCTCCACATCACCCCAGTACACTTTCTTATTTTATCATCCATCTCATATATGGTTATTTTTTTAATTTTTTTTAATTTTTGGGATCTGTTTTAAAATTTCAACTATCCACCTATTATCATCTCTTTTAGAAGTATGTCCAGCCCAATTCCACTTTAGTCTTTTAATTTTTTCAATGATGTCAATAATAGCTGTTTGTTATCTCACTCATGTATTTCATTTTTGATCTCTTCTTGTTAATCCTAATATGCATCTCTCCATACATCTTTGAGTGGTCTGAAATTTCTGTATTGTTCTTCTGTTAAGCCAAGTCTAAGATCCATAAGTAAGAAGTGATAACATACATTTATTAAAAACCTTCCTTTTCAAACCCATAGATGTATTTCTTTTTAATATTATTTCTACCAAAAACATTCTAACAAAGTTTAATTCTATGATTAATTTCATTCATTATATTTCCATCAGTAATAATAATCTGACCAAAGTATTTAAAATATGCTTAAGGATATCAAAAATAAATTGTTCACATAATAAATCAGAATTTTAAAAAAAAATATGTAAAGTATATTATGTGTTGAATCTTTATCTTTCTATCCTTTTTAATATTAAATTAGTTGAGTAGTTACAGCCTAAGATTTAGTTTTGGTTTTCTTTGTAGAATTTTCCATCTTGCTTAATATTAATCAAAATATATATTGATATGTTATTTAATTTGTTTTTTTACTATTTTGTTAAACAGGTTTCAGTTTTTATATACTCTATTATTAGTATCTTTTCTATATAACTATTAAACTTTTATTAACATAAAATAAGTACATTAATATATTCCTCCTGGTAATAAGAGAATTGTAATCTGAATGGTTTTTTGGTGCAGAGTTAGCACAACTGCCTAATATGCCTACAATTTGATGTTCAAATGAAATCTAAGTAAAAAAACCAACTTCAAGATGTTTAATATCTTTACTGTTCTATATCCAACCTAACTAATTATCCAACATTTAATTGGTGAATGATTTCTAGTTCCTCTTATCTAGAGGATAAAATTAAGATGGCAAATCACTAAAACTTTACCAGTCTGTAATTGGCAAACCTAGTGAGTACCATCTTTTTTTCACTATTATTCAACAAGAGATTGTTGGAGAGACCTTTGTCCTATTATGAGATGGTTATTAAAAAGATCATTTTACCTTTTACATAAAATACTCATAATTATTTCTGTTTGTTTTATATTATTTGACAATTATTTAATTAAAAAAAATTTCACACAAATTGTTTATTCATTTTATACAGCTTAGTACAAAGATAGCACAAACCCATTTCTACCTAAAAAAAATAGTTTAATTAATTGAAGGTATCTGTTATATTACCTTTTCTGTTTGTTGTTTAAGCATTATATAAAATCTCAAATAACTGACTATAAAATAAAATGTCCCCTTTTTTCTAAATCATCACAGTAGGACAAAACCAATTCCCCATAAAGAAATAGTAAAGAGGTAGGCAGCAATTACCAGGCTTTTCAATTGCAGGTTAATAAATGTTTGCGCATTTTCCAATTCTTGTTTATCCTTTACTAAAAATAGCTGGATACCGATTTGCTGACCAAATATGAGTGGTCAATTAGATTTACTATAGCTACCTATTTGAAAAAAAAAAAATATTGAGTTTTTTGAAAGTAAATGTCACTCAACCTGAATTAAATACCAGTCATAGCGAGGTAAGTAGATGGTTTTATACAAACTCCATAGCTTTTGTATTAATAATCATAAATTTGCATGAATGCATGTTAAGCCTTGAATCAAAAACAAGAATACTGATAATACTTACTCATAATTATTGTTAGTGGTCATGACTTAATCCTCCATTAACACAATTTATTATAGTGTTGAATATTTACAGTTATACCATAAATTTCAGTGCATCCTTTATATTAGTGATTATTTTTTCATTTTTATTATTATTAATTTGAAATAACAGCTTTTACAGTATTACAATCATTAGTGTCAAATGAATAAGGGCTAAGTTTCAAATCACTTTCTACATATATACCATGTGATTTACATATGTTTTTTATATATATTCTTGTTTAAAAAATAGATTATCAAATGTGATTTTATCTAAGATTCCATAGAGCTATAAAGCGCTTTTATCGACCTGTGTATTTACTTTTTTTTATAAAAAAAAATGGAAAGAAAAATCGTTTATTTTATTTTAACAATTCATTCAAATCGTAACCAGTTACAAACAATGTCAAATACAGTATTAGCATTCAAAAAAACTGTTGCCAGAAAATTGTTTTAGTTTTTGTTTGTTATTTTGTTCTGTTTAAATAAAACAATAATAAAGTAAAGAGAACTTCGATGGGGAAATAATTCATTTATAAAAAATAAAGAATAAAAATAAAATTTCATTTCTGAATTTCTCTCCGTTAAAAGGATGTTGCAGCTTCATTTACACATTTTGAAGTTACCACTTTATAAAATTAAAGTATATATATATGATTTTTATATGTTTGAAAATTAAAAACTTCTTTTAAATGCAATAATTGGAAGTGAGTTGGCAACATCCTATAATTTCTATTTCCAGGGAAATTCATTTGTTTGTGTGAATGTAAATAATATAAATCACATGACGCCCATTTCTTATGCTTACACAATCTTTTAAAATATTAACTACTTTTACCAAATAATCCAGGATAATCAATGGTTGGGTGTGCATTAAAATCCATATCTGGTGCCTATGGCTTTCATCAATGAGGAGTCATGGATCTGAGAGCAAAAAGATGATGGTAACTATCGTTTTTAAAAAACCAAAGGCACCAAAATATATAAATACTGAACTGGGTTCAGATCTGTATATTTATACAAGTGAATAAGCTTGAATTGAAAACATTATTGTGATTTCATTCTGGGCTTGTTACTTTATAGTTAACTAAAAAGGTAAAAGATGGATACTGGAGGGATGCATTAGATCCAAAGATCTAGATGCAGTACTCTCAAATTCAAGCCTCTAGGCTACAATCTAGAAACTGGATGAGTACACACTAGATAAGGACTTTGATATACAATTCCTACAGCATCCATTGATTACTATAGCTTGCACTAAGTGGTATTATTGTTTGGAAAGAGTCACTACTATTCTAAGTAAGATAAACAGTTTTTAAATAGTGGACTAAAACCTCTCCAATAATTTTGCCTAGAAGAAAAGTGAATAGGATAGCACTATCAAGCATTGCCAGGCATTATCACACTATGAGGTATTATCAGGCATAGCATGGTTCAAAAGTCAAATTATAGACATAGCAGAAAAATGCAGTAAATCTTATGTCACAAGATTCTTAATGTATACAATCAGAGTGCTTCTCAATAAATTTTATTTTATCTTACTTATTACTTAATTTAACTTACTCTTCCACAAAAAAATAAGTGTAATCATTATGGCGCAATTGAATGCTACTGAAAATCTCAATTATTTGACCCATGGAACAGATCACCAATGTCTCATCAGGAAATGGAAGGTGACAAAACTCTTTGGTTGAAAAGCTAAATATGAATCAGATACTTAATAGAATTTGTAAAAACCATGAATACAATTTGAAGCTGTTACAACAAAGCACAGTAAATAATAAAATTAATGTAAACTCATTTTGAATTTCTTTGTTTGTATAAATAAAGATAAAATTTTTCAATAGCTTATTGCAGAACATAATAATCTTCAATATCCACTTTTACAAACATTTAAGAACTTATTCATGAGATCACTCAATTTCTGGGAGGCAAGATTTTGAGCAACTTTTTCATTCTTATCTCATCCTCTAGTTAATAATAGATAAATACTCATGTATGTGTGATGTGTACATAAGTTTTTTTGTTTGTTTGTGGTATAATTCTATTTTAAAATTTCTCAATTGTAAATATAGCTCAACTTTGTAATCACTCTATTTCAAGAGAATATAGATGGATTAGTAATGAGAAAAACGCATTGTGAATATTGCAGTAATTTTAGATTTTTTTCAAAATTTTTGCAAAAATGAATTTTCACTATTTATCATAAAACTCTTAGCCATTCTTTTATCATCATTATCAGCTGTATAAAGCAATACCCCTGTTATTTCAGACATTATTCCGTCCTTAGCCGCTTTTTTACACTTCTATATTCAATTCACTGATCAAATTTTTAAACATCTCTTTAATGTATCTCTCAATATTTTTCCCAAAACGTTATCCTCCAAAACATTTTATAGAAAACCATTATATCTTAAAATGTACAACAAATATTTTATTTTATGCTTAGTCTCTCCCTATTCAACAGTTATTTTTTATATAATCTCTCTCGATATATAATTATTCATCTTTTTCCTATCCAACTTATTCTAGTGACCATTTTTATAGCCATACTTTTATATATTTTGCAAACTCATTCTTCGCTACTTTTTCATAAATCAAGTCTAACATCCACATCCCAATATACTCCAAATAAAGATTTTTGATTTCAGTATTGTGATTGCGTGAATGTATTTAATAATGAATTCATTTTAAACACAAAGGTATCGTTAAAATCAATTAATTAAACTAAGAAACAAAAATACTCAAGACTAAATAATAAAAACAAATTATTATAAGTCAAATTGTAAAAGTAAAAATAAAAAAAAAGTTATCTACTAGTTTAATAATAATAGTTACACATAATTCTGCAGATAATAAAAATAATTCAGTTGTCAATATATATAAATTATTTACATTTTTGTACATTTCTAACAAATCACTCTCAAGTTGAGTGTTTTGAACTCATCTTTTAAGAAGATGAAAATGGCTGAAGAAATTGTGGTATTTGTAATAAAGCATTAGAATCCATTTTATTTTAGAAATGAAAATAAATTTATTTAAAGATAATTTTTTGTAAAATTATGACTATAAATAAATAAGCATGTTTAATTTATGAAATCAGTATCTCGATATATATGACTACAAATAAATATGTTTAAACGAAAGATAAATATGTAAAATATAAAAAAATAGTCTTGTTTATAAAATATACTGTGGTCAAAAGTTAAAATGCTAAATTAGGTTAAAAATGTAATTTCCAAAAAAGTGAATATTTTTCTTTAAATAAGAAAAGTTTAAGTTCACCATGGATGTTATGAAGAAATCTTAATATAATTAATATGATTTAATAAAAGCTAACATAAAAAAACAGCGATATAGTTAGTAAAATAAAAAAACAACTTAACAAAATTAAAGTCATAGACTTTGGACTTGGCGAAAGTATGAGATTAGAGAATATGGTTTCAAGTTTCAGAAAGAGGCTATATAATTTAAAAGTAAATAATAGAAAATATGTAGAGTTGAATTAGAGTACAGGCAACTGTCTAAAGTTAATTCCAATGGATATCATTGAACAATATAGAAAAGAGAATTAGATTAACTCAATAATACCAGTAGAAGAGAAATGTGTTATAGTTACCATAAATTTACCATCACAGAACTGAAACTGTGATGATATTAAACATGATACGAGGACTCAATTTTTATTTACCTCATAAATTAAATAGAATGTCATACCTTATAGTTTAAAGATGATGCTTTTGTAAAAGTTAGTGCCTACTATCGGGCATGCTAGAATTGTGTTTTTATTACTCAAAAGTTTTTTTACCTATTTGAAATGCTGAAACATACAAGAATGAAAAAACCCTAAAATTTGAAATTAAATTTGGTTGTGATTGAAGTGAAGCGAAAGAATATGATATGGATAGATTAGCATATTGCTAAAGTGTACATTTTCAAAAGAAGTATCTGGAATTATAAGTTTACTTATTTATCACATCCATAGTAAGAACTTTCATTATATACATATATGCTAATATAATTGGGCTTAAATGTAAGATAGGATTTTATTATATTTGCAAAATATTTTTATTCATGTTATCTACTTGAATATTATAGATAATTACTAAAGAACCATTGCAGAAAAAAAATACTAATTGAAAGGGGCTTCTTTGGATCCTCTTTCTAATACATAAATTATTGTGGAGTTGCAACTTTTATGGGTTTTTCATCAACATATATCATCCTGCAAATTGACTTATTAGCTTTTTATTATTCAATTTAGGACCAAGAAACATCATTGCTTTTTTCAGTTGCCTGATAGTTATTAGCTGAAACACCAGTTAAGCTTTCTTGAAGATAGAATAAATGTGTGTATGTAAGTGGTCATTTTTAAATAGTTATAATCTGATGGACAAAATTAAATTATGATCATTATTCTCTTGATATTATAAAATTGTCAGTGAAGACACTTGTTGACCACCAAAGCAGATAATATTAAGAATTCTCTAACTTCAGACTCAGACAGTCATTTCATGATAATCTTTTATTTAATCATCTGCAACTGCAGAAGATTATATAAATGACAAAAAAATGAAATATTTAATTAATATTAAATGGGACATCGATGAACTTTGCGAAGTTAGAAGAAATGATAAAAAAAAAACAATTGATTTGTCAAGACGAATATGTACTTCAGCATCAAACTACAAATATTGGAAGCATTGGTGGGATTCATTATAAATAAAAACTGAGAAGCAATATTGTAAATATTGATGGTATATCAGAACGAGTGGTATATTTAGTTAATTAGCTTAATGGGGGGGGGGGTCCATTGTGAGAAAGAAGTAAAAAGTTTTTATATAGATGCACAATATGTTTTTGATGGTACTAAATAATGTTTTAAAATTGACATTGGAAACTTTAATATTAAAATTGATTGAAAAATGAAAGTGCTATGAAAAACTTGATTATGATAATAGAAATGAGAAAGGATACTTTCTAGTGGAATTTGCAGAGAAAGAAAATGTGTATATTATGAATTTTCTTTTTAAGAAAGATAGAATTGACAATCCAATTGAAGCTACAACAGAATTGGATTATATTTGAATTCTACTTATGTATGCATGTGTGTGTTGTAAATATATACATATATGTCTATTTCAAGGTTATACTGCTTTTAACTTAAATAGGTTCAACACAGGAAGGGATCATTTTTAGTGAGATATAAGATATGAGTAAATGCAAGCTAGAGTAATAAAAACTATTTAAAAAAATAGCACTAACAGTTAACATTCCTAACCTTTAGAAATAGAATTTAAATTGAAATCTGCTAATCATTTTAAAACATTGACAGACTTTGAAATGGGAGATTAACAAGAAAATAACTGATATTCTAAGAATTACAACTAATATAGCTTGCACACAAAAAAGCAAATCACCAGAGATAATTAGAATACAAAAAAATAAAATAATTAGAATGAACAAGAATATTTTCAACTGACAGAAAAATCTATATGAAGAAATAAAAATATTAAAAATTTTTAAATGATACATTAGAAAAAATTTAATATCTGGAGTTTTGAAAATGATATGAAGAAGTGTTAATAATGATATAATTAAAAGTATAAAAAATCTTGTTGATGAAAGAAAGGTTATTTGAGCAATAAGAAGATAAGTGTTAACTCTTACTAAAATGACAAAAAGAAATATGTCACAGAGTTCTACAAAAAATTATACAATAATAAAGAACAAGAAAACAAAATCACAATTCTTCTGAATTGCTGCATATCACAGTAACGATTCTCTCCTTATAGTAGTGCTATCTAGTGCAAGCCATATGATGATTTAGTTGTTTAACTGTGCATACTTGACATATGCAATTAAATCTATATATATGAAAAAAAACTTCAGGGAATGATGGAATTTGTAGTGGTATCTTAAAAGAAGTAGGGAAAGAAATAAAATAATTGTTAGCAAAACTATATACCAAATGACTGCATGATAAAGATGTAACAGATGATTGGAATAAAGCAATAATAATATTGATATTTAAAATGGTGATAAAGAAGATTATAGACCTATAAGACTTTTATCAGTTCTATATAATATTGACCAAGATAATTATAATTCATCTTCAGTGAATTTTGGATTCATACCAACCAAAAGAAAAATTAAATTTGAAAGTGATTTTAGCACAATAGATAATATCTAAGTATTGAAAGAAGATTAGAAAGAACCAGTAAATTTGAATGGCCATTATGCTTTGTATTTGTAGACTTTGAGAAAACATTTGATTCTATAAACATTTTTATATTTGAAAATTGTTTATTGAAATACAGCAGCAGGGATTAGTTTACATGATGATACTAATAATATTACCAACGATAAGATTATGTGACAGAATGATTACACGTTAATTATTTAAGACATGTAGATTATTCAGATATGAAATTATTTTTACAAATATTGTTTTAAGTTTCAGGAAATGTTGCAAGAGTTATAGATGAAAGTAAGAAAATAAAACTAAAGATAAATACTCCAAAAACTAAAGTCATTTTCAATGGATTTTCTTAGAAAAGGAAACCAAAGTGGTATTCATGAATTAGAAGTTAAGAACTATAAATACCTTAGCCAGATTATTAATGCATATGGAAAATAATGAATGAAATTAATCACTGCATAGAATTTTTTTAATAGAACTAAATATTAAAAATAAACATCCCTATATGTTTAAAAGGGAATGTTTTAATAGATGGATTTTACTGGTTTTTACTTATATATCTGAGATTTGGACATTTTACAAAAGAGCAATATAAAGACTTCAAATCTCTAGATGAAGTATAGAGATGTGTATGTTGGGAGCAATAAGAAAAGATTAAAAGTTTGATGAGGGCACAAATAAGTATCATTGACATCATTAAAATAATTAAGAGACTGAAATAGAGCTGTGCTGAATATATTTCTAGAAGAAATGATAATACATGAACAGTTTTAAATCTGACCCCAAGAGATTGTAAAATGCCTAGAAAGAGACTATATATGAGAAGAAATAAATTTGTTTGTGTAATGTGGAGAATTTATGGATTAGAAGAAATGGATTAAACTTGAAGATATCTTCATTCTACAGTGAATCAATAATATTAAAAATAATGTTGATGATGATGATTTATTATGTATTTTAAATTGTATTCTAGTTTTTGTATACTTTCAATTTTATGGTGATTCAAAGAATCTCATAAATTATCATTCATTTAGGAGGGGTAAACACAATATTCCTTGGAATTCTTGTGAAATGTAAGTATCTATTTGATAATACTGATAGCGCATGAAAAAGAACAGTTTAAATTCAAATTTCCCTTTACTTGAAAAGAGCTTGTTAAATATCATTCTGATATATTGATTATAGATATCTATGTGTGCATCTAACAATGAATAATATTTATTAAACAAATGCATCAAGTATATTGTTTTTGGAAGATAAAACTTGTTTTAGAATCTGTACTACTGTTACTTATATCTGATCCATTCCTAATATTACTTAGACTATTTGCTTATGATTTTGAACATTTATGTTCTAAATTGAGAAACTGTCTGAATATTAACAGCAAAGAAATTAGGATGGTATTACTTAAGGAGATTATATCATCATCAGTAGTTAAAAGAAAGGGGTGCTTGGAGGACATGTTAGCTAGAACTTGATTCAAAATAAACTACCTAGTGATGTAAGCTTTAGATCAATCCTAATATACATAGTTTACAAACTGATGATAATTAGAAAATATAACCTGTAGATTTACAGACATATTCTTTATTATCTTTACAAAAAGGTCATAGATGTTTATGATTATTATTGTAGAAACATTAGGTGTAAAAATGTCACAATATATAAAGTGATATTAAGTTGCAATGACTAGTGTACAACTTGATCATCAGAGAATGATATCTTAGCCACAAGAGATTCTATTACATAAATACCTGTTCTATATGGCTTGATTTATGTTTTATAATCTGGTATATAAATGCCATACTAAAATGTAATAATCATGATGATCCTTTATTTTTACATTTCATAAATAACAACAACATGGCGATTGGTCTTCTTTTTTGCTTCAACATGCTTATTTGACAATAATGTTATTTTTTTATTTCAAAAAGTCTGTTTGACTTATGCATTATTCTCCTTTTAAATTTACTAGACATCTATTATTATCACTTATCATGCTATCAAAATAACATAATTTCTTAACTTATTCCACATTCATATTCCACAAACTTAGTTTTATCAATATTTAAACTCACTTTGAAACTCTTCAAAAGCATATATCATTAATTATAATTCTTTGAATTTTTATTTTCATGATCATTATTATACTTTCAATGAATAAATTGCTCTTAAGATTTAATTTGGCTTCAGAGTAATGAACTCTAGAATGCAAGATCTACAGATCATGGCTTTAGTTGTTACTTCAAGTGTTTGACCCTTTTATAAATTCTTAGCAATAAACAATTCAGTTGTTTCTAAGTTGGACAAATGTGGCAATAGTGGTCAATTCTGCTTCATATTATTATGGATATATTAATCATTTTAATCACACATAAATAGTTTTTACTGATGATTAAATATGTAACATTTAGAATATAAATACTTTAGATAAGTATTTGGATATGATTATGAAATTGTTCCATGAGGTATTTATATATGTTTATATATGATTTTTAATGTAAAACTAATATGCCTTAAATCTATTTGGTCTAATAGCATCATGTGCTCTTGAAGTGTTTGAAAATCCATTTATTTTTCATATGTCCCATTCTATATTTTATAGATGATCAAGAACTTTTCTATCTAAGAGCATGACATTAGCTAAGGCATCAGAAAACAGATATTGAGATATTTTTAGTTGAAAGACAAAGGTCCAAATTAATCTGAATGTCAATGCACTGAATTTAAAAGATAAAAAATATGATTGTAATATTAATTACACATTGACTATTTCAGTCATCCGATATTAAATATCTTTAGAAAAAATTTAAGCTTCATTTAAACTTTCCAAATAGATTTAACTGTTAGTAATAGGGCACAGGTTAGCATATAACATAACATTTCCTATGGTATTATTCTTCTCTTTTCTTTGGGTGTTGCAGACCTGACTAGTGACATTACTTAGCATGAGAATCAAACCTGGATCTTTAAATTCATGAATAATAAATTTTGGCAGAATAGTTAAGTTGGTTAGAGATTCCTTAAATCTAAAGTTCATGTTCAATTTGCATGCTAGTGCTGTCATTAGTCAAACCAGCTACACCTGAAGAAGAGAAGAAAATAGTATCTCCAGAAATGGTATGTTTATGTACTATTCTGTGTGATATTACTAACAGTTGAATGTATTTGAAAGTTGAAATAAAAGTTTAAATTTTTTTCTAAAGAAGTGTTTAATATTAGATGATGGAAATAGTCCAGCTTATAATTAATACTAAAATGCCATCAATATTGTCCTTCAGCTATGATTGTAATATGATTTAGTCTTTATTACTGGTAGGGGTGGGATATTGTACTCTTACAGGCACTGAACCAACTGTTACTTTATGTTAACCTTTGCCACATGTATATACAATCTATTGTACTTCCAATGTTAAATGTTACTAAATTAAATTAATTAATTTAATGGTTTATTGTCCAGGAATTTATAAGAAGTCTAAGCACTTAGAGTGACAAAACTGACCTGTAATTTGTGGATCTTAACCTCCAGAATCCGACTCTGAGCATCAAATGTTATGGATAACTGATCGTGTAAGATATATACTGAAGTGTCTATCATCAAGTAAAATCAAGTTTACAGTTCTTTAATTCTTTGAAAAATAATAGAAAATAGTGTGTAAAAAATTGTCTCAATAACATTTGATATAATATTTTGTTTAGTTCATAAAAAAAAGTAGTATTGAGTATTTTTTTATATTAAAAACACTAAGAAGAGTAAAGAATGCCTCCTATATAGGACAGGTATCTATTACAAACTACTAAAGAAATAAGTTATTTGCATACACCCTTTCCCATCCATATTTATTTTATTGTCTAATTACACAGATCTTTTTTTAAAAAAACATACCTGCTTTCTTTTGTTCAATATTCTGCAAGAGTTTGTTTTATCATTATAAATTTGCTTTTCAGTTATTGTGAAAAATTAATTACATTTATCTTAGGATTTTCTACTTAGCTTTTGCAAATCTCATCAAGCCCTTGACATAAACTTTAGCTGTGAATATTAGCTGTAAGATCAGACGTGTGAAATACCGATATCGTGAAGCATTTCATACTCATTGAGATCATTATACTAAAATGTATGATCAAACAAATGTTTCTTTCTCAGAAGAGCATAAGAAACTTAAATTACCACATATTTACTATTTAAATTAATATTCAATCTCTAGATAGTACTTAAAATAATAAGTAAATTTAATATTAATTGGAAAATGAAACTCTAGACATTATTAACTATAAGGGAAAATTAAAGCCTAATCCAGCAATTGTAGTGATGCTAAATTACATTTTACTATATATATATATATATATAAGAATTTGTTATTTATTGATCACTGTATAATGAAGATTGGAAGGGAAATGCATTTTTTCAAGGTAGTGAAAAATTTGACACAAGGTCATATTTTCTTTCAGCTAAGAAGTCGATAGCCAATTGATCCATCCATCTTATTTTTGACCATTAAATGGACACCTAGTTTTTTTTAATAGAAAACAAATATGAAAAACTAAAAAATCTTCACCACTGGCAGTTTATTAGAACATTTTAAATAAAGGCACTGTTAGGTAAAACAAAGACAAAATTTAATTAAAGAAAAAAAAATATTTCAGTTAGTTTATATTAAACAAAAATCGAGACAAATTGTCTAGTTATTTATTGCTATTCTTAATGTAAAAATAGTTTAATTCAATAACTTTATGTTCTCATATTAATTCAGTAAATGCAAGCTAATTTCATTTGAATTATATTACTAAAATTCTGTCTAGAAATGTATGTGATGTAAGAAAAAAGTTTTAATGATGTTAATGTTTTGAGTCATATGTTTAAATTTATAAAAGTGTTAAATTTAATAAATATAAATTGGGCAAATGTTTGTATATAACTTTTACTTATGATTTCGATTGTGAGGATTTATAGTTTAAGAAATGTATTGCAGTTGAGATATTAATTTTGAAATCCCATCAATTTTGTCAATAATATTGATGATCAGCCTACTAAAATACTTCTAACAGATGATATTGTTAGTGCAAAGAATTATCTGAAAACAACGGTTTTAAATTAGATATGTCTACAGCAGAAGTTGATTTATAAGATACTAAGAATGTGATACTAAGAGAGTCTATGGGAAAATTAAAAGTAGATAGAATTTAGTATTAGGTAATTCACTGTGAAAGTAACTTGTAATATGCCAGCTAGAAAAAAGATAAAGAGATAAATATAAACATATGTTGGCCAGATGAAAGATTTTAGATATTGTTGAGATGCTAAATGCAAATAAAAATAATGATATTGTAGCATTGATGGGGAGAAATGATGTAAGCAGAGATAATAAAGAAATATATAGACAGTTTGACATGATTGTTAATTGAAGAGAATGCATTATGTAGGCATGGATAATTGGTTTTTTACAAAGATTTAATAGTAGAGTAAATTTAAATAAATTTTGTGAATTGTAGGTTTAAAATATTTGTGTAAGAATATGAGTATTATTTTTTTTAATATATGAGGTATATTTATTTGAAATACAGATTTATTTAAAAGAGAAGAGTTGCATTCATTAAAGAGAACTGAGGAGAAGTTAAATTATAAGATAGATAAGAGTAAAAGTGCAATTTGAAGGTTAATATGAAAAGAGTATAATGTATTTTCCTGAAGATCTGTGATCATGGTATTTAGATATATTTATATTTTGGACTATTTCCATATCTGTTTATATTTAGAATATAAATAAGATAAAGATAAAATAATGGTGGATGTAAAAATAGAAAAAAAATTCAAGGGATACCTGGAAATAGTTACATGAAAAAAAAAATTTAATGGGACCAAAAGTGTTAATATAGAACATGGTTTTAAAAATATACAGGAGAAAGAAATATGAATAAAGGAGGATTTTTATAGAATAAAAAAAAATTGTATTAGTGGTAAAAATAGATTTGAAATATAAAAAAAGAATTGCAACTTAAGAAATATTAATGAAAGAGGCTAAATAGATGGGATAAGGATTATAGAAGATATTTTTTAGAAACTGTAAAAAGCCAATGTGAATTAAATTGAAATTTGTGTGGTATCATATATTTTAGCTGCTGAACATGGGAAGGGTGTGAAATATTTGAATGAAAATATTTGAAAATATTTATATAGAGAAATAAATGGATTTAGAAAGAGTAATTGTAAAATGTTGCTTCTAGGTAATATGAATGATCATATTAATAAAACTGATAAAATGGAGAGTGTTAATAGAGCATTATTAAAAAAAGTACGAGAAAAATAGATTGAAAATTTGGGAGTGTGAAGAATATACCTGGCAGGTAGAATATGAACTGTACTGATGATTATGGGATGGCAAAAAAAAGAAAGAAATTAGAAATGATAATCACAGATTTAAAGGTTTTTGCTGAGGGGGGGGGGGTAATAGTAATCATAATTGGAAGTGACTGAAAGACTAAAAAATGGAATTTATAAAAGAGTTAATGGAGGTGAATAGGAAATAAATTATGATATTAAAGTGAATAGAATTAATAGTATTTTTAAAACAATTATAAAAGATTTAAAAGTTATGAAGAATGGAGGATAAGGCGAAGAAGTTTACAATTGAATGTTATTTTAGCACCAACAGTAAAAGAAAATGGCAGAAAATTTTTTAATAAGAATTTTAAAAAAAATGAAAAAAGACAATAGAGATTATAGAAACTATTAAAAAGTAAATAGGAGAGAAGATAAAAGTTAAAAAGGATTATTAATTAAGTGAGAGGAAATATGGTTAACTTAATAAGAATATAATGAAGAAAAGTAATAACTAGGAAAAATGCATAAAAAATGTTGAAGGTACATGAAAAAGAGAAATAAAAAAAAGTGTTATGTTATTAAATGCAGAAGCAAGAGAAAGTGAGAATAAGAAAAATGAATAATACTTAATTAATTTATATTATAAACTTTGGATGAAGTTGATAAGAAAACATTCAGTTAGAGACTTAATTTATGCGGATTGAAAAAGTGAGGAATGTGGAATTGAATAGTATATATATATAAAATTGTAATAATTATATTTATAAAGCACATACTCATTACTTAAAGTAATATATAATTAGGCTATAACCTTAAAACTATGCACCTGAAAAAACGACAGTAGGGACCTCTGCAAATCTTTAACACAAGATGTGTTAAAGATTTGCAGAGGTCCCTACTATCATTTTTTCAGGCACATAGTTTTAAGGTTGTAGTCTTTATATATATATATATTGTGAGTGTTCAAATTGATGATCCACACACATATATATATATATAAAAAAAAAAAATAACATAGTAACAATATTACATACAGTTTAATGTTTTTTATGTTGTGTATATTTTATTTGTAACATATTTTAAAAAAAAAATATTGTTATTAAAAAAAAGGTTATTATATCAATTTATATTTTGGTTTGTAAAATATTATTTTAAGAAAAAAATTGTAATCGAATTTAAATGTGATCTTCTTGTGTCTTCTTATCTATGACCGTGTCTTCTTATCTATGATCGTGTGTGGCCGCAAAGATAAAAAACGTCAGAAAGAGAATCTATAAAAATGACGTGACAGAAGATAAAAGGGGTCAGATTGGTCAGTCATTCTCAGTCACTCACTCAAGCACGCACACACTTATTATCACTTTGTATGGTAAAGGACAAATCTATTTGTTGTATCTTAAGAAAATGAACCTTTTCAATATTAAAATTGTTGGTTTGTAAAACTATAAAACATGGAGTAGTAGCAGAATTATCTGCCCGTTCAATCATTCGGGCGGACAAATTGAAGGATTCCCGAAGAGCTACGGCAATGTAAAAAAAAGAAACCTATGAAAAAAAAAAAAATGCTTTATAAATAAAGAAAGACAAATGGATTTGCATAGACATCGTCTCCCGACTAACCAAATGGATCAATTCACCTTATAACTTGGATCGTCGAAATACACTCACCTCTACAGAATGGAAAGAGAAAAAGGAAACTTTTTAATGAGTATTGCAAAGTTTACAATTACTATTTCGGACGGAGAAAATCCTCTTTACACTATAAATGAAGGCAATCGATAGACTAATAAACAGTGAATGGACAGATTTATATATATGGTATGATTATTTATTTTTTATGAAAAATATGTGTGTTAATTTTTTTTATATGTAATACTATATGATTTTTTTTTTTATTATCTAAAGAAATATAATTATTAAATGAAAATGATCGGAAAGACTCAAATATAGTTATTATTTCATATTCATTTATCCGTAATTATTTTTGATAAACGAATAAACTTTGATACCCTCTTATTGCACATTTTGGTATAGGGTATATGTAAATTTTTATTTTTTTTTTAGTAAAATATCTAAGAACCTTTCCCATCATTTATTCATTCATTTTTTTGTATGTGTCGTTAACGTTCTTGCAACACGTATATAGAGATACATATAGCAACATGATTATTTTATTTAGTCAACCAATTTAAAATATAAAGACATTTCGGATGTATACTATCATTAATATTGTCAATCTTCTTTTTTTTATAATTAAATAAATTGAGTTAATTTAAATATCAAGACTAGTTTACTTATTTTGTTTTATTTGGATTGCGTAAGACGGCGGAGCAACTTAGGTAACAGAATTCAAACTCAGCTTGGTAAGCGAATTGAAATAGAAGATAAGGTATATTTTACTTATTAATATTTTATTTTGTTTCTATATAAATTTCATAGTTATATTTGCATTCGAATATTATATATCCATATTATTATGTCTCTTAATTAATATTACAAAGACAATCATTTCATGTTTGTCTGATTCCGTAATAAAAATCTAAATAGATTATACTTTATCGTTCGGTTTGGAGTAGTTCGTTTGAATATTTCTTAAACTCCTATAAAATGAAGAGAATAAACTTCATTGACCGATTTAATTGAATATTATTTTCATTTATAGAAATATCAAATATAATCATGTGTTTTAATTGTTGCCAATCAAAATTTTTTATTCAGTTATTTAAAGTTTTCAAACAAGTTGTATTAATATTCACAAGTGAATAAACATCCAAGAGAAGCTCGATATATTTTTAGTTAATATAATTGGACATTGTAAAATTAGAAATGAGCTAATAGAGTATTGATATTAAACTCCAGTAAATATTTTAGTTTAAAACCTAAACGAAGCATTAATTAAGTATCATTTTATTGAGAGATATTTATAAATTATTTTGTAACTTATTGATAATCTATCGACGTCTATTAATTTGTTTAAAAATTTAAATGAGTGTATAAATTTTCAAAGTGTTATAAAACTATAATAAAACCAGTTGAGGTCCACAGAAAATTATTAATTATAGGTTGAGGTAGAAAGAATTGTATATCGTTTATTGACGCGAGTATTTATCTTTATATTTAGCGTTTGCTAACATGGATATATGCATATTTGGGGTTCGGTTATTATTTTGTTTTGTCGTTTAAATAATGTCTGTATGCAAACCAATGTTTTGTAAAGTGCTATTACAGGTACTTAGAAAATTATCCATTAAGTTATAAAGACAGTACCTTTAAATAATAAAGTGGAGTTAAAGTACTACAACAGTCACAGGCTAATAAAATATATATATATATTGGAATCTAGATTAGTTATTAATTGGATTGGTTTTGATTAGATTGCCAATCAAGTGTTAGCCTAATCCTATATTATTGTATAGGGCAATAGTAGTTGATTTCACCGCTCTATGCAATTTATATTGTAGTTGACGGTTTTGTTGATGGCTGGAGCAGATAATCTCATTATTTCTTCATTTTTCATATAACTTAAGTAAATTAAACTTTAAGAGAGATTATTTGTGCTTTATGATGGTTTAATATATATAATGGCGACCCGATTGAGCTAGACCAGATTAATTTATATTGGATTTTAGAATTTTATCAGATCAAATTGATCATCCTAACCATCACCTTCATCCATCGATTTAATCAGTTGCAAATTGGCACCAATATTTTGGGCCTTCTTTTTGTTAGATTTAAATGGAGCACAGCAATCGACAATACCGTCGGTTACAATATATATATATATAACTAGATGATATGGCAGCTGAAATGGTAATAGGTAGGGAAAGTGTACTAATTCATTTTAAAAGAAAATTTTAAAGACATTATAGTTACTAATAAGATTCAAATAAATGGAAGAATGTGAGAATTAGATTATTACATAAAGGAAAGAGAAATTATTTTAGGTTATTAAGTAACTATAAACCAGGAGTAATAACTTCCTTACTTTATAAATAATTTATATATATTTTAATGGTTAGAGTTAGGACTTAGACAGAGGAAAGTGGAATTGTGGAGAAGATTCAGAATAGATTTAGCTCGGAGAGAAAATTAGAAAATAGTTTATTCATTATATCTCAATTGGCTGAAATATTTTATAAAGAAAATAAATATTACTTACTCAGTTTTTAATATTGAAAAACTTAAGATAAGGTGAATAGAAATATCATGGAAAAGACTTGAAATACAGAAATAGATTTAAAATTTTAAAGAAAAACTATTAGTCTTTATCCAGTTGGAGGGTAGCAGAATCAACAGAAGTTAAATGTGAATTTGGATTGAACAGATATGTTCATTATTATCTTTATTATTTTCTAACAAAATTAGGAATTGAAATAAAAAGATTAGGAATATGGGTGGAGATATCTTTAACTGGAATTTTTGCAAATAATAAAGCACTTTTTTGTAAACTGTAGAATATATAAAATTGTTATTAGAAAAATAATCAAAAATACTGGAAAAAGTATAAAACGAAATTCAATAAAGAAAAATCTAAAATGATAATATTTTAATGTAGATATTTGTTTTGGAAATAATGGAGAATATAGATATTTAGATAGTTGGTTAAATGATCAACTTGAGCATAGTTTTGTGGGAGAGAAGTACTGTTTATGTTAAAAAAGATTATGTCAAAGATATTCAAAGAAGTGCAATGTGGGCTGCATTCAAATGAATTTTGGCAGAGATTAGAATACATTGGAGAGCTACAATTAGATATGCTGTTGAAGTATTTCAAAAAGAGAATTTTTCTGCAAAAATGTTAAAAGGTGTAAAATATCAAATAAAAAGAATAATAAAAAAAATTATACTACATATGGATGTGTTTGAACATTAGAAAAACTCATCTCTAATGTATTATTATTATTATTTGTTTATTTTATTCTTGGATTGTTCACATTCAGTCATAGATGGCTATTGATGATGGTGATAATAAGTGGAAAAAAGAAATTACACAAATAGTTGAGAATTATAGATGAAAAAAAAAAAACAAGAAACAAAATGTGATTTAAAATTTGGCATGTTTTTCGTATAAGGAATATGTCATTACTGCATTTTTTTCCAAGTATAAAATGGTATGTATAATTATTTGGAAAAGATAATGGGTTTTACTTTACCATTTTCAAATGATATAATTTGTATTGGCCGGAAAACTTGGACATTTTTAGATAGAATACACCAAGAATAAAAATTAAATTGTAGTGCTATACGAATTTCTATTTTAACAAGAAATAAATATGCATTGTGTAATGAATGGTTGACATCAAATAAAGCTATTTGAATCTAATGATTTAAGAAAACTAGAATTAAATTAAATATGTTTGAAGGGTTATAATAAATGAATGGAAGTAGACTGGTAAAAGTAGTGTTTAACTGAACTATATGGAGAGGACAGAGATACATTGGACATGAAAGGTTTTACAATAAACAAAGCTAATAAGAGATCATTTATTTCCATGTATTTATATATGAAATGGGATAAATGCATACAGAATATATTACAGATACATAATTATGAGGACTGAAGAAAGAGAATGATAAATTAGTTTTTAAAAAAATGAAATAGAATTATGAACTGAACTTGGAATTTTAAAAAAATGCTATAAAATATGAAAGGATAGATAATAATATTAAAGAAGGTTTAATGGGTAAAAGCCTTATATATTAAAAGGAAAAGACAAAGTGCAATAAGGATTTGGATTGTAGATATAGTTTATGTAGAGGTGGAAGAGTGATTATAACTGAACATTATTTTTGGACTGTAGATTGTATTAAAAGGATCAAAATAAATTGTTTATACGTATTATATGCAAATTAAAGGGAATGAAAAAAGTAGAGATTTTATAATTATTTTTTTCTTTAGGTCTTCTTTTATAAAGAAATGAAAGAATATGAAGATGGGAGAAAGTATCCAAAACAGTTTTTATAAAAATGGGATAAAAAGCAAAAAGAAATGAGACAATATTGTAATAATAATTGGCTAATAGGAAGTATGAAGTAGATTAGTTTATTGTAGAGTATAACAGATTTGGAGGGGGAGAATGCTTAAATTGATGAACGTTTTGAAGTATATAACCTATGTGCTAAACTTTTGATTTCATTTAAAGAGAAGTTATACATTGTTCAATATTTATCTACATTCGTTAATATGTCCTGGATAATATTAATCCTGCAGTAGGTAAGTAGACTTTTGGCACACTTTATTGTACAAATAATATTACTGTGTAATAGATTGTACTAAATATTTGCTAAATATTTATATATCATTTAATTATACATATTTTAATTGCAGTTTATTAATTATTAAAAATTAATCTCCAGTAATGATATTTATTATTTCATATAAAGTTGCAAATGAAAACCATAATTAGGTTTGCCTTGCATGAAATGTGTTTAAAGTTGTATTATCAAATATCTTTATATTAATATATATTAAAACTTTTACATCTTGAAATTGTCTTGAGGCTATTTTTATACACTTAAGGCTCTTAAGTCATGCATAGTATAATTTATGTATATTAAATGGTTGTTAAACGATCTTAGATCATATATGCGAATTATTTAACATTTAGTTACATATATTTTGATTGCATTCTTATTTTATTACATATATATAAATAACAGTAATGTCTATTAATTCCTATTTACGATGCTATTTTTAAGACTTCTGGTTAATTCGCAATTATAATTTAATCATTTTTAAAAATAATTGTTGAAATAGATTCAATTGAATTCAGGATTCCAAAAATCTAATGTTGATAGCAAAAAAGTTTGGATTTTTTTTTTAATGTAAACACATAAGAAAACAACTATCATCTCAAATATTTCATTACTGCAAACTATCTATTTTGTGAGCTATAGCCATTAGTTGTTATTTAGCAATGGATTTTTTTTTAAAAAGCTGACATGTTTTTTTACTTTTTTTAAGAGCATTTGGACATTGTTTTTCAAGATATACTTTCAAATAATATTTAGTTTGAAGACGAATTCTATTTATAAATTTTGACTTCATATCAAAATTTATAACTAATTTTATGTGATTTTTGGTTATTACATAAAATAAAACGTTAATTTTTTATAATTATTACTATTTCATATGTATCCTTTTCTTTAAGGGGATTTTAAATTAAACATTTAAATTTCTTGATTTGGATGAGTTACAGCAGTGACAGAATGATAGATACGAAAGTTAAAGTTCATTGAATGAAAATCACCTGTCCCATTAGTAACTCAAGTATCATCTAATATTCTAATCAATCAAATAATTTGATTACTTTTTAAACCCCCCTTTTTCTTTAGAATGTAGAGTGACATGTGTGAAAATTATGTAGTCAATTGCTCATGACGTAATGTGATGTTGGAACACCAATTAATGATCTCAATTGTTGCATTTATCTAACAAAATTGAGATTTCACTTTTCTTAGCGAGGATTCGATCCAAAAACTTTACCGCCTGAATTCAGCATTACTCTATTGTGATAAATCGACCAGCCAATATATATATTCTGCTAATTATAATACTAGTGGAGAAGTAATCATTGATTAATGGATTATGAGAATGTAGATCATAATTTTCTCCGTCTATTTTTGAAATGAATGATGTCTTTTTATTAATGCGTTTACAAATTTAAGCAATTATTAAAACTTCAAAATATATGTAAATTTTATGATAAATGTGTTTGCGTCGCAGCTGACAAATCTTTTTTCTTTTTCTTTTTTAACTGAGTAAGTAAATAATTTTCTCAGTTATTTTAATCTGATAATCAGTTATTAAACAGATGTTCTATAATTTGCAAGTTGCAATAGGTATAATTAAGTGAATTTATAAGGTATTTTTATCACGACGGAATTTATCATAGTCAAAGTTGAGCTGTTTTAAAAGTAATTTTAGATTTGAAGGTAAAATAATTAAACTATTAAATATCTTTGTATGTTTAAATACAAAAATAAGTTTGTGTGCATGTACATGGGTATACAAAACGAGAGGTAAAGAAGAAACATACATCCATTAGTAGAAGTGGATATAAATAATGTATATATCTGGATGCAGACCTACTTTTGATTATTTTAATAGCAATAAAAAATAAAAACACAAATGATCAAATATACTCACAATGAAGGGTTAACTTAATCTATTAAAGTATTCGAAACCTAGAAATACGTTTATTTTTTAACATATTAATATATTGGCTTCATAAAGGGTTTTCTATAGTAATTAGCACTAAATTAGTCTAATATTTCCAAGAACTGTAAATTAAGTCTAGAATGAAGCTAAAAAATAAAAATTAAAATAGATAAAAAATTCTTAAGTAAACTGAGAGAATGTTATTTTCAAGTACCCTTTTTTTAGCTAATCAACTGAGAGATAATATTATCTGTATCTCTTTATTCTTAATTGGAGATTTTGCGACCTTAACATATTTATATATGTAATGACATTGCCTTACCTTTGAAACAAATTAACAAAAGCGAAATATATATGCGAATTTTTTTCCACAAGCATAAACAGAAACAGCAGGAAGTAGAAATAAATAAAAGTAACTAGTTCCTGATAATTACTATCTTTAAATCATTTGTCATTTATGCATTACACACACACGTTTACATATATATGCACGATATATATTCACAATGCTACCTTTATAAACAATATGGTTGCTGGTCGAGATTCTAATTTAAAGACTGATTAACATTTTTCTAACGGCATCATATTATAATAAAATTTCTCACATTTGACTATTGTATTTTTATTGAAAGTATTCAATTTCAGCCATGATTTTTTTTATTTGCAGTAACAGGATATTAATGGCATTATTTAATATGCTTCAGAAGGCTTATTCTTAATTGGTTAAAAGTTCTTAGCACTATCTAATTTGAAAGACATTGACAATAGTAAAGCTTCTACTCGCAACACCATTCACAAATTGGTCTAGAATTTAGTTCATTGGAAATTGAACAGAAACTTGCTTTTTGCAACAAGCTATTCTAACAACAGAGTTCACAATTTGATCTCAGGATTATTGACACATAACCTAGTCATTAATTTAATCTTTTCAACCACAGGCTGTAATTTATCAAAAATTCATTTATTTTCAAGTTGATAATGTGATTTAGAACCTGATAACATTTAAAAAATATACTTTTTATAAAAAAAAATTGTACTAAAAATTAATTGAATGATTTATTGCTTGGGAATTCTTAAAAAGTTTGAACATTGAAAGTGACAATGATTCATGGATTTTAAGTTCCAGTGTCTGCCACTTTGCAGAAATTTTATTATACTTGATTTACAAGTGTTGAACAAATAACAAGACATATATAAGACATTGTGACCTGATCCTACTGAAGAATGCTGGTTCAGCAAGAAATGCATCTCATAAGCTCACCTATTTTTCAAAAGATTTTATTCATATTTTTTCAGAATGAATTGTAGAGTGAAAGTTTTAAATATTTCTAAAAAAAATTATATATGTATTTTACTTATGCATTTTTCAGCTTATTGATTACATGATTAAAATGGCACATTTTTTGGAAGATACTTGACTATAGTTTGAATTTTTTCAGAGAGTCCATACACAAAATGTATATTTTTCATACAATTTGTTTTTAATTTATAAATTTTATTTCAGTACTTGAGGTTTTTATCATAGAATGTTATAAACGTGATTTGTTCTATATTGACACAATAATACTATATGTTTTATTAGCTTTTATATTTGCTGAGTTGATGTTAAATTTTTGAAAAATATGTTTAGAATAATCTTGAATATCATATTTCTGATTATAGAGCATTGGTCACTTCCTAAGACTTTTTAATTAAGATGTGTAACAATATCTAATTTAGTTGACATCAAACAACTATTTCTATTCCATGTGTTGAATGTAAACCAACTGATAAATTCATAATTCTTAATATAATTAGGCAAAAATTATTCATCATTTCTCAATCATAGATTTCTCTCATAATAAAATGAAATGCCCATGACCAAGTATTTGTGAACATAATTTTAAAAATACTTTTTCTGATAAACTGTTAGAGGTTAGTAAAAATATAAAAATAATTATTTCTCAATATAAAGGAATCTTCTGACAAGGAATCTTCTGACATAATTTTATAATAATCATTGATTACTCATACTTACATTGAATGATCACAAGCATTACCTGCATTATTATGTCAGTATATAAAGACAATAAATTTTATATAAAAATAATAATAATAATAATAATAATAATAATAATAATAATAATAATAATAATAATAATAATAATAATAATAATAATAATAATAATAATAATAATAATAATAATAATAATAATAATAATAATAATAATAATAATAATAATAATAATAATAATAATAATAATAATAATAATAATAATAATAATAATAATAATAATAATAATAATAATAATAATAATAATAATAATAATAATAATAATAATAATAATAATAATAATAATAATAATAATAATAATAATAATAATAATAATAATAATAATAATAATAATAATAATAATAATAATAATAATAATAATAATAATAATAATAATAATAATAATAATAATAATAATAATAATAATAATAATAATAATAATAATAATAATAATAATAATAATAATAATAATAATAATAATAATAATAATAATAATAATAATAATAATAATAATAATAATAATAATAATAATAATAATAATAATAATAATAATAATAATAATAATAATAATAATAATAATAATAATAATAATAATAATAATAAAAAAAAAAAAATAGTATAATCAATTCCTCATATATATTTGAACCTTAAACGCCAAATATATATATATATATTTTGTTTCAATAAAAATGTATTCAAGAATCTTTGTCTTTTAAAAATAACAATATTACTTCTAAGACAAACTATTTAGGTCTCATCAATTTACTAAAGCCTGAAGCTACTCTCAATTTTTCATAGCATCTTTTTTGAAGATACTTCAAATAGCATATAAGACCTAAAATATTTCATTTAGAAATAACTCATATGTAATGATAACCTTATGTTCAAGTCAATTATCAAGTGGTAAACATACAATTATTAGTATTAGTTTTTTTAACAGAGAAAAATAGTTTTTCTAATATAATTTTTTAAGGAAGGTAACAGATTCTAGATCAAAATAATGATTATTGCCAAAATATTTTTTTCTCAATATTGTATAAATTCCACATGTAAGTCTTGTCTTGGATATAAATTCTACTCAAACTCTGAACTGCCTAATAAGATTTGAAAATAAAAAATTTTTGGCTACATATAGAATTTTATTAATCTTCCATTTGTATTTTTTATTTTTGTCACTTCACATAATATTTTCATTTTTAAGTAATTAATAGATATTTCCAAAATTTATTTGCTTTTTTTATAACTTCAACAAATCTCATCTTAAAACTTTTTTTCCTTTTATTTAATCCTCTTTATTGATGATGTGTATTCCAAATTCTCTTTATAAAATCCTACTTTAATTTATTATGGAAAGGTTAAAATAAAACCCAGGAATATACTTTCCTATTTAAATCATGGACTCCTGAGACCATATTTTATTTTGATTTTTCAATTCTTAACTAAAATGGAAACAATGCAAAAATAGTTAATATTATTTTATATTTTCATTAAAAATGGAAATAAATGAAATCTGTTATGCTGCTGTTCTTTAATATAAAATATAACAAATAAAAACATCAATTACATCAGCTATATAAATATATTTTATATTTATTTCTAGTTATTAACATTACTATTCTATATTTATTTCTACAAATGCAACCTTGTTACATTTTGAATTTTTAAACAGATTGACTATATGTGAGTGTGCATGGGTGCATGTAAATGAAATTTGATATGAGCAAAAGAATAGAAAAATAAATGTAAAAATAAAAAGCTAATTAAGTAGAGAGATATAAAGGAGAAAAGTAAATAGTTAGACAGGACAATGGATAGGTAGGCATATAGCTAAATAGATATATAGAAAAATAAGCAGAAAGGCAGACACACATAAAAATAGAGAAACATGGATTGATGGATGGGTGGATGGATAGAATATTCTTGAGATAATAAAATGCCAGTAATCAAGATGATTGTGTAATAAGTTATTACATATTCGATGTGAAAAATATTCTTTCATCAAATGTCAAAATAATTGACTAGATAGCAATTAGTTTTGAGATATATTTGTAAAGATATTGATCTGGTTTATATAAACTTCATTATCTAAGATATAAATAATATGTATTTATAAAAATATTACAATTAGATATGATACAATACTTACAATATATATTTTAAGACCCTACCAAATGTATCTTGGTATAATGCTGGAAATAAAATATCACAAGAGGTCATCCTAATAATTACTCAATAGCAATTTTAGTTTAGTTGAACATATCAGGTTCTTCCAAAACTTGAAAGATAATTATGATTGTTTAAATCCCAATTTTTAGCTTTGAATATAGGCAGTATATTTTATAAAACAATACAATACCATTATTTATTAAAACTATAAGAACTACTAAACTGCTATCTTGCTATACTTATTTTCTTTATATTCTTCTTCAAGCATCTTCTCTTTCCATTCCATAGCTATTACATTTTTCCAGTCATTTCCAAAATAGATCAGGAAGTTATCAACCATATAATGACAAATGACATTAAACACAAGCTATGTATAATTCCATGAATGGTTATGATTATTCAGTATATTATAAAGTTAAACCACTAAACATCACATGATCACCATTTCTTATGCTTGCTCATAACTGTTGTTAAAACAGGCAAAACTCTCTAAGCTGTATGAAAAGTTTTGCCTGTTTTAACAACAGTTATGAGCAAGCATAAAAAATGGTGATCATGTGATGTTTAGTGGTTTAATACCAGTCATCTCTAATAGGATAGTGGTGGCAATGGTTATTAAAGAACCAGAGACACCAAAATGCATGGGTACTGAATTGAGTTCAGACCTATATGACTATATAAGCTACTGATCTTAGATTGAAAATATTATTATGTTTTCAATTTTAAACTAATAGTTTTGTAGTTAAGTAGAGATAAAAAGTGGCTGCTAGAGAGTTGCATTAGGTCCTAAGATCTAGGTGCAGTGCTCTCAGATCCAAGGCTCCTCTCTGACAAAAGCCACAAGCTAGAAACTAGTCTGGGAATATTGGATGAGTAGACACTAGATAGGGATTTTATGCATAAATCTTCTGGCATACATTGATTATGCTGGCTTGCACTGAGTGGCACTACTGTATGGAGAGTTTTTCCTGTTTTATATTATAACATCAAATTCATATACAAAAAATATTTTAACTTTTCAAAGGTTACTTTTATTTCAGTTTTAATAAAGATATTACTTACTCGTGACACCAAATTTTAAATGAGCTTGACTTCTCAAGCTATTTTGATTATATACTATTTCTTGCTTTGAAAATTTCATTTTCCAAGTCTAGTTATGGGATCCAAATAAATAATCAAATAAATTACAATTTAATGAGTTTATTTACTATAATAATCATTTTCTTACACTAATAAAACATTAATAGTGTTATGAACACAGCACACATATTCTTTTAAATTTAACTTATATATGTTTATGTTTGTCATTTTGGATACAACGTTTTGGCAATGAAATATCTTTCAAATTTTCACAAATTCTTTTAACAATGAAATAATATTCTACTTCTCTTTAATCATAATAATCAAAAATTTAGGATCATTATCTGGAACTATATGGGCTGTCTATTTGTATAATTTAATTATGCTTCAGAGACAGATGTAATTTAAAAAGTTTATAAGAAGTAGAAGTGATTATCTAATCAAACCATATCCACTAAATAAAAACAAAATTAGATGATTTTAATTTAATATTCAAGCCATAATATATAAAATAACAACATAGACATTTTCACGGATACACAAACAGGGCTGGTTAACTCATAGAACAAAATATTAATGAATTCTTATCCAAATACTACAATATTCATAAATTCATTGTCTCAAATATCTTACTATGGTTCACAGTATAGGGCTACGTAAAAATATGAATAAATATGATTTACATATAATTTCTTGATGGCATGAATTAAGAAAACCTTGAAAATTGTTTACTGGAAACCAAGATATGCAAATTTCCTCAGGGTGGGATATTTATACACTTAAAGTAATCTCTAAGCATGCTTTCAATATTTTGTAAGTGATATCATAATCATAGATAACTGTCATTAAATAAAGTCACACTTGTTGCAATTTATTGAAACAGGAATTGAATAGAATAAAGAAATTAGGACTAAAAAATATTTTTTTAAATAATTATTTAATAACTAAATGATTAACAATAAGAAATAAAAATGACATCATAGTATGAAATTTTAAACATTCATTTCATCGAAAAATGTATGTTCATAAAAATTATAAACAATTAGTTGATTTATATTCATAAATTAACTTTTAATTCATTAAGTTATTTCTTTAAAATAACAAAGAGTTAGAAAAAAACAATGTTTTCAAAATTAAAAATAACAATCTTTGATTTAGTTTAATTAACTTTTGTTAAGTTTTCAGGAGGGAAAATATATTAAAATCAGAAAACATGCTCCAAAAATTACATTTAAATTTTTTTTAAAAATTAAATTAAAAAAAAACCTCTTTCATAATTTTAAAAGAAAATTTAAAAAAATATGTTTCACAATTTAGAAACATTAATGTTTAAAATTATCATTTCTTACAAAAAAAATTATTGCTTTCATATAAGAAAAAATTTTTTTTTTAAACTATTAATAAAAAATACAATGTGCACACAAAAATATCTTTAACCATGGTATTATTTTCCATTGATTCTTTTTTCCAGTTACAATTTCCGTTTTTCCAATTGAGTTTCTCTTTGAAGACTTCTAGACATGTATATGGTTAATTTATCTTTTTCTTGGTTTGCAGTATTTGCAGGTTAAAAAATAGCACATTGTACTCATTTCTTTCCACTAAACTTTCCAGGATAGACAACACAGACATATTCAGGCTCTTGGCTGAAGACAAGGTTGCAGATTACCCTAGGGGTAACTTCACTATATTTTTATTCCAGTGAAGGTATGTTACATGGAGAAAAATGATGTCTAGCTTTCATGGTATGCAAAAAGCCTGATTAAAACTTCTGCTATTCTAAGCAACAGCTTAAATAAGACTTCTATTTCTTTCTTCTTTAGCAACTGAGAATAACATTTGATTGTTCTCTTCAATAGTTAAGTTGCGAATAATTTATTCTTACCAGCCTCTTGGTCTTTCTGAATTATTCACACCCCTATTATTGTTTTTTTTAAAAAATCTTGCTTAGAAGCCAATCACAATCTGTTTCTGACATGATAATTTTTATAACAACCAATTGGGTTGTTACAAATACAATTGTTCACCTGTTTACCTCCTTAAACTTTGACATTGAAGAACAAACCAAGAACTTAAATTAACAACATAAAATTCTTGACACTAATTAAAAAAAATTTCTTGCAAAAAAGGAAAAAAAGATACTCAGTTAATTGTATTGATTTGATTTTTATATTGAACAGAGATAAAAAAAAAAAAAATGAAAAAAAAACTACTCTGACTAATTAAAAATAAAATTTACCAAAAGTATATAAATCTTTTTTTTTCTTGTCTAAAAATACAATTAAACTTAAAACATTATCTCTTATTTAAGGTTAAAATTAATATTCATTAAATAATTAACAAAAAAGAGAAAAGTATTTTCCCTTAGTACATTTTTATAGTTTAAATTAAAACTATTAATTAATTATAATTACTAAAAAGAGAGAAAGGAAAAAAACAACTTATTTGCATTATTTTATAATTTTCTCTCCCTTCTACAATCATTTATAACTTATTAAAATATTCACATATTAAAATTATATTATTATTTAACAAATTTAATGTTTGAGAATTCTCGTTCTACCATTTTGGAACTTAAAATATTTACTTAATTGAAGATCCATTATTATTATAAAAAAGTCTGCATAGGAAAATTAAGTATTATTTCCTCCATTAATTAAATAATTCTAGACTAAACCTAAGAAGAATGCTGCCAACTATCTAATTATTTTTTAATGCAGTTATGTAATCAAATGGTTGCAATATATACATAGATATTTCATTTGAATTATCCCAGTCACATCAGAAACCATGTGACATGTTAAATGTCTTTGTGTCTCATTTGACAGAGTTTTGTGAAATTGTTTCAAACATTTCTATATATTTCTATCTCATTTAGACTTACAAATTTAAATCTTTTAACTTCTTTATCAGTTCACCAATGGTTTGTCTATATTTATTGAAAAATATGCTAACCCACAGAATTTTTTTTTTAAATTATATTCTCTGATTTAGACTTTTCAAGAGTTTCCGGACAAAAAAAAGATTTAATCTAGGATTACGGCAATAAACAAAAAGAATTTCTGAACAGGGTTGCTTTATCTTCATTTGAAACCTCAGCAATATCCAGATATTCATCAGTTTGTGCAATTGGTTTTTTCTTATAATCACTCTTTTTTTAAAAGCTGAAATATGTATTCAGCCAGATGTTTTATCATGTGACTAATATCTACAAATACTATAAATCGTTTGTAAATTTTTTATTTAAATAATATCTACACAGTTCTACAATTAGTAGTTTTATCTTATATTCAACAAAAAAGCCCATTTTATTTCATTATGAATATAATTAAGAAGATTAGAAATTGTGAAAAATACTTATAGAATTTAATTGACATAATAACTTATCATAGTCACTTAACTAATGCAAAATGTCAACATAGTTATCTCTTCTAAAAGAATGATCTTCTTCATGCCTATTAAAAGTTAATTCATGCATTTCTAAGTGACCCATTACCATAAATAAACATTTCAATATTTGTCAATCTTTTTTTAACCTTTTCATAGTAAATATGTAAATCTGTTTGAATATTTACGATGTAGTAGGTACAAACTGAACATTGTTTTAAATAAAATTAACAGCTTTTAGATGATTTACTAGCATGTCTTTTTAGGGATTTAAACAAATTATTTAAATCACTAAGAGCATCTGGATTATTTATGGTATTTTTTTAAGTAAAAAGAGCATCTCTTGGCCAACAAAATAATCGACCTTTTCTTTATAACATATTAACCAAGATATCATGTTATAATAACTAGAATTGAAATGTCAAATATTGATTTTAACTTTCATATTTAAATTTATAATTCTGATTTTGGTCAGCCTGCTTTTATTATTGATAAAAATAAAATCTAGAGATCCAAACAATTTTAGCAATAGAGAATCAATCATGTGACATTTATTGATGAATTTTCACATTTTAAAATTAAACAAATGTAAATTATATATATATATTATAAAAATATACACAATATAAAGCAAAGAGCAGATTGATGTATTCCTTTTACTTTATTGCCTACATGATGACTTTAATAAAAATACTTTCAGTAATAGCTGAATGACAATAGCAAATTTATTGTGTACTATTGAATAAAGGCCTGGAAAAAGATGCTTTATAAGCTGTTACAAGTACCTTTGAACTGCAATCTCATGCCATTACCCACATAAATTTATACTGTATTACTCAGTGATTTAATTTTATGAGATTAAAATGCTATGTACATTATTCCAATGTCTTTGAATTACTACCAGACTATGGTAGCAAACAATGGCATAACTCATTAACACTGTATACATTCTGTTTAAAAGTTAGTTCCACTTGTAATTACATAAGCCAAAGAAGTGAGTGAAAGAAAGTATCAGAACAAGGTTTTTTAGTACCAGCAATTATGTAACAGTCAACAAATATATAGAGTGCATAAATGCCTAATTTTGTCATTTACTATGAAGTGAAAGTTGACAAAACCTATAAAGTATTATAAATTTAAAACTGTTATATAAAGATGTAATTATTAAATGGAGGACATTCTTCCCTTGTATATGTGGATTATACACCACTGCTGGTTTGTTATAAAAAAAAAGGATCCTATTCTATAATCAAGCTTCAAATTTAGAAGACACACATAAAGTAAACTATGGGCTCAGCATCCCATAAGATTATAACATTTTCACCATTAGTAGTGAAGGCCATATCTGCCTAGATTAAGCCATAGTTTTGACTTTGACATTCTCATTAATAATATTTATATTCATTTATGAATTAATCTAAAGATGATTAATAAATGTATATTATGATATGCATATTTTGTTTATATATAAATAAAAGAGAAAAAACAATCATTAAACAGGCTTTCACAAGGCAAAGGGGTTTCTTCAATAGCCATTAAAATATTACTCATCGATAGACTTGTCAGTTATTAAGCAATAATGATCTTTAGTGACTTTAATTTTTAGATTATCTTCTATCTGAGAACAGTTAAATATTTATTTGCGAATCATTAATTGGATGGCTATTAAATGAACTAGCCGCTTGACATAAAATTTTGTTTGAAATATAAAATTTTTGAATTTTACTTTACATTGATTTAAATCCTAGATCGTGCCAAATGAGCTTCAATATATATATATGCATTTACTTCACTGAATAAAAAAAAAAAAAATCTGTAATAAAGTTTTAAACGTTGAAGATATTTAAGTGTATCCATGGGCTCATCAATCTTTAGGAATATAACATTCTAATCCTTTAAGCAATAAAAAGCCACATTATATTACAAATGTATTTTTTACTTCTGTAGTCACCACATTAATATTCATCAACTTCGAACTTTTACATTCTAGCTAATAATATCTAAGATACCCATTTACCGACCAAGATGGTATAGCTTACTAAATAAAATATACGCTAATTACTGAGTGTAAAAAAAAACTTAATGTATATGAAATTTGAAAAAAATTCAATATTTACCGCATGGTGTATAAATATGCTAATCAGTATGCTAAAAACACGAGCTAATGTGTATATAAAGTGCAAAATATTAGAGTACTTATAGACACGATATAACATTATATTTAAGCTAAAGTGATATATTAATTTTTGATATGAAAGTATTTGGAAAGTAGTTATAATATAGACCTGATGATGATCATAGGGCTTTTTCTAAAAGTCTCTGAAATCGTTAGTTTACTTCCTATCTTACTCTTTAGGAAATGTACATTTAAAACTCTTACCTTTAATCCTTTATTATATTCAGTTAAATTGGAGGCGTAATTCCATTCTGCAATAACGCTATTATGTAAAAGTCGTCCATAAAGTTCATCAGCATGTAGAAGGTAATTTCGAACCTCATTTTCTCTTCTTAGCAGTGATTGATACGTATATGGGAAATATTGACTTAGTGCTACTGTAAACAAGGTAAATAAAACATATTGTTCCATTATTTAGATATGCTTGCCTTCCAGCTGACTATTACTAATTTTTGGTGATATTTAGTTTAGAACTACTAAACTGAATATCACTTTTAAATTAGAATTGTATTACAATATATAATTAGTACATTCTGTTTTTATCTTTAACTGGCATGGCTAAATATACACACAATACTTGAATACGCTTTCACAAATTGAGCGGAACTGAATATCTGAATCTTTACTGAGGAATATCCTGCTTTGCTAAGAGTTTTTTTCTATTTTTGAACTTTGACCTTAATTTGATAACCTTTAACCTACGTAGCAAATTACTTTCTAAACAGTTAGATCGTAGAAAATTTAACTCTGTGTTTGTATGGATGGTGTAGAAGTACATTGCAATTCTACTGATGCTACGTTAGTTAAAAGTTTTGCCAAATGAATAAATTCAGTGGAAAAAAGCCAAGAAATTCTAATTTTTAAACTATAGTATTTTACTAAACTATTTTATTTAAATCGCAAAATATTATCTATACTGATTGAAAATTTAAATATTAAAACGTAACGCTTCTTTTACTTGATAAAACTCATCTTTAATTTTTTATTCTTTTTATTTGTCTTCTGGAGTTAGACTAACCAAATTCGTTTACGAAAACTTGAATACAATTATATCTATTTGCAGCAGTATTTAAGTTTTAAAGAATCGTAGTAGAAATAAGGTAGCAATGGTTGCAATATCAGGTTCAAATTACGTTGTGTTTATGCGTGATTATGATAAACACAAACTCATAAAAATACGATTAAATATTTATTAAAACAGATCTACAAATGCGTATTTACAATATATGTATCTGTTTTACCTTTGCCTGATACCGTTAGCTTGCGTTTAGTTGCCACACAAGTATCAAGGAATTTCAGGCACCCTTCTAGATTTATGGACCAGTTCCGCTGTATAGTGACAATTTGTTTCACAAGTATGTATGTTGACACTGTAGCTGCCCTGTGGAAGCTTTCCTCACGGCTGATTTAATTTCTAAAAGATTCAATTCTGCTATGAACTTGATTGACAAAAAAAAACTTGATTCACTGCTTTAGCCATATTGTAGACAATGTACTTACTGACATTCAGGTCTGACAGTAAATTGTTGTTGTCCCCCTTTACCTCCAATTATATAGACTATTTATAACTAGATTCCCTTTATATAATGAAAACAATTAAATTCACGGAGCATTATCACCCATTAGCCTATTGGTCTGTGGTGATGATAAGATGGGCTCTGGGTTAGTCCATTGATGGAAAAAAATTAAAATATAACAAGTTAAAATAAGTCTTGTGCATGATATCAGTTTTCATTACATAGTTTCAAGTACTAGATGTTGATTGACATAAAAATATATTGTACAGGTTTATGTACATAATTGAATGATTTTTTTTGCTCAGGAATTCCTAAGAAGGTTGAATATAAAGAAGTGGCAGTGAAGAACTTGATGTGCTATTTATGGACTATCAGTTTCATAATCCATTGCTCAACTACTGCACTAAATTTATACATAGTGAAAATTTTAATAATGTTAAATAGAGAAACAGATAGTTGCAAAGATGTTAAAGGTAATACTATTGTAGTATATCAAAATATCAACAAAGCCGAAAAAGATGATTAACTTCTACCTGAAAGATTCCATCTAATACCTACAAAGAGATTTCTTAAGTTATAGTTTTAAGCTTTAAGAAATAAACTCATATGACATTGATTATGTGATAAACCAAATTTAATGCATTAGAGAAGGTTAAGGATAAAAAGAAATTATCTTTTTGAGAAAAAAAATTATAATGAAAAGTCATGCCTCATAAATTGGCTAGGTATAGCATCTGGTTGCCAACCAACTATTGAAGCAAAGGACTTCAGTTGTCATTCTAGTTTGTCTAATACTTTTAGCTGCATGATAACTTGACTCATGCCAGACTTATATTCTGGCAGCCTCCAGTTCATTTTGTGAATATGCTTCACTGCTTTAACAATATTGAAAACAATGAACTGTTGTTTAGCTCTGACATTTGTTGTTGTTCAGATGCCCTTTTAGGTTTGCCAAACACTTTCAACTGTGTGATAGCTTACCTTATGTCAGTCTATATTCTGGGAACTTCCTGTTCAATGTAAATATGCTTCACAGCTTTAACAATATATTAGGAACAATGTTTATACTGTTGTTTAACTCTGACAGTTATTTGTTGTTATCTGACTTTACCTCTAAATGGATTGCCTATTTAAAGCATAATGAGAGCAGTTGGATTCACAAAGTATTATATTTTATCTCTATCCATATCCATTGATCTGTAGTGCTGAATCTGATTAAAATAAGAATGAATCTGGACAAGGCCATTAGCTTGAAGATAAGTTGAGCTATAACAATTACACTTGCTCCAAGCCCTAGCTGTTGATGATCATAAGATATATGTTAGGTTCATTTACAATGTATGTATAAAATCCAATGATTGATTCCTTAGGAATTTCTAAAAAATTTGGGCACCTAGTGATGGAGATAATCAGTTACCTATAGACTGTCAGATCCTTAATGCACTATTTTACTGCTGCAATCAATTATATAGAGTTAATTTTTTTTAATAAAGCTAAGTAGAAAAGCAGATATCTGCAAGATATTGATTGTAAAGTCTTAGTGTATGGAAAACCATAACAGAACTGGAAAAGATTATTAACTTCTATCTCAAATATTCCACCTAATATATGGACAGAATCTTCTTGAGTTAGTTTTAAGCTTTAAAAGCTGAAATCGTATGACATTGATTATGAGTCAAATCAAATTTGATACCTTGGGGGTGCTTAGAGGCAGAGAGAAATTTCCCTTTTGGTAGAAAAAATTATATTGAAAAGTTATATCACTCAAGGTGTGAAAAACATAAGCAGGTTGATAAAGTAAGATTCATGGTCTTGGTATAGACAGATTTTCAATGGATTGTTGATAAGAAAACAGAGATCAACGAGAGATGAGAGGATAAAAAGGGTATGATTAAAATACAAGGCAGTAAATAATAATAGTTTTATTCAATTCACTTTCATATATAGACAAGACAGAATTATAATGTTCTTGCAATTGATATTACCATCAAGAATTATGGGACTGACAATCTGTCTTATATAGGGTGAGGTCTTATTTATTTCAGAAATATTTAAAAATTTACATATATCTATATCTTATGTTGGTTGATTATTTGATGCTATGAATAGGAATAGTATCTTGTGGTAAATAAATTATTAGGTTTCTTTTTGATCATATATGTAACTGCATTAAAAATGAGAAAAAAATAGCAATGTTTTCTTCCTTAGCATGAATAATCAATAATAGATCACTGAAAGTCTATTTTTTGTTACCTCCATTATCTTAATCCAGCTCTTTGAACATTCATTACTACTAATTACATTAGATGAGATCCGAACAAGATGATGCAATCATCCCAACGACAAACAACAACACCTTCACAAAAGAAACCCAAAACCTATATTTACATCTCTTCCAGTATAAAAAACTTTAAGCAAGTGCTTTCGCTTGGATAAAATGTTTGAGATGGGAAGCTTAGTTATAGACCTTAATTCTGAAATATTAATCATTGCAGTTTTTAAATTTAGAAATGTGGTCCATATTGAAGATGCAGTAAAAATGTTTGTTGGATAATTCCTAAATAAAATATTAAGATTGATTCAAATCAGATTTAACAAAAATTTGATTATTATTGGAATGGGGGTAGGTTTAAAATATTATCTAAATCTAAACAAAGGTTTTAAAAATTGAATCTCTGTTTGAATTTGACAATCAACAATAAAAATTTGGTAATTTTGTAATAAATGGTAGTATCCTATAGTAAGTTTTTAAACTCTTATTAACTAATTCCAATCTTTCTCTTATTTATATACATTAATTTCTGCATAACATTTTACTAGCAATTAAAAATAAAATAGAAATTCTTATAACACTGCAATATTAGCCAAAACAAAATTTTACTAAAATTCTTACACAATCATGATTTCATCTATTAATAAATAGACCTTTTCAAGTGAAATTCAAATAAACATACTATATATATATAAATCACTTCAAAAACCAACTTCTTTTAATTCAAAGGATGTCTTCATGAGATTGATGGCCTCAGGTTCAAAAAAATTTATCTTCAAAATTTCTTTTACTCTTCTTTTCCATTCACTTGTTTCATAAAAGATAACTTCTGCATTGACAAATAATATTTTATATGTATTCACTTCATGAATATACAAAGCTGTGTTTTGATATCTCTTTTTTAATTCTATTTTTAAGACCTAAGTTACTTTGACTTTTATAAATTTTATGACAACTACAAGGAATATTATAGAATATCCCAGGAACTTATTCAAATGGAAGTCAATCTCTGATGATATGCTATTTCTTAAATATTATAAAGCACTCTTCCACTGGTACTTAAGTGAATCACTTAAGTTTAGTGCATATATTCTATATATACCATCTCTTACAGACCATGCTTAAATCAGGGTTTGAGTCTGTTGTGTGCTTGATGTTATAATCAAATATTCAATTGTACAAATCTATTTAACGCATTGCAGGAGAAAGACAGTGTCTCATTTTTAACCATGTATGATTATACAAACATGACTTATAAATGTAAACCTATTACTATATAGCACTGAAAACTTTGAAATTAATCAAACAGAAATCTTTTTCCTGTGATGGGTTGAATAGATTTGTACAATTGAATATTTAATTATAACATCAGGCACAATAGACTCAAGGCCTGATTTAAGAATGGTCTGTAAGAGTTGGTGTATATAGAATGTACACCCTAAACTTAAGTGATTCACTTAAGTTTTTTTAAATTCTTACTGGCAGGAAAGTGCGGAGATTTATAATATTTAAGAAATAGCACATTATATTTTCATAAAATTTGGGGAAACATTGCCTTGAACATAAAGTTTGTCTTTTTTTATGCATAATAATATAATATTAATTTTTAACTAAAAATATTTAATAGATATTTTTTCTGCGGAATTCTTTTTCTTTATTTAAAATGGTATTCCATACAACAAAACTCTTTCGCCAAAAATTTCTGTAATCTTCATTGTTAATTAAAATGAATTTATTTAGTTATTGTATCCAATTTTCTAGTAGTAGACTAAATAAAGTCAACTAATTATTATAATTCTCAAATTAAAATGAATGTAAAGGATTGAAACAATAAAATGGAAAATCTTACACAAAATCTTTTTCTAACAACATCTCTTTTCTAGATTTAAGTTAATTTTACTGTAATATGTAGAGTATGCCAGAAGTGTCTAAAAAATAGATATCCCCTTTTTTACTAGGCTTTTGATTATACTTAGTCAGTCTATCTTAAAATATTGCTAAGTAAATATATTTTCTCAGAATAGTGGGAGCAGTTATGCTACGTATTTTTATTCATGATATATATACAATCTACTTTTTTTAAAAAAATAACATACTTATACGCACACCCACACACATATATATAAATATGTAAATTCTTATTCATAAAAATAATACTTAAGTATGATATTTGGATTTAATTTTTCAAGTGGTTTATTAATTTTAATCTCCTCTATGTTGATATATGTTTTGAAACTTACTTCAGCTTAACTTGTTTATTATCTTTAATATTATTTGACTATATTGAAACTAGTCACCTCAGGGTTAACTCTCCATTATAAAAATATATTTTTTTATTGGTATTTTCATATAAATTAATGAATAATGTTATATGATATTGAGAAATATTTAAAAATAGTATGCGCAAATAAATGCATGTATTTATATAGATAATAACACTATAGATTATTGGGGTTAACTCCCTATTGTATAAAATATAAATTTGTATTAATGCTTTATCGTATTTTTATATAAATAAATAAATAATGCTATATGATCTTTTAAAATGTTTTAAAAAAAGTGCGCAATAATAAATACATATGTTTATATCGGTAATAAATATATAAGTGACTAGGAATTAATTAGTATTCCCATTCATATATCAGATATTCATCTGATAAATATTTATAACGTCCATGAAAATTCTAAGTCGTGTGTCATTTTCACATGCACATAGCATCACACACACACATATATATATAATTGAAATAATAATAAGTGAAATAGAAAAAAAAAACTTTCGTTACTATTCAATCAAAATAACCGGAGCCTTAAATTTGTATTTTATAAATTGGAGTTAGTATCTGTACAAATGATAGATATTTTCAGTTCAATTTTACACCTGAAAAAATATCCTGTAATATACAATTAAATCTATAATAACATAAGAACAGTACATTAACAAATTGCACGTTATAGTAAATTATTTAAGCTATGTGTGTTGACTTATACATATGTTGTGCAAAAAAAAGACATTATTTCTTTATTTAATCGCTGTATGCTCTTTTTGATTTATCTATTTTATTTTAGATTTATTTTTGCAATAAACAAAATAAAAATGAAGATCTAGTCTATATAAAAACTGCTTCGAAAAATTTGACGGTAGTTTAAAGTGATTTAAAGCTGTAGCAAGCAATAACATACTACCAATAATTATCAATGGTATCAATTGCTTAACTATTTCAGCATAAGTTAAGCAAATAATTGTTTTATTTGATTCACTTTATTTATTTAATGTTAATACTAAATGAAATAATAAATTTTGTATTTCGTGTATAAATATTGTTTTTAATATTTGTAGATATGTATGGCTGATATTTCCAGTAGTTGTTTTTTATTTATCTATCATTCAAGTTTTAGAATAGTATGACTATTCAGAACAAGAGATAGTGAAAACAAAAAGAAAACAAACAATTAAAGATAAGTTTTGCGATGACAATACAATGATTATTTGATTCAATTATTTAACATCATGTACTGCAGTTTTCAATCATTTTTGGCAAACTTTACTTTTTGAAAGATTTCAATATTTTGTTTAAGTTGTATTTCTTTATTACAGACTTTTTAAAATCATATCTCCTTAGCAAAAGCAATTTTTGTTTCACTTCTTTAAAATAGCTTTGAGATGTTTTTATGATGTAAATGGGGTTTGATTCTGCTAGTGTTCTTCATTTGTGATTGTTATTGTTTTATGAACAATATCTATGTATACCAGAAATTGCTGTTTAAACAGGCTAAAAGGAAACAATTTTACATAAGCAAAGGATTTATACAGGTAATCCCATTTATTCAACTTATATATTGAATAGATCATATAAAAATTGTTTCAAAATTAATGAAAAAATTGAAGCAAAAAAAAATTTGAATGTATTTATTTGGCAATTTTATGGCATGATGACAGAAATAATACTAAACTTTGAACATACTGGCAAAGAAATAAATGTTCTTGGTGGATTTTTGCCTCATATTACTTGTCAACAACTAAAGATCAAGAAGTTCAGAGATTTATCACAAGATGGCACTGAGCAGAATTTTCAAGTCTGGAAAGCATTTCTAGAAGAAGTAACATGTTTTTAAAGCAGATATAATTGTTTAAGCTATATTTGTGACTCTCTATAAATGTGAAAACTGGACACCTGAAAAAGATAGTAAAAGTATTTATGCTTTTAAATTGTGAAACTATTAAAGATATTTGAGAATGCTTGATAGCAAAAAAAAAAATGAACTAGCAATTAGATTATAACTGAAACTTTTTGAAGGCAGAATAAATTATTAAATTGCTTTGCTAATATTGTGAGATGGTGTTGCATAATGCTGAACATGAGCGATTGAAGAGCCTCAAAAATAAGCAGCTAGTAGGTTATTCTAAAGAAATGTTATTCATAGCATAATTAAGTATCAACACCATATATTTAACAGTATCTATTATTAGAAATTTCTCTTTTTAGTAATAAAAAGAGAGATGGCATCATAAATTGTGTAGAAGAAATCTATCAAGAATTATATAGCAATAAAGAACAAAGAAACAACTACTATATCTTCTGAATTGCCCATGATTTTAAATGAAGAAGTGAGACATGCAAATATATTTATGAAGAAGGAAAAATCTCCAGGTGATGATGGAAATATATTCAATATTTTAAAAAAAGCATGTGAAGAATAGAAAAGTTTTTGGCAAAGTTATATACCGAATATCTAAATGACAAAGATGTACTAAATAATTGGAAAAATGGAGTATTAAAATTAATATTTAAAAAAGTGATAAAGAAGATATCAGAAATTAAAGACCTATCAGTCTTTTATCAGTTCTATATAAAAAAATTTATCACAATAATTACAACTCATCTGCAGAAAACTTTGGATTTTAACCAACTAAAAAAACAAGATGGATTTAAAAATGGTTTTATTACAGTGGATCATATTCAAGAATTAAGAGAAGTTATAAAAGAGCCAATGTATATGATTTGCCATTATATTTTGGATTTGAAAATTATGAAAAGGCAGTTGATTCTATAAGTATTTCTTCAGTATTAAAACATTGGTTCATCAAGATATAGACCCAGAATATTGTCATATTCTGAAAAATATTTGTAAGAATGCAACAGCAACAATTAGATTACATAATGATACTAAAAAAATTAACATTGAGAAGACTGTATAACAGGGTGACTCCATATCACCAAAAAATTTTATAGCAGTTTTGTAAGAAGTATTTTGTGGATTAAAATGGAAAGCTAAAAGAGTAAAAGTAAAAGAAGATTATTTAAGTCATCTGGATTTTGAAAATAATGCTTTAGAGCTTCAGGAAATGTTGCAGGAGTTATCAGATGAAAGTAAGAAAATTGAATTAAAGGTAAATGTTAAAAAGTCTGACGAAAACATAATGGATGAAATAAATCATAGAATTAAACTTGTTTGGAGTGTTTTTGATAGAAATAACTTAATATTAAAAGAAAATATGTCTATGTATTTGAAAAGGAAGGTTTTTTTAATAAATGTGTTTTACAAGTTCTTATTTATGAATCTGAGACTTAGTCACTTAACAGAAGAGCAATATAGAGACTTTGGATCGCTATGGAGAGATACATATTAGAAGTAACAAGAAGAGATTGAAAATGAAATATATGGGTGAAAGAACAAACAAGAGACTGAAATGGAATTGGAATGGACATATTGCTAAAAGAGATAATAATAGATGGATAGTTGAAATCTTAAACTGGATTCCAAGAGTTTGTAGAAGATATAGATAGAGACTGTATGTGAGATGGATGGATAAAATATGAAAGTGTGTTTGAGTAATGTGAAGAAGAGATGCTAATGATCAGAGAAGATCAATTGAACTTGGGGAGATCTTTACCCTGTAATGGATTGATAATGTTTGATAATGATGATGACTATTAGTAATTAGTCAAGTACCTACTAATAATAAACCATGTAATTTTTTTTGCTAAAATATGAGTTTCATCTTTAAAAAAATAAATGTATAAAGAAAACAAAAAATATATGAAAAGCTACTAGATTTAACTTAATTCCCAAGATAACTTAATTCCCAAGATTATTTATTATCAAAAATATCCAATTTAAATATAGGAGTTTAACAACCAAATTCTTTTATAATGCAATTTTAAAATGTTATTAAGAAGACTAAGTAATAATATTTGAATGGTTTCATGAGTTCATTAAATGTTTGAACCCCAGAAATGACTGAATGGATCAGCAATCCATAAAGTTTGAGCTCCAATATTAGCTATTCTACTAATGCATCAAATTACACAGTGCATTAAAAAGATTTGTTCTAACAACCATAATATCTAAACCTACCTTTCACTAAACATAGCAAGAATATGTGTTTTGTTAAATAACATTTAATACAAAGACATTCATTTAAGAGGTCAATAAATGAAAGTATGAAACTACCGTTTAGTATAGCCAAATACAGTTTTAAACAGGCAAAACTCTCCATACAGTAGTGCCACTCAGTGCCAACCACTCTGGTTGGCACTGAGTGGCACTACTGTATGGAGAGTTTTGCCTGTTTAATAACAGTTATGTGCTAGCATAAGAAATAGTGATCATGTGGTGTTTAGTGATTTAAATACAGTTTTATTGGTAAATCAAAAATATCATTCATAACCTGCATCTGAAATTTAAAAATCTAACAGAAAAAAAAATTAAATTATTTTTTTTAAAGTAATGATTTATTTTTAGCTTTTATTTTTCAAAGTACGACACCCTGTCTTGCGTTGTTAGCCGAGAGGTATCGCAGCCGCCATGCAAGCAAGTAGTTGGTTGCAGACGGTTGTGGGTTCACGTCTCGGCAGATGCTATGACATATGAAAAAAAAAAAGTACGACACCCTGATTTACTTGTAAAAAAATATTGATTACTGTTATAAAATGATTAAAAAAATTACTGAGAAACTGCATTTTCAAACTCTACTGCAGACTATTACAATCTAAAAAAAATGTTTCTGGCTGCTTTATGCTTATTTCATAATTTGTAAAGTGATGGATCATCAGCTAAAGATCTTTGGATTTATGCTCATTTGCATTTTCCAATGCTCAAACCCCTCAACCTGTGAGAAAATAATCAATCAATTATTGATTTGCCCAATGTGGCTTGCTGTAGCAGTGAATATTAGATGTGTCTTGAATTGAAGCTAAATCTTCCACTTTTGGCACACAAATCTCACATGACCTCCTGAATAACTAACTATTTTATTATTGTAGTATTAATAAATGTGTGTTTGTTTATTTTACCTAAAACTAAACCATCAAAAATAGTTTTTATGGTGATTTACCTTTGAAAGGGCAAAAATATTGCCCAAAAGATCATTTAGGATTCTATATAATTAGCACAAAATTAGAATGGATAAATATTAACTTCTATCTCAAAAATTGCAGAAAAATAGTTCACATATATAAAACAAATAAAGATATTTTTTGAGAAAAAGATAAGAAAAATCAATTGATTCAGCAGTAAAAACACTTGAATTCATCGAAAACTTTTTCTTTTAATGATTTTTTCAAACAATGCCTTTTTTTCATAACAAGCTTTATTATTTTTGCTAAAAGTATGTATTTTATTCAGACACAATTAACCATGACTAATATATAAATGAACTTTAAAAAATTATCATTCTTAATAGCTTTTTAAAATCTACTTGTTTTCTACAAAATCTTCATGGCTATTAACTACACAAAGAATTCAAAATTAATATAATATCACTTAAGTAAAGACTTCATGGTTATTAATTACACAAGCAAAAAAAAGAAATTTATTTTCCAGAAAATCAAATACACTATCTATTAGTACTTGTGAAGTTCTAGTAGACTTGAATCCTTATTCGAAGCGCCACATTAATTACAAATTTCCTTTTTAAGTATGTTTTTCTCCCATATTGAGGCCCACCTTTATTTCTCTCTTCAAATATCTAATTTTAAAAATGGAATCTTAAACTGAAATCAAAATACCTCAAATTTGAAACTTTTCTCATAAAATATTAAAGTTATAAATCATTATAACAATAGAAAAATCAAATTGTTTTATTGCTCTGACGTATATTAACTGTTTGTGCACTCTGGAATTAATCTGAGTACCTTAAACTCTAGAGTCTGAATTTTACCACTGTTTAAACCACTCAAGGCACTTACTATAATCTAAAGTAATTAAAGATCAGACATTGTTTTATTAATTTGGTACTGAATCTAAAGAGTTCCCTATCCTAAATTGCAGCTGGGTGCATCTCAACATTTAGATAGAAATCAGTCAAGAATTAGCTTCACAAAAAAAGTTAAGTAGTTAAGATGATAACTATTTTTTTGATGAAATATAATTCTCTGTACCAGAAAGTAATATTATTCTATTACAAATTCTATTGCCTCTTTTTGACCATATTCCATACTTACCATCTCAAATAAAAATAATTTAATTGAATAAATAATAACTATACTGTTAATAACAGTAGTATATTTAAATAGATAACGTCTTTTCTCAGTCTGATTTAATATAGCATTCTTTATCTTAAATAGATATAAATGCAACAAGAAACTAGCAGAGAGAAAAAAAATCTGTAATTAAGTATTTAATCTTAAAACTAGAACCTGAAATATTATTTTTATAATAAATTGTTCGTGAATAAATCCATCAGTTTCTTGGATTATAAACCCCTTAAAAATATTATAGTGAGAAAATATTCAGAATCTTTTATCTCCTAATAAACTTCCCTTTCAGTGCAAATGTTTTGACAAAGATATAGTAATATCTTTACAATAGGTAGGTATATAACTGTTCATCATTAATAGCCCTCACTTATCACCTGCAGACATTTAAAATCATTAATTAATTAACTTTAAAAGGTAAAGTATTTTATTAGCACTTCACTTTTGTTATTTGCAGTAGCTCCGTATCTACAGATTTACTACCCACTATTTCAATAACATAATGGAATTAAAAATCTGCTTGTATGAGTGTTGTCATAAATTGTCTCTCAGACCACCCATTACTTCATTTTATGCACTCTATATGTACTCAGCATGCATTCAATTATTTGATTGTTCCTTCTCTTTTTTCATTTTATTACTATATTATATGTAGTAGAATTGTATCACTCTATTTTATTTTGTTGATTATTATTGATGTTTTAATTTGTACACTTTAATTTAAAATTCAATTCTATTGTATATATATATAGTAAATTATATTTATGGTTTTAGACATCCATATGAAGATTTAAAACCAAATGTCATTGATACAGAGATTACTGTGTGCCTTTTAGGTAATGTGATATGGCTATTCATTTATCGAAATCAAAATCTCTCAGCCATTATGTCCAAGAGAAACCTGTTAGCCACCTTACTTTCCATTATCCAGCCTAGGTTTTTCCCATACTCTTCTCTATATTGCTCTATCCCATTTCCAGAACATCATCTTTATCCATTCCACAACCTTTGTATCTAGACTACCCTTATGTTTTCCAACAGCAGCATAAAGATCAACCTACTTTCTGTATAGTCACTTGGCTTTTATTTATTCTCCCACAATTTCATTATTTGTAATCTTTCTTCTTGTAAACCTTTACATTCTATTCACAAAAACCTAAATATGTTTTCTTACATAACCTGCAGACTAAATCACCACATTTCCCAATTTATATAAACTATTTTGTCTACTCTTTTACTATCCATAAATTGCAATCTACCAAACATTTTCATTTTATTTTTTGAATCTCTCATATAAAATACTTGCTACATCATATTTATTATATGAAAACACTGTTAATTTCTTTACCAGTTACTTTCTTTTTTTTGCTTCATTTATCAATTTATTTTTCTTATTCCTTCAAGCAATTCCTCTAATTATTTAAGACAATTCCAAATAGTTGTACCTATTTACCAGACTTAACTTTATATTTCCCCAAGAAATTTTTTTTCACTTTTCTTTCTCCAGCATTTACCATCATTACATTTGATTTTTTTCTTCATTAAAATTTGATCCCCATCCTTGTACAAGTCTTCAGCACAACTTCTATATCTTCCCTACTTTCTATGCATAAGAAAATTATCAGCAAATAAAAGACCTGATAATGTATATACTTTCTTACAATCTACTAATAGTATCTCTATCCTCTTTCTAATCTTTCCATTGCTCTATCCATTTCTTTCAAATATAACAAAACAAAATAGATGATAATAGGCATCTTTGTCTACTTCATTTTTAACTCTAATTTTGTATTTCCTAATTGATATGTATAATAATTATTTCATGCAATCTTTTAATAAGATTCACTAAAGCCTCATTTATTCCCAAATTTATTAAACATGACCATAATATCTATTTCTATTCACTCTATCATATGATTTCTCTAGATCTATAAAAACCTTGTACAATTGCTTACCTGTATTCCTATTCATTTCTATAAATTGTGTGACTACAAATAAACTATCTATATGCCCATTCATTCTAAAACTCCCTTGCATTTCTCCCACTATATTATTTTCTTCCATCCATTTACCACCCTTCCAGCCATCATATTTTCAAAAACTTTATACAACATTGACGTTACTGCTATTGGTCTATAATTGTTTATCTTTTTATGGTCTTTATTCTTGCCTTTAAATAATAGTCTCATTCTTGTATTATTGCAGCTATCTTGGAGTTCTATCTTCTGTGTCATTTTATTAAAGCATAATAATAGATTTAATTTTGCCCTATTTCTCAAATTCCTCATCATCTTGACTGCCCGTCCATTAAAACTTCTTGCCTTCCCATTTTCCAACTTCTTTTCTGCACCATTAAATTTATTTTCTGCAAAACTAATTTTTCCATTACTAAGTTCTTTTACGATTGTTATCATTCTGTTCTTTACATCTAACATCTTTTCTAAATTCATTACATACTTATTTGCGCCCTCTACTAATATCTTCACTTATAAATTAAAGCTTTGGTACTGTCCTTAATCGATAATTAAATGGATATCAAATATTAAAAAAAAAAATCAAAAAGATGTAACATGATTATTTTCAATATTTCTAATTTCAGTTCTCAATTTATGAATGATTAGATCTATTCCAAAAATAGTTTAATATACAGCTTTCATTTGTTTTGTTTTTTAATTTTATATATATATTTTGAATGTTATTGATTCTCTAAAAAAAAAAATTGGCAGTATTTAAAACACTTTTATTTTAGAAATTTATTCTTAAGCCAAAAATCTAAATAATTATAATTCTTATTGGAAAAAATCCAATGCTTTTCCAATAAACTAAATATATATAAAATATTTAACGTATTGGATATAATAAAATATATTTTAATTAATAAAAATACGTTATATATATATATAAATGATTGCATTGATTAAATTGTGTTTTTTTTTGTCTGTCTGTTTTTTTAAGGCAACTTTTATTAAGATATTGAGTCTGCTCTAACTAAAATATAGATTTTTTTTTTTAAGATTTTAACTCCCTTTATCTTCACTGTACTCATAAATAATTTTTAGTGCTTTTTGCGATGCTTAAATGATGATAACATAAAATTATAGTTTTGGGTTTTAACACAGGCTTACTTACCTTAATGCTGTTTATATGATGTTAGGAATTATATCGGACACAAGCATAGGCTATAAGAGCGTCAGCCCAGAGTCATATGGGAGTTTACCATCTCTCCATAATCAAATATTTTTAAAAAGGAACATAGAATCAGCACAATGTTTTTCTAATTTATATACTATTCTGAAGCTATGTTAATAAAATCAATTATAATGGCATTGGTAGTAGTAATTTTTCATGAGTGAGTTATATCAAACACAAATGTATCATGAGATTGTCTGAATCATTTATTATTAGTGAGAAATAATCTGATAAAATTTCTAACCAATGGATATTGATTTCTGCTTAATTAGTTATATGGAACTATAGCCATCCATCTGTGTACTTATATATATATATAAGTAAAGATGGGGGAGGGATGAAGGCATATATTAATTTGCAATATTACGACTATACGTTAAACAAAGCGTTGGTGGCGTAGCGGTTAGCATAGCTGCCTTCCAAGCAGCTGGCCTGCGTTCGCTTTGACATATAAAATAACAAAAAAAAAAAACAATATGATATTTATATAACAGGCATATAGAACAATAGTGTTATAAAATAAATTTCTTTTCACATTTTTTTTTTAAACAACATGAATTAATAAATTTTATATTTCAGAAACGAGTCATAAGTGTCTGTAAACAGTGATTGATGATGAACTGGAAATATTATAAATACGATAAGAGAGGCAAGATTATGAAACTATGTGTTGCTCTAGAACCAGCAAATATAACGGAAAAGAAAAAAATGCTTGGAGAGAAGACACCAGAAAATTTCCTATAGATTTCCCAAGCTTCTGATATTTGTGAGTATCAAAAGCAATACAGAGAATACTGCAGATTATCTGAATTTTATGACTATTTTTTATAATCCCTGTGGAATTAATAGAATAAAGAGTTATTATTATGGGGATAATTAGAGGGAATTTGAACCAAGACTTTCAAAATCCCTTCAATCATCCACTCCATCCTATACAACCAATACACATAATAACATACATATGAAAAGATAAATGATCTCCAATATAGATATTTTGTGCTGAACTACCACTCATCATTTGGTCCAGATCATTAACTACCACACATATATATAATCAATGCTCAGTGTATATTAAGCTACCAAATCCACAAACTTTAATGGACAGGCTTCAAACTTCTTCACTCTCCATTGAAAATTTGATGATGGCTTATTCATTGCCCTTGTTTGCCAACTTTGTTGTCATACCCATACTGTAAGTCATCCTGGTCCCTCATATGTAGCAGTTTAAGACCATTTAAATACACAAAAGAGAGATGGGCAGAAAACTGAATCTGTAACATTTAGTTAAGTATATTTACCTAAGCTAGATGTAATTAGAAAGATTTGAACCCATACTTTCAATTCAGTCACCCACTTCATTCTATACAAGTATGGAATATATGACTGAAGAGAGCTTGAAAGTCTGAGTTCAAATCCCCTTTAATTACATCTACTGTATTTAAATATTACAGATTCAGCTTATATTCTGCTCATCCATCTTCTGTGCATATAAATGGTCTTAAGTCCTATCTATGAGGGCTCAGAATGACTTATGCTCAACATGAATATGACAATAAAATTGGCAAACAAGAGATTTAAACTTGCCATCTTCAGATTTTCAATGATGTCAATAGCTGAAGAGTTGGAAGTGGAGAAGATTGAAGCTTGTTCATTAAACTTTGAGGATTTGCTATCTTAATATAAACAAAGCATTGATTATATATATATATATATATATGTGTGTGTGTCTGTGTGTGTGTGTGATCATGATTTGGATCAACTGATAAATGCTGTTCCAGCTTAAAAGAATGTATTTTGGAGACCATTTATTTTTTACACATGTATGTGTGTGGTCATGTATATTGGTTGTATAGAATGAAATGGATGTCTGAAGGAAGCTTGAAAATCTGGATTCAAATCCCCTCCAATTACATCTAGCTTAATATATATATATATATATTATCTTATATTTAAACATTATAGGAATAGTTATTAATTTATGTGCTCGTTATTTAATGCACAATTTATATTTTGTAATTAATCAATTTTCCAACTAAATATAATGTAAATTTAACACATAATATTTATATAAATTTATCTTATATACATATTAACATAAAAACGAATTGAAAGTTTTTTCATATTTTATTATATATAATTACTTTATGATTTTGAATCTACAGTTATATTTTTATAGAATGTTTAATTTGAGTATATTAATATTCTCTGCAGTTATTCAATGTTAGCAATCTAATTCTTTTCATTTTGTCTCAGAATAAGTTAAAACCAACTTTTTCTTTATTATTCAAACCATTCAATATGATGAATCTTAATTTAAAATTTTGAAATTTATTCCATTTTTAACATTTTGTTTAAAGTTGAACATTTAAAATAATAGAGATATTTTTTTTTATATATTAAATGCTTTAATTGACTGTGTATTAAAAATAAATCAAATAATTGTTTCTTCAACTTCAATTGGAGTTTTTAGATTTAACTTGAAGTAAAAGCAAGGGAGATGGGGGGTCCAGATTTATTTATTTTTAGTGCACAGTCAATAAATGCATTATTTTTTAAGTTTTTAGTGTTGGCACAGTAAACTAAAATATAAAACTATATTGTACTTTAAATTGACTGGACACTTACAGTTGATATATATATATATATATCACTAGATATTTCTGCTATAAGTTAAAATGTATACCCCTTATGTATATATTATATTTAGTATGCGTAATATATGTGTATATATTGTAATTGTTTGACTTTACACTCTTTTCATATCCTAATGAAATACTCCAAAAAACAGAGCTGAGTCAAACCACTATGAAAAGATATTTTTAAACCATATATATATATATTGTGACCTTTTATTTAGGTCCCTGTATTAAATAATCCAAAATTTTAAATCATAATAATATATCTGGCATGAAAATCTTAACAAGTGGCTTTCAATAAAGACTTTTTTGGATGCTCTAGGAAATTTGCTTGAGGGAAGGTGAGATTTCAAACCCAGTGTAGGTTTGAAACTAGGGATAAAATAACAATTTAAAAATAGTGTTATTAATTGGGAGATAAATATATTACTATTTTATTATTGTTGAATAGCAATTGAAATAAATAAATAATTAAATCAAATTTGTAAATCTTGTAAAATGAATTGTTACAGTTAATTCTTAAGCATATTTTTTGTAATGAATTGAAAATAGTTTTTGATATTATGGGTAGTTATTAAAAATGAAGCCAGAGAGGGTAATGTTAATATATTCACACTAAGATTATTGGTGAATTTCTTACCACAATGCTTTGTAATAAAAACTATATATGTTAAAACAAAGTTGTAGGGATGTGGTTAAGAAAAAGAGAACTAAACAACCATAGACTTCAACTCTGATCTTCTAAATATCAGAAAAATTTGGAATTTAATTGAAGAAGGATTATAGTATATTATTATCTAAAAATATGGAATAAAAAAAAAACCCTGCTATCGTTTTAAACACCATCTCCACGACTGTATAATTCCTAGGATTCATATTGGAGAAGGAAATGAAAGCCATGGGGTAAGTCTTTATCTAAATAAATATTGCTTCAACTACAGAACAATTCAAGAAAAAGTAAGCTTTTGCTTTTATTTTGTTCATATGTTTAAAATCTTATCTTTGAAAATGACACACAAATTATTTACAGTTAAAAGAAGTATCTGATAATGTTTGTATTTCGCGCCACTGTTAAACATAAAGCAGAAACACATGTTCGTTTGAAAATTGTAATTTCAAGAAAATAATTCAAAATAATTTTAAAGAAAGATTTCAGAAGATATTATAAATAAAAGTCATTTTATATCTTATAATTTTAATAAAGTTAAAAGATAATTGCAAGTGATTTTATTCTCAATTCTTTATTAAGAAATAAACACTCACCTGCTGATTTTTCCTAGAGCAAACTTATGTAATGATAGTAATAGAAAATTACAAATTCATTAAAATGTTAAGGATATCATATTTATAATTGGATAAATTCCTTTTAATATTGCTAATCATATAATACTTTGCTAATAAAAATGGAACAAAATAAATATTTACTTTTAAGGTTTTATTGTGAAATATATGTTGTCGTAATAAGGTTTTAAATGATTTAAAATGCCAGATTATTTAAAGATTGTTACAAATCATACCGTGGAGGAAAGAATAAAATTAATAAAGAATTTTAAAAAGTTACAATATGTTAATTGTAATAAAATTCTAAAGTCACTTTCAAGGAAAATTATCTGGATTAAAGCGTAAATAAACTGCTTTTAGTCATATTCCACCTGAAACATTTACATCTTGCCTCACTATGTTAATATTAAATAAATCAATAAATGTCTTTAAAAAGTTTGTTTTGAAGATTATAATAACCTATAAAGTTATTCAGGAAAATTATCTAGAGAAAAGTAGATAAACCTATCCTTTTAAGTACGCTACAATTGGAAGTGTGAATTTTAATTGTCTTATTAATTATTGGTACAGAAACCATTAAATAATTTTTTTTTGCCTTTGGAGAAGTGTTGAATGTTGCTTTATTATGCATCAAACAGGATAATAAAAATATATATGCATTATCTGGAATGTTTGCTCATCATAATAGTAGTTCTTATCATTTTAACTCACAAAAATGAAATAATTTGGACGAATAGGATAAAAATTTAATGAAAGAAAATGTTCTTTTATTTTTTTTTATTATTGCTGTATTAGTTTATAATACTTATGTCATGTGTTATTTGGGAATTTTGTTTTTTAAACATACATGTTTTATTGTGGTATAAAATATATATATATATATTGAGTTAAAGAAGAAAAATGTGTAAAATATATATATATCTATTACATGTATTTTTATTTTTCCAGTTAAGGGAAAACATGATATTATATCTATCGTTCATCTAGACAGAAAGGAAGAGATATTTATTTCTCGTATTTTTATTTAAACAGATTTTAATATTTTTTAAAGGGGAACAAACAAATATTTGTCAAGGATATACTATAATAATCTAATTGCATTCTTATATGAAAGAATTAATATAAGTTGTTTTTTTTATTTATAAAGTTTGCCTATGAACTTGTTTACTTTGAATACAAATGCAGGTTGATATTTATTACTTAAATATGTTATGCTCTCTCTAACAAAAGTATAGTTGTCATTTTAAAATAATTAATGATCATTTGACATATATTTTGGTTTGAATATTGATATATTAATGGTTCTGCATTGTGAAATGGAATATGTATATTTCCACTGTTATTGTTAGTGTTGTTTTACCTTGTTATAATATTGAGAATGATTTGTGACAGTTTTTAGCTGATAGGATGTGCCAATAGAATGGCATCCAATAGATTAATATTAATATTAAGAATGGGCTGATGGAGAATCATCTATTGCTGATTGCATGAGAGGATAGTTTGGTAGAGGCTGAGTAATAATTAATGCATAGTTAGCATAAATAATCCTAAAAGAAAGGATATCCATGGTCTGAATTCTATTTTTTCATGATGAGGCAAAGCCCACATGTGTATATCTATAGAGAGGTAGTAGAATTAGCCATATTATTATACAACTGTCATGTTGTTTTATATAGCCTCCCTTTTTATTGTTAGATCCCTCATGATGATATAGAGTTAGTTTTTCCACCATGTATGGTGAAGTTTCATATTTTAAAATCATATGGGAAGGATAAAATAATGTTAAATTTAGGAACACTGATCTAGCTATAGTGTTTGCCTAATTATAATAGTGCTTTATGATATTGTAGGATCATCATCAGTTATAGACAGACCAAACCAAGATCGATTAATGATTGTAGAACTTTTAGAGGTAAAAGCAAGAGATGCACATGGGCGGTGTGGATTCATCTTCATCGAATAATGATTTGACAATGGATTGGTAAAATAAGTTAAGTATTCAATAATTAGGTTATGGACATAGGTAATGTTTTAGTGATATATATGTGTATTTAACTTTTGATGTCTGTTCCTACTTTAATACATCAAACCTATTCATCTCAAATTTTAATCAGTTATTAATTGCACAGAATATGATAATTGCCCTTATCATATTCTGATAAAAGAAATAGTTTGCGTATGATGCACAACTTTATAACTTTTGAATTCTAAATTTAAAATGTATGCATACTATAAAGTCCTAAATACACTGTTATTTTTGTAATTTAAGTGCTAGTTCAGTTTCATTAAGGTTTCATGATCTTATTCTTTAAAATAAGTGATACTCTTAATATCATTGTATAAGTTATTCACATTGACTAAGAGTATGGTCAATGGTATATCAGATTTTTTCCCATCTCTGAGTTTAGTTTGATATATTGGTTTTATTTCTTACAATATCTTTGAATTAAAATTTGTAAATATTGTAAATAAAGTTTGTTGTGTTTAAAAATTTACTTAGTTGTCTGCAGTCTTATTGCTAATCACCATATACATTATTATTGTTATTGCTATCGACCTATCAGAAGATTATAAATTGAAATCATCATCGACCAATATAGTACTATTAACTATATTATGCTATATCATAATAATTTTGTTAAGCCTTATAATTTATTAGTACATCTAAGGCATCATCACACAATAATCAAAATGTTAATAACTTAGAGTACAGATTATTTTAAGTAATAGATTAAAAGATAAATATAATATTTATTTAATTGGTTTAGTTGAACCTGCAGAACTATCATTCACTGATCTTGATCACATGGTTTATAATTATTTGAGAAAAGGAATTTGGTAAGTTATTGTGTTTATTTATTAAAAAGTTATTCCTATTTCTTAAATATTAAAGTTATAAGAGTTATTGAGTTCATAAAGTTTATATGTAACTGCTAAATATAGTTCTTAATTTGAGTTTATATTGAGAGCTGTTTTGTGCATTCTATTCGGGTAATGGCAAAATCCCTCTCACTGACCCAAATATATGTTGTATAACAATTTTGAAATGCTAGAACCCTGAGAAGAATTAGTTGTTAAGTTTCAAGCTAGAATTGAAATTTGTAATAAATTTTATATCTAGTTATTCATTATAATTAGACTTGAAAATAGATTACTTTCACTGTTTTAGGAAAGTCAACCAAACTTTAAGGTGGAAATTACTTCTTTGGTCACAAAATGTATAGTTTGTTTTGACTTTATGGTAAATACTCTGGTTGTGTCAAGCTTGAAATCCCTGTTTTTATTTATCTTATCTTTTTACCATTTAATACCATATTAGTTTATAGTTTAAGATTTCAGTCTCCATCATTAACATTGTTCTTCAATTTCATCTTGATCGTTCTTTTATTTATTCATTCTCATTTGACATTAATTCATTATCATAATTGATTAATCTTACATTAACTTTTATTCTTTTATCATCTTAACTATTCAGTAACTCTTGTTCTATCATCATCTTAATCATTCATTATTCTCATACTTCTTCATTCTTTTCTCTTCATTCTTAGACTCATTTCATTCTACTATTTAATTATTACTTATTTTCATCATCCATTTAGTCATCTACATCATAATTTACTTATCATTTCATTTATAAGTTTAATTTTATAATCATTCCAGAGATACAATTATTAATTATTTATTAGTTTGCTGAATATCAAATTTAACTCATCACTTTTTGTTTGTGTGTATTTCAAAGCTGGTTTGACCAGAAGTTATTATCTTTATCAGTCATCTTGTGATCTTCTTAAGATCTATAGTTTCATGCTAGTTTTATTCAATAAAGGAATCATTTCGTTAGTTTAACCTTTTTGTTTCTTTCTGCTTATAGTCTTGATAATGAGAGTATGATAGGTTGCATAGGAGAATTTAGTCGCTCAAGCGTGCGGTATTTGTTTATGACCAGTTAGACCAGTGAGAAGGTTACTATATATATATATATTCTAATTTTATAGCACTGAGTTAACTTTCAGTAACTTCTCACCAAAATCAAAGTGTAAAATTAATTAACTAACAATGCCGGGAGCAGGTTGAATATATAGCTCAGCTCAAGTTTTTGGAGTATATATTGTAAATGTATGTTTTAAATTGTATATATTTTATTTTATTCTTAATATATTTTTGTCAAATGTAAGTTTAATAGATAGATAGATAGATAGATAGATAGATAGATAGATAGATAGATAGATAGATAGATAGATAGATAGATAGATAGATAGATAGATAGATAGATAGATAGATAGATAGATAGATAGATAGATAGATAGATAGATAGATAGATAGATAGATAGATAGATAGATAGATAGATAGATAGATAGATAGATAGATAGATAGATAGGTAGGTAGGTAGGTAGGTAGGTAGGTAGATAGATAGATAGGTAGGTAGGTAGGTAGGTAGGTAGGTCGGTAGGTATGTAGGTAGATAGATAGATAGATAGATAGATAGATAGATAGATAGATAGATAGATAGATAGATAGATAGATAGATAGATAGATAGATAGATAGATAGATAGATAGATAGATGGATGGATGAATAGACGGGTAGATGGAAAGATGGATATATGGATAGATAGGATTAGGTAGGTCGGTAGGTAGGTAGATAGATAGATAGATAGATAGATAGATAGATAGATAGATAGATAGATAAATAAATAGATAGATAGATAGATAGATAGATAGATAGATAGATAGACAAATGGATGGATGGATGAATAGATGGGTAGATGGAAAGATGGATAGATAGGATGAATAGATAGGATGAATAGATAGGATGGAGAGATAGCATTGATGGATAGGATGGATTGATAGAGTGGATGGATAGATCGATAGATCAATAGATTGATAGATCATTAGATTGATCGATCAATAGATAGATAGATAGATAGATAGATAGATAGATAGATAGATAGATAGATAGATAGATAGATAGATAGATAGATAGATAGATAGATTACTACAGTTTATTTGACATGTCAAATGTGCTGCCCTCACATCTTTGACCCATATTACTTAATGAAAGTATACTAATAATTTTTGTGTGGTATTTTCCTTTTGCATTGCACTCAATTTATATAGATATGAAGTAAAAGAAAATCTGTGATATAGAATATTTCAAATTAAATTATTCTTTCATTTTTAAGAGTTTATTTATTATTTACTGTTGTAGCTGTTGCAAGTAACTATTTATACAAATGCATTATTTATAATATATTCTTTGTAATTGAAATTTTATTTTCCAATTTAACCGAGTCTTTATTATTTACTGATTATTCCAACTGCCTTTTTGCCCCTGTAAAGTGAAAGTTTTTATTCATTTGTTTTCATTCAGACGCTCCAAAAAATCATCTGATAATGCTATAGAATGGAGAGGGATTTATGTACATTCCAAATTGTTTTTAAAATTTTACATGTTTAAGAATGCAGCATTTTAAAATTTTTCTTTACTCAAAAGATTGCTATTTTAAATGACATGTTTATTGACTTACTGACTGTTGCAACTATCTTGTATTTGTAATATAAAAATTTTTGTTTGATTTACTTTTACTCCTAAGCTTCAAAAAATTTGACATCAAAATGTGTGAAAGTTTCTCCACTCAGTGTTCTTTATTTTAAAATTAATTATTCTAATTTTTTGTCTAACTACATATCCAGCTGCTTACTAACAAAAACTGTGCTTAAACCATAGTTTTGTTGTAAAGTAGAGATAAAAGGTGGCTGCTGGAAGGTTGTATTAGATCCTAAGATCTAAGTTTAGTGCTCTCAGATCCAAGGCTCCTCACTGATGAACGTCACAAGCCAGAACTAGTCTGGGTATATTGAATGAGTAGACACTAGATAGGGATTTTATGCACAAGCCTTCTGGCATCCATTGATTACTCTGGTTAGCACAAGGTGACACTACTATATGGAGAGTTTTTGCCTGTTTTAAAAACTGCTTGTAAATTATGTTTTTATTAAATATAGTAAATGTTTATTTTAAATTTTAATTCAAGTTTTAATAAAATTGTTAAATTAAAACAAACTACCAAATGAAGTATATATATTCCTTGTACATGTATTGCTTAAAACTGCTCTTTATTTCTATAAATAAATATTCTAAGTAAATTAAAATATTATTAAAAATTAATGCCCTCTCATGATCATTATTTAAAACAAATGAAAGTTTTAAGAATATGGTGATACGTGAAGTTATTGAATATTTTTCATATTTTTCCTGCCCTCTGTTCCATATCTATTAAACTAGTTGACATACTGAAAATATGTGTTACAAATGGATTAGGGTGGTATAACTTAGTTATATATCAATCTTCAAGCAATTCTATTGAATTTAAATATATTAAACTTTGATTTTAAAATTACATTCTAACTTGGAAAAAATAAAAAATTAACAAACAGATTTTTCCAAAATCAATAAAGGCATTTAATAATATATGTTTTATTATTTTTATTTTGTTTGTATTTTTACCATAACTGTCATGTATAAGGCTACTTGTTTAGATCCTTACATAATTTTAGATATTTATTTTATTTTTTTTGACATGCTATTAGATAAAATTGCTACCCTCATTTAAAATTTTAAAATACCATTAAACAATATATTTATATAATTATGATTTCTTTTATAGTGATTTTATTTTTTTACTTATAGATGGAGTTTGGAAATAAAGTTCTATCCTGATATTTCCAAAATCTTGAGTCTATATTAGTTATGAATCTTTTGAAAATAATATTATTCTTAATATTATACCTAATTTTTGTGTGATTGGAAATTATTTGATTTATTCCCGGAAATGATAGTTATAAGAGTAAATTTTGGTAATGAATTAACTTACTCAGCCTCATGTTTTTGTGAATCCGAATTGAATCTGAAGGTAGAGGTCGCCATTGCTGAATTTTAAAAAATGAACATCTTATGTTAGGTTTCATTTATAATTAGCTTGTATAAGAAATAATCAAAATGTTTGATTGTTTAAAACTGTTTCAAAGCTATTTACCTAACAAGAAACAGAGCTACTTTCTTTTAAAAAAAATTGTGTCTCGATAAAAATGTTTAATATTAAATTACATGTACTGAATGCAAAAGAAATGCACAATTTTTGGAATGTGTTATTTATTGCAGTAACAATTTTAAATATTGTTAAAGCCAGTAAAAAAGTATTAATTTCCATAATAAGTTTTATACAATTCAAAACTGACATGTAAGTTTTCTTGCCTTCCATCATTGTCTATCATAATGGAATAATAATGTAATTTTTTCCAGAAAAAATCCACCAGTTATCATTTCATTTGTAACTCTTGATCTATCATATTGGTAAATATTATTAGTACTAATTGTTAGCATAGAATGAGGTTTTGCATATATATCTATAATCTTTTGTTTAAGATCTTACAATAAGTTAATTTGCACATAAATATTTTCTTAGTTTTCATCCATGTTTTTTGCAATTTCCCATAATTGTCAATAGCTAAAAAAATTCATAATATGATTAATTTTTATATATTTTTTTAAGTATAAATTATATATTTTATTTTATGATTCAAAAAAAATGATTCCATAAATTTTAATAGTCCTGAAACTATTTAACTAAGTTGTATTTAAGAAATGAGAAAATTTAAACATCTGATAACCACTTTATTTATCATAGTAAGGCTAAAGTAACATTATGTAAGTATAAAATTACATTTCTTCTATGAATGGAACTAAATTATCTAAAATTTTGATGCATTGCTATACAATGTCAGTTGTTGAAAAAAATGCGTATCTTAGATGTGATAATATGTTGAACTATTTCCATCATTTATCAGTAAATGTTGAATGCATAGAAAATTTTAAACTTTATTCAAACTTTTCATTTTGTTAGTAATAATATACAAATAGACAACACAGGTTGGATAGAGAAGAAAAGGTGCAACGAAGAAAATTCAAGGGTTCTGCTAATATGACAATAGCAAATAATCCTATAAGTCAATCCAGTATGGTAATACACATGTATGACAGCCTCTAATTAATCTTGCACTTAGAAAAAAGCATTAATAAAAAAATTTGAGAGACTCGTGAGGATTTGAACTAATTCTCATATATAAACATATAAAATTTCTACTATCTGTTGCTTTTGACAAAATAGCTCAGTTGGTTAAAGTGTCGCCTTTAAATTCAGCATTCAAGCACCTAAAGGTGCAAGTTCAGCTCCTATGCTAATACAGTAACTGGTCGGGGCTAGTAACACCTGAAGAAGTGTGGAGAATAATACTACTCAAAACATTGTGTAATTACTAGCCTGTAATGTCTATTTGTATGTTATTACTAACAAGTTTTTGAAAAGTTTAAAATTTTCTATACATTCAACATTTAATGATAGATGATGGAAATAGTCCAATATATTATCACATCTAACATACCACTACTACAAATCTTCAGGCAAATATGCATATCTAATTGCATGTACCATTTAAGCAAGCAGAATAATTAATAAGCATTAGGTAATCCATATTGTAAATAGATTGGTTATTCTCTGCATAACACTTATCTCAGCTTTGTATTCTTGATAGAACATTTAGTTAATAGAACAATTATCTGATTTATAAGTAAAATGTTAATCAGAATTATAATCATCTATCTATACTGCTTTAATTTAACTTTTCTTTTTATTTTTTAAAACAATTTACTGAAATAACTAAAGACATTAGGAAGCCAATTATTCTTCACACATGCACATATTTTTAAATAAATGTTTTAAAAGCAGAGATATAATTTTTTGCTGAAATAATTGAAGAAGGAGACTAATTCAACATTTTTTTAATAACTCAAGATGAAGAATTACTTATGCCTTTTATTAATAATTTCTCTTGCCTCTATTTTTTGCTACTGTACCAATTAATAATTCTCATATAGTCTTCCCATTTGTATATAGTGTAACGGGATGGGGGTGGGGTGATAAAAAAATAGAGGTTTGAACTGGATGATGGAAAAATCATCAATCCCAGTAAATTTAAAATCAAAAATCAATAATTTACAGAAGTATATTTAAGTAAAAAATATTTAAGGGGAACATGAAATCATGAAATCTCAGAGAGATCATTGAGAGATCAGCAGAGCAACTATAAATCCACCAGCATTATAATTTAAAAAATAAGTACAAGTAAATACTTGAGATAAATAACCATCCATCATCATCATTAATGGGGATAAAGAAATCAGTACAATAAATCAGCAGTCCATCTTGTGACTGTATTTGAACAATAAAAAATATAAATCAACAGTCAACCTTGTGACTGGTTTGAAATGGGTCTTCTTTAGACCAGGCTAACTATTGAGCCTTTGCCAGCTTGGGAAATTATTTAACCATTAATTCAGAGGCACAAACTAAGTGCTCATCCATCAGAATACATAACCAGAAAAATCTAAACAATAATGCTGGAACATTAAAACATGCTGATCATCATCAATGTTCTAACCACTTAAGTACCCTTAATGTACTGGCCAACTATAAAGTTAATTTCTAACATGACTAAAGTAAAATAAAAGATAATAGTACATGGGCTTTAAAGAGTACTCTCTTTTGCACCAACCAGGATGATGATTGATCATCTCTGAATGCCCCAAAACACTAAGTACACATCCCCATTTATATATTCATCCCATGCACAAATCTAGTTCAGAGAACACAAGCTCTATTACTGTATGTGACCAAGAGATGATGGAAACAATTTTAACAATTAAATAAGTTTATTAATAACAATAAAAATTACAGTCTTATAAAAATAAAATTACACACATATAAACTTTCTGATTTTGATTACAATACAAAATTTCAAATAATCACATTGCGATTTACATAACTGCTATTCAAAATTCAAATTGTTACATTGGTTTACATATATATATATATATGCACACAGACATGTGATTTATAATATACAATTAATATTCACTAACAAAAAAAATGATTATAATTTTACATATATGAGTGCGCGTGTATATACGCACACTGACTTTTATCTATTTCAACTTGTTACAATAATAATATATTTTTTCATAATTAATTCAATATTGAAAGTATATAGAATCCTGTTGCTTAATTCTTTCATAAAGTTTAACAACTTTTTTTTTATTTTATTTTTTAATTCAGACAAAATTATGCTTGCATTTAAGTTATATATTCTTTTAATGTCTTTTTTTTAAAGGAATTACCAAAATAATTTCTTCAAAAATATATATCAAATCGTCTTTCTATTAGACATTTGACTCAAGCAAATTATTTACTTATTTTGCTTTAAGTTATTAATTTATAATTTTATAAGACGTTTTAAGGAATATGAAAATAAAATAACTCACTGTATATACATGCGACATGTTTATCTGTGATTCCCTGCATGTATAGATAATCAGCAGCATAAGTATAACTACTTTATTCAGCTAGTATTTCCTCTTGAGCAAGCTGGTTTTTTGGACAATCAGAAAAATATAATCCAGGTTTGTTGACATCATCAGGTAAAAGTATATAATCCATGTATAATGTTAGTCCAAGTAGATGGTCTCCCATCTGTGTAGAACTGTTCCAGGCAAGCAGCTGTTTTGGTTTAATAGATTTCAGACAATCAACTATCCTATCCACATTTAAGGCTATGAATATCAGCACAAAGAAGTGGGTCATTTTCATCATGTGAATTCAAACTCCTGCAAAGGAAAACAATAGCAGTTCCTGAATCTAATGTCCTGTCTTCAGCTATATCAGTTCATGGTAACTGGACTGCCAACTCTACAGTCAGCTGAAACCAATTCCTGCAAACTTCAACAAGCTGCAACAAAATATTGTAATCAACTTTTCAGCTGACCCTTCTTACAAAAAACTATTATCCAATTGCTCTCTTCAAAAATCATTATCCAGACTGACTGATATTTTTTATCAGTCTTTTTATAGAATTGTCTAAGGTGATAATAACACCTTGATTGAAAACAGAGTTTTTATTTTTATCTCTCTAATCCCTTTGAAAACATACATGTTTTAATTAATTAAAAAAATTTCAAAAACAAGTATTGTGTTTTTACATTTCACAATAATAATAATAATAATAATAATAATAATAATAATAATAATAATAATAATAATAATAATAATAATAATAATAATAATAATAATAATAATAATAATAATAATAATAATAATACTACTACTACTACTACTACTACTACTACTACAATATTTATATTTATTCAGACCTTTTAAAAATTTAATTTAAAACAATATTTTTAATTAAAGTTATTATTTATTAATTTTTTTATTTCAATGAATGTAGAAAATATCTATATTTTGTCTGTGTTTATTTCTAGTTTTTCTTTTAATTTTATATATGTATTTATGCACACACACTATATTAGTGTGTGCTTTGTAATCCAACTGGTTACAATAGATTGGCACAAAATCTTATCCAATTCTTTGTCATATGCTATCATCTTTCTTATCCATTTTTTGTTATTTAATGTTTTATTAAAACCCAATTAAAACTGTTTGTATGTAACTTCTGTGAAATCTTGTAACTCAATTTTTACTCACTTCACAATTTCTGATCTGTTTGAAATATGATTCCCTATATTTCTTATAACATTATATTTCTTTTTACAATTTGCAAACAATTTTAGCAAAAATATTTATTAAAAAATGTAAAGTTTAATTTTATATGGGATTCAGTATTATTAATGACATTACCAACTAATGATATTAAGTTGAATCTAAACTTTCCTTATTCCTAATTTTTGGAACTATACAAAACTAAAAGGTAAAAAATAAAAATATAAAACAGATTTAAATAAATGCTTTCATTTACATAAACACACTAAAAAGTAAAAAATAATTTTCTTCTATTTTCACAATAGAAGAGTATACAATGTTCATATTTAAATATATACTTTAGACTATTTCTGAACATGAATGGCACATACTTTACTTTTTACCATATAATATTAAATCTACAAGCAGAAGAAAATACTTTTTTTTTCTTTTTAGTGCACTTAAATAAACAAAAGGTTTTATTTAAGTTGTATTTTTTATTTTATTACTACATATTTGCAATCTATCAAACATATTAAACTTAAGTTTTGCATTCCTCAAATAAAAACTTAACCTTTCAATCTCCATTTGAAATGCTTTATTTATTTATTAATCATATATTCAAATTTGCTTCCTACTTCTATTACATAATATATTACACTTTTTTAAAACTCCACCAAAAACCACTTTGGCTTTTACAAAAATATCAGTATCATTTGTTGTTTCAGTCTTATTACATTATTATAACAACAAAAAGTGCACTTTTTCAAACACCATCTATTGTAGCAAATAATCAATGATTAGCAGGAAATAATGACTTAGATCATTATCTCCAGCCTGATTTCTGGCTTTTTCACACTTCTATTCACATGAAAAATATTAACTTTTTTTTGCTACCAAGCTAAAAGGGAACTTCAGGCTTTTAGCTTGGTAATAAAACTGGAATGAAAGGGTGTTAACAAATGTTTGTCTGCATTGGTTTCATCTTTGAATCCCAATTCTTTATTAATAAAAAACAAAACCCATATATTGGTTTGGTTTGAGATGTGGATGTAAAAGTCTTGCCATTTATTAATAACTTATTTAAGTTTACACTGTATGGTGCTAGAATAGTTCATTTGCTCATGAATATTTTTAATTGCAATCTACCGTTTTCAATTTGCCTTTTTTAAGCCTCTCACATAAAAATTTGATCATCACTACTTTTATTAAATTGTTTCACCTACTATTCAAATATTTATACTCCAAGCTCATTTTCCATCTTCTGTTTGAATTTTCTTTTAGAACTTTTAAAATCCTTTTACAACATTCAATGCATACCATATGGCATTAAGTGAAATTACAGCCATCTTTTTCAGATAAATTTTTCTACATCATACCTGTTAAATGAAAACTATATGATTTTTTAACAATTTTTGTTCACCATTGTCACTATTATTTCACAGTCATCTTAAATAATCTATTTAATTATTCAAATGTTTCTTAATTAATTACATTTATTTACTTGAAGATTTTTATTAGACTATTTCTATCATCTAATCCAATATAAAAAATATTACAAATCTTCAAACAAATATATTTATTTAGAACAGATGGTTTGACTTTCTATTTTGTTGGATGATTGTGATATGATGAAGATGAGATGAAAAATGTACTGATAAAAATAAAAAAAACTTTAAAAATATCTCTGTAGTATTCACCCTTCTATAAGGTTTTAAAAGTGAATAGGAACCAATCCCTATCTTGAGAGAAAGAGTGATGTAATAAACTATATCAATGTGGACATGGAAATTCTAGTGTTTTCTTATCTGATGATTGTTTATACAATGAAGCACAGTGAGAGAGGGTGGGCTGAGGGGCTGAGTTTCTGCACTCATGCAATATGGTAAAGAGGAGAATTATTTCTTTCACATTTATTTATTTTTACAACTTTTTCTTTGTTTTCTTTTATATTTTCTAATTCATTGTTTATTCAAGTCTCCAAAAGTATTTTCATATCTTCTTTATTTTTTTTTACACAAGAACATGCCAATACAAAAGCAAAATAATAATAATATTCAAAAAAATATTCAATATCTTTTCTTCTATTAATATAAAATTTTTAACATCTCATTCTACTTTTTCTATCATTTATTTTAAATATAATATAAATAAAATCGAAGATGTACAATATATTTGGCTTAATCTTATATTACTTTTAACTCTAACTACAGCTTCTAATTGATAAATATAATGATTATTTTCATATGGCTTTCTAATAGAATTTATTAAATGCTCCATTTATTTCATTAATTAATAAACCTCTTTTAATCTATTTCTATTCACTCTATCATACATCTACAATACTAAGAAAACTTTATATAAATGTTAATCATCTCTACACCTCTCCCATTTTGTTATCCATTTCCATTAATTTATATAAGCTAATATTACATTGATCCCTGGAACCAACAACTTGTTGATAATTCATAATCTTTCTATAGCCGTTATCCTTGACTTGAACTAATTACCTCACTTTTGTACTTTACAATTTTCTGGACTTCTCTTCTTGTATTAAAATATTAAGCTCCAATAACCTGTTTTAGACCGGTTCCCAGATGTATCAGTATATTTTCTGTCAACCCGTCAATGTCTTCCTTCACAAGGCAAATGATAATCCTGCTGTCTAATTTTTTCTTTAACTCTGTTCCCTTATGAGGAAAAGATATATGTTAAGAGGAGAACTATTTTATTTTATTTTTTACTCTTTTTTTATATTTTTTTTCATGTGTCAAAGCGTTGACCGGGAAGCGAACCCGGGCCAGCTACTTGGAAGACAGCTATGCTAACCACAAGGCCACCAACGCTTAACTAGGCAACCAACTCTTACTCTTTATGTATATAAATTCTATTATTAGCAAATAGAGCTATGTTTGCTGACTGTTAAACTTTTTTAACTCACATTTAATAAATAATAGTTCTGTGTTGTAATTTTCACTACACCACAATCACGCAAAGTAGAGACTGATTTCTATCCACTTTTAACCCGCTGTGGAGAGTTGTAATCATAAACATGTGATCAAAGACATATGGAAAAGATTATTACCCCCAAATGCACATTCCGTGCTTAAACAGCACTTATCTTGACCTAGATCACATTCTCTTACACATATCATTTATTCTTGTTCAGTATGTATAGATGGGGAATTACTACAGTTTTAATGATAAGTATCAGAGTTACTGCCCTCACAATCTTTAGTCTAATGAATGATTAATAAAATATTTTTAACGTATATTGCTTTAACATTTCTTTTATATATTAATCTATGTATAGGTATATTTAGAAAAAATAAAGACGTTAGGATGTATGGCATTTTGCGATATCAATTGAAAAAAGACAGTAAAAAAAGAGATAAGATTCGGAAGTAAACTAAGTCTTTTTAATAATAAAAACTCAACTGTCGTTCACATCAGCAAGTTTATTTTTATTTTTTTTAGAAAGAAAGATCAGAAGAGAAAATGAAAAAATAAGCACTAAATATCTTCTGTTAATGTGATTACCAAATACTAGCAGGTGATTAATATAATTAAATTAAAATTGAGTATCATTTGTAAAATTGATTTTCATTGCGCATTTCCCTCAGAAAGTTATATTATTGCTGAGGAAGATGGAACACCATAATCAATTAACATTGAAGATGATCGAATGTTGTGTTTTTGGACAAAAGACTCCAGTGAGTTATAAAATCTGTTTTCTAAAACTCAAATGATATGCAAACATAAGTAAATTTTACAACAATAATTATTTATTTTTATTCCATAGTATAATTACATAAATACCGTATAACTATATATGTGTGCTGAATGTGAAGTTCTCAACTTGAAAGCAGATTGAGAAACTATACAATAAACTACTATACCAAATGATAGATTTTATTTATTCATTTCCAGTTTCTATACACTTAATACAATTTATTCTAGCATGTCAAATTTTAAGCGACATCTTAAACTTCAAATTCTTTATTGAAAATTAAATATACAGAGTTCATGAAACAGAAAGAAAATCGAGGATGGCGTGCATATCTTTATTATTAATGTTATTGTAATTATGATGATGCCCTGCTTCATTTAGTACAATAGCAGAATGGCGAATCTAAAGTTCTTGCGCGTTTAATGTACTGATAGAGTGGCGAATATGGAGTTCAAGGTCTATGGAATGCATGCATAACTTTATCAATTGTAGAACTCAAACTTCTTATGAACTGGGCAATAAGCCATTTATTTTATTGCTATTTTATTTGAACTTTCATTGCTAAATAGTTTATAAATCTCAAATTAATAACAGTTTTCCATTCTTTCTTTCTATCAGTAACGATTTCAAGGAAGTCTTTTGTGTGCGTGTGTAAAATAATGTTTTATTTTTTCCCCACCTATAATACTTCCAAAAAAATGTCTTGGTTTTAAAGTTTATTCTGTAATTAAAATCTGTTCTTTTAATAAGTATGATCATCATCATCATCATCAACCCTTATCAATCCACTGCAGGATGAAGGTCTCTCCAAGTTTAATCAATCTTCTCCAATCTTTAGCTTCTCTTCTCCACATCACTCCTGCACACTTTCTTATTTCATCCATCCATCTCACATGTGGTCTCTTTCTGGGTCTTTTACAATCTCTTGGAATCCAGTTTAAGATTTCAATTGTCCATCTATTATCATCTCTTCTAGCAATATGTCCAGCCCAATTCCACTTCAATCTTTTAATTTTTCAATGAGGTCAGTAACACCTGTTTGTTCTCTTACCCATACATTGCATTTTCGATCTCTTCTTGTTACTCCCAACATGCATCTCTCCATACTTCTTTGAGTGGTCTGGAGTCTCTGTATTGCTCTTCTATTAAGTGCCCAAGTCTCAGATCCATAAGTAAGAAATGGTAAAACACATTTGTTAAAAATCTTCCTTTTCAAACACATAGGCATATTTCCTTTTAGTATCAAGTTATTTCTACCAAGACAAGCTTGATTGAACGTAAATAAACATCTGGCTTAGATTGAAATTCAGTCATGGAAATAGTAAGTGACAGATGTATTACTACTATATCATGAAGATAACTTATTTTTATAAGTACATAATTTCAAGGACCATTAAACACTAAAATTTCCAATTAGGATTTTCAAGATTGTTATTAGTGAAGTATGGAATTATATTAAGAAATGGTTGTCAATTCACTAAAAAGAATTAAGACAGGTTTTGTGTCAATAGATTTTATTGTTGGAGATATGAGCAAAAGAAAAAATGACATTTTAACTTGACAGAATAATAAGTTTAATGAGAAGTTTCATAACTAGTACAGATATTTAAATCTGACAAGAAAATTTCAAAAAAGTCAAATGTCTTTACTATTGGGAGATTTTAAAAATATGACATCAAATTCATAATAGCAATTGATATGTTCTTCAATCTTCTAAATATGATATGAATACAATCTGCTTTTGTATTGTATTAAACATCTGAAATAAATGAGAATGTTAGCATATCCCCTAATAAAAATATTTTATTGGGGAAAAGAAACATGACTTGTGTGGGAGAAGCAGATCCCAATTGGATTATCTCAGTTTTATTTAAAAAATATAATATTGTTTAACTCTATAATCTTTACTTTGTAATTCAATACTGAAATGGTAAATCTGATTCAGATTTGCCGTTTCACAGTCTGACCCACCTAATTATTTATTTTACTAACATTTGCTTTTGTTATTATTCTAAAAAAAAAAAAACATTTTTTAAACATTTTTTTTAATGATCCTGGATAAATCCTAAAATTTGTTTTGGATCATATATATATAATTGTACTAACACACTGTTATTCTATTTTTATTATTAAAAGGAAAAAAAGATTCAAATAATTAACTTTGAATTTTTTTTATATAGTTTAGATATATATGTTTAAAATGTTTTATTTTTTCAGTATAAGAATCCAAGATGGCCTTTTTGAAAAGATTTGTACCTCGATAAGAAATTTAAAATAAATGTTTAAATTAACAGCATTGATAAATTACCAAAATCCATTCACTGTGGAATCTCTATTCATTAATTAGTAGAGATTTTACATTGTTATCTAAATTAAAAACTAACATAAAATGATATTGAAATATATGAATCCTTATCGAGGTACAAACTTTCTAAAATTAGAATAAAAGAATGATTTCAATTGTTTTTAAAATTGAAAATGACCTGAGGCAGCAGCAATCGAATACGAGTAGGAAGTGATAAAGTGGCCTTTTGAGAAAGAAAAGAGACCAGAGAGAGACCAGAACCAGATAAAGAGCAGACAGAAAGAAAGTTGCAGAACATCTCTATGCCCATTGAAATGATGAGTGAGTAGTAAAAGGGAAGATCACTGCCCATCCCTTCCTGAGACCTGAAATCTCCGATTGTGCTACTACCAGAACCTGCCTTCAAATACCATCAGCCATCAACTTTTGCCCATACACTCATTCCGGGGAACTCCAGGTAAAATGCCAAAGAGCTTAAATCCTGTCGTCAAGATTTTAAAAATTATTATTAGAAACTAAATGTAGTTTCGTAAAGCTTAAAAAAATGTCAAAAGTTAATGTTTATTAAGAATCTTTTTCAATTGACCCTTTTAACCTTTTTCTTTTAAATTATGTTTTCATTAACTCAAGCTCACTATAATTTTCAATTTTTGAATATGAATTTATTTATTTGTTTTATATTAATTTTTAGCATGAGATTATTTCATGCTTTGATTTTTTTTTTTTGTATTTCGACAAGCTTCACTCACGGGGGCCCAGAGTAATTTGCTAAGAGAGCAAATTATGTTTTATTAGAGGAGTTCTGGAAAGAACAATTTAATTTTAAAAGAAAATAGTGTTGATCTATTTTTATTTCACAAGTGAAGTTATGTCGAATATATATATTTCAAAATAAACATGCCGTAATTTCGTTAAACAGTTTTATTATAGATTTCCCAGAATGGGATTCTATTATTTTATATTTCTATAATTCAAAATAGAATAAAATATGCTATATATTTTTAACCCAGTAACAGTGCTGCTGGATAGCGTCAGTTAATTATCTTGCCTTTTTTTTAAGTTAGGAAAGAGGGAAGGGGGAATTTTTTCGAGAATTAAATTCCCTTATTTCTATATGTATGATTTTGTAGGTTAAATATTTACATAAAGTGGTTGTTTACGCAGATTGATCTCTATGCAGTATTAGATCATTTAAGGCCATTTAATTATAGTTCGTTCATATTTAATGATTATAAGATCTCGGGTTAATAAAGAATGCTTGGAGTATCATGGACAGACCTAAAACGGTCATTCATTTGTTGTTTCGGAGTTAGCTTCCGCTTTTGCATACATCTGTGAATCGGATAGTGTGGCTGAGATAGAGTTTGCTTTGCCGGCATGATACCCGTATAGGCGGGCATGTTGGCTCTCTGTAAATCATATCTCCTATTGGTATATGGACACGACATGTGGACGTATCGATTTCCCTTTTATTCTTCATTGGAATAGACATACGAGTGGTGGTAATCCGGCCCGCATGTTCTTACTTATGTTTCTTCTCTCCTTTGCATACGTATATTTATTAACCCGACCTTGTTTTGTTTTTCTTTTGCCTATCTAATACGTACGCCATAGGGAAATGATTCTACTGAAAGGATCTTCGACCTGAGTAATCGACTCTTTTGTTCATTTGCGTAATTGGTTAAAATCGTTTGATTTTGACTAATTCACATTATATTTTATTATAGGTTTGATTTTAGTTGAAAGTCCAACTAAAGTGACTTGTTTGCTTGATAATTAACTGATCTATTTTTTTTGTTATAACAGCTTACAATTTTAATCACTGTAAAGTTAGTTATAAGCTATTCCAGCAAGGTCCACTAATGTCATAAAACATTAGTTATTGAAAATCTAAATAATTATTTTTTTATAAAGAGAAATGAAATCAATTTTTTTATCTGTTAGTGGAGTAAGACGTCAAATTAGTCTTCTTATAATTGTCTATTTAATTAATGTTTGTTTTTTCAATAGAAATGTTTTTTTTAAATCTTGTATAAAGAATTCTTTAAAATAGTCATTCTTATATATGTACGTTAGGCAGATGTTTAAACCTACCGCTATATTACAAGCTTGTACTAAATGTGCACGGGGAATTTTGAAATCTGTGATCATTTAATTATAAAATAATTTTTGTTATTTTAAAAAGAGAATAAATGTAAACAAAAGTAAAGGTGTATAAACTTCACAAAATAAAGTGTACAAACTCAATAATGTCAATGTTAACTGCTAATGTAAATAAAGTTGTCATGAACTCATTTCATTATAAAGTTAATTTAAAGATTGTCCTTTTTTGTTTTAGAGCTTGAGTTAAACTAATGTAAATGCTAAATGATATATATATAACTAAAACCAAACTTCCAGTGTTCTCGAATCATTTTATTTATTTTTATTTGAAATAATTTTTGATTTTAAATATACCTATCAACCAATCGCCCAAGTTCTCACTAAAATATATAATTAAATTGAATCTCATGCTTTAAGACCCAGCTGCTGGGATGGTGAAAGTAAAGGAATTCGATCGTATCGTCCAGAAAGGCTATTGATTAGATCTTTGACCTGGGGATGTAGGTAAATAGGGCAGAATCCACGATGTACCTGAGTTATATATCTTGTATGTGGTTGGACTCGAGGTACTTTACCTGTATTCAGGGTTTTGTTGGATTGACGTGTGTTTTTCGACCAGTACAATACAAAGTCTAGTTTTCTAGAAGGAAAGATTAAAAATAATACAATAGCACTAAATAAACTCATTTATTTAGTGTTAAGAATATGACCTGCCCAATTGAAAGCAGTACAAAGCTGTAGTTCATTTGTAGTATTTTTAATCTTTCCTTCATAGCAAACTACACTCCGTATTGGATTGTAATATTGCTTATTTTATATGGGAAGTCAAAATTTAATGAAAAGTCACATTTCAGAAAATAAACTTTTCTGCAAAAGAAGCCAAATGATAACATTGTAAGATCTCTTTTAAATTAAAAAAAAGCAGTCATTTAACATGGGTGAATATAGTTGTATTTCTTAGATTACTTTGTATAATCAATATAACCCTCTTTAATTTTTTTCATCCTTCTATCTTTGTCTTTTTAGTTAATTCTGAGCTGATTATACTCATTTATGGATGGCTGCTAATGACAATAAATAAATTATAATAAGTCATATGATATAAAATAAAATATATTTATATAACAGCAATAATTATATATATAATAAAAATAATAATACAAAAAAACTCTTTTTAGCAAATATTTATTTTTTATTTTTTCAATGTTGTTGGAACTATTTTACAACCTCAATTTACATTGCATACATAGTGACACCTATTGCTTTTATATAAAATTAACTAGAACCTTTTATAACAATAATACAATTTGTACAAGAAAGAAAAACAACTTGTATAAATATGTACTATATAATTTTTCATTCATTTACCATTAGTCAACTATTAATTAAATTAATTGATGTTTTATATATATTCTTATAGCTATGCTTGTTGTAATTAATATAATCAATATATATTTTCCTTCTATTAAGTTTTTTAATATAGTTTAAAGGTTTTATATTTTTACACAATCTATTTTATGTTAATAATTTAAATAATGAATATATAAGATTTATAATCACTTTTTTTATTTACATTATGTTCTTTTGCTCTTTCATCCAATTGTTTCCCTGTATATCCACAGTAAATCATACTGCAATTTTCACAATTAATTTTATATACAATCCTTTTTTTATACTTTTATTTTATAATTATCTATTAATTTGTCAAGATTTTTACTATTTGACCATTCTATGTTGATGCTTTTAGGTGTATAATTTCTATTTTTTAATAATATATTATAAATTTTAGGAAAGTATGAAAGTTTTATCCATTTATTATTATTATTAGAATTGCTATTATTATTTATAATAGAATTACTATTACTTAAATTAGATGGTTTTTAACTTAAAAGTATGTTTTTAATACTCTTAGAGTTATATCTGTAATTTTTTTTAATTCAATAAGCTGTTCTTTTTGTAAAGTAGCTATATTTTTTATCTGAGTTATATCTATCATTTTTATGTTTAGAATTTTTAATAACTGCCATCTTTTATATCCATGCTTGTGAATCTATAAAAATTATCTTTCTTAATTTATCTTCTTTAATAAAATGTTTTAATATAATTTTGTTATCATTACCTATATTAATCTCTACAGCTAAATACTTTATTTTAGTATCAAATTCCATTTTTGTAAATTTAATATTATATATATTATTATTAAATTCTTTATAAATATTGGCTTTTTTTTAATCTCTGGTGATTTTTAGTAGTGAATGAGTATCATTTTATATTTAATATTGGAAATGTATAATATGGTTATTGTTATACACTGAAATAGTATTTCATCTATGTTTTTTTCTTTTATTTTACAATGTCTTATATTATTGATCCTAACCATTATGTGACCATTCCAGTTTTTCTGGGATAGTTGTCAAACAATAACTTTAATTTCAATTTTTCAGATTAATCTTTATTCTTGAAAAGCAGAATTAAATAAAATACTATACTAACTAGCAGGCCACTGTTTTTTAAAAAAAAAAACTGCTCAATTATTTAAAAAATCAGTTATATAATAATTCCATTTTTATCATTCTATTTTCATTTTGTTGTCCTATTTGGTTTGAAACAGAGGATAGAGGGATAGACTCAAGTACTTTCAAGTTCCTAGATTGATTCCCAACTGAGAAAAGTATATAAAAATTCTCAATAAAACTCTTATACCCAATCTACCATTATCCAATCATATATTATAATAACATGTGATAGTTTTATCCTTTATTAAAAACTTTGATGTTTAAATGCCTCAGATATAGTAAATGATAATAAAGTAAAATGGTGAAATTTCTATCATTTCCTATTTGTCTGAAAGTTGTAATTATAGTATTTTAGTGGTAATTATATATTAGTCTATTTCAATCATTTAAATCTAATTGTTAAATGTTAAAAAACATTCAAAGTTTATTTAAATTTTTTAAATATATTCAACCATTGGTAATAGCAAATATAATGTAAGATTTTGAGTAGTATTTTTCTTCTTTCTTCATGTATTGCTGGCCTGCCAGTGTCAGTAAAAATTCATAAATATTGAATCTAAGGGGATACACTAATTCAGTATTCATGAATCTAAACGTCCCTAATTAAATTCTCATACCAATACTATCACTGGTCAAACAACCATTACCTGAAGAAGAGAAAATAAAATCTTTCAAAAGCTTATATTATCTATCAATGAGTGTTCTTTTAGTAACAGTTTAATGCATTTATAAGGCGTGATTTTTTTAATAAACATTTGTGATTAATATTGGCATAATAAAGGCATGTGGCTTTATTGCTCAGGAACTTTCAGCACTAAGCCTGTGAGCACCAGAATTGATCCTTTCTATCAACTATGCCAAACTGTGCAGGGTAATATTGGTATGGAAATAGTCCATCATATAATTACAATTTTATCTCTCCTTATCATGCTAAAGATATTCTGTTTATGCTCATTTTTTTCATGAAGATTTCATTTGATATTTATTCAGTAATACAAAAGCTGGTAACCATTGCATAGATCTATGCTCATAGTTTTATTACACATATCTGGGCATACTATAAATTAAAAATAACATTTGATTATTAATAATCCTAATTGGAATTTGTCTCCATCTCCTTTAAAGATATATATATATATACACACACATTGGTATGAGTGTGTAAAGTTTGAAAAGGTTAACTGATTCTTTGAGTGTTAATAGTTATTAACATTGTCCATTTTAAAAGTCACTACTATTGAATAGACTTCATGTGGCATAAAAGTTGATAATTATACATGGCTTTTCTATCCAGTTTAAATCACTTGGTATTGGAAGCTATAAGTTCAGCATCAATAGCTATCACTGATGTCATAAACTGGAATGCAATTCAATATTATCTTCTAAGGTTTTACCACTTCTTTAGGATAAAAAATCAAACTAGCTAAATAAAAATAATCAAAGGGATTATTGTTCGGGAATTCATATGAAGTTTAAACATTAGAACTAAAAGAATAGATCTATAATCTAAGCACCTATAGTTCCAGAGTCTACCACTAGGGAAATCAAAGATGCATAATATTAGTTTAAAATAGTATTAATTAAAATACGTACTGGATAATGTAAAATCTATATAAGTAAACAGTTTCTCGTATTTAAAATATCAGATGCATAAATGTAAAATCAGTAAGTAATGGATATAAGCACTGTTAGGGTTGTTTTACTTAAAGAAAGATTAATCAGCTAAAAATCAATTATAATAGTTTGTTTTGCATGGCTATCTAATAAAAATTTTACTCATTGCTTAGCAATATTATTTGATAGCTCTTATTATTGTGCTACAAAAACAATACCTATAATAAGAACCAAGTCCTTTTACTCACCAGAAATCACATTAATTAGTTTGTCAATTACTCATCTATAAAGAATAAAACTGAAGCTTCAATATCAAAATGTGGGTGCCACTTTGTCACTATTATTGATGACTGCTTTAATTCACAATCGTATCGCAATTTTGGGCAAGAACGTCACCACTCATATGTTCAATTGTTTTGGGAATCTTATCCTCTAGCTAAAAATCGCTAGATAACCATTTACTGATCACTATTGATCTATAGGACAGCTACTTAAAAAAAATTATTATTTGGACACTCCTCCGTTACCTATTTAAATTTCCAAATTCTAATCAAATTTGAACCCAGTTTATGCATATTGGAAGCGAACACAGTACATCATGCTTTTACGTAAATTAAAAGTCCTATTTAATAAAATGTTTATTTATTTAATTTTTTAAATAAATTATATACATATTAAAAGAAAAATGAAATGAATGATTAATTGACGGTGTAAAGATATCTTTTCATCTTAATGGAGAATTTTCATTAGATATTTCATTTAAATTGCATTAACGCTATGCTTTACATCTAGAATATTTAAATCTCGGGGAGGGAGATAATATGTAGCAGCGAGAAATGAGGTATAAGAAATTAAGTTAGGTATTATGGGATTTTTTTTTCCTCTCAAATAATTTACGATTAGACGAACAGATATAAAGAAAGCATGCAACGAATAAGATTTTAAAACCTCTTGCAGCCTTGAATTAGATTAAATTGGCATTATGATTTGAATAAGCATTTATGATAATGAAAATCGATTAAACAGGAGAGAGAAAGTCAGCTGAATACTTTTTATTATTAAAATACGACTACGCTTTTGATGCATTATTTTAAAGCATAGTATATAAATTATTTTATTAAAAAAAGCCTTAACATTTAAAAGCCTTCTTTATATTGTTTTACAGTAATTTAATATAATGTATTTCTCTATACAGATTTAATTTTCACCAGATTTTTTTTACTTTAATTTTTATTTTAATTAAAATTTAGATTTCCCTTTTTTAATCGAAAGGTCTATTTGATTTTAAAAAAAATATAATGAGATAAAATCATATTTTAAATTTTTAGGGAAAAAAATATTTTAATAACCCTTTGATAGAATGGATTGGCGATTCATGAAATCTTATTACTCATTACAGAAAAAACTGCCGCACTTTTCTGTATATCATAGGAATAGCTAGTGACCATCATTGTATCAAAGTATTATTAAGATCGCCCTATTATCTACATGAAATAATGATGAAGTATAGTGTCAAATTCGAAGTGTATGGTCTCTGGATGGTTCAAAACTTCAGCACTTCCGGTGCTCAAATTTCTTTTGAATTCCGAAAATATGATTCTCAGACTGATTCCAGTCCTGGAGCTTTTGGGCTAAAACTTCTTTGAACTCCCAAACAATAAAGCCATTCCATTACTTGTTTATTTTTGCTTTACATTTATAAAATAGCACAACAAATAAATTAACACTTGTAAGACGTAAATTGATATGCAAATCATTAAAGAAATCAGCCAATCACATTCTATTGTATGAAATATAAGAGAAATTCATGTTGGATAAGATCTAATAGGCTAAGTTTCATGATAAATAACTCATGGTTAATTCAGTACTATTAAATACTTAAAAGGATAGTATTTTTGCAGCGTAAGTTTCCTGTAAAAAAAAAAAACACGTTTTTATTGCTCAGAAGTTTACAAGAGGTTTGAGCACCAAACCTGCACCAGAATTGATATCCTGGGATTTTCTGATCAGATGCTCTATCAACTGTTCCAAATCTTGCAAGTAAAGAAGAATTTACATATCATGCATTGACAATTTGCTATGTTTATATATATATAGTTGATTGTGAGTTGTAATGATATGCATAAACAAGGGACCTCAGCAGTAACTGTAAAAAAAATCAATGCAATGAGATATACTACTTCTGATATACTATTACATTCTCGACAGAAAGTTAAAAAAAGCAGTGCTATTTTGAATACCATTAAATAAGTAGTAGCATTAACTAATTACATCTCTATCACATCTTCAGCAATATTGATATGGTGTGAGCTTCTAAAAAAAATTGTAATTTATTACTTGACATATTTGAGCTTGGAGAACTGCCTGGTATCAGAGATAGTATCATATATTCAGTGTCAGCATGCTGATGATTAGCAAATCTGCATAAAATAAATGGCAAGCCCATGTAGATATCCATGAATAATGGTGCTGGCAGCCATTATGAATTTTATAGTGAAAATGACACACATTGACAAGATAATGATATTTGGTTAAAATTTTACATCCAATGTGAATGTTACTACAAGGATTAAAAAATTTCTTTAGTCATTTCATCATTAAAATATAAAATACTCTGTGGAAGATTGGCTTTGAAGTGCCCATCATGTGTCACTATTAAGAGTGTCTTTCACATTAAGTTAGGTATATCAGGAAACATGTTTCAGACTTTTTGCATATATAATTAAGGTACAGCAGTGCTGCAAGAAGTATTTTGTGGATTAAAATGGGAAACTAAAGGAGTGAAAGTAAATGGGAGATTATTTAAGTCATTTAGATTTCACAGATGATGTAGTTGTTTTTGCAAATAATGCTTCCGAGCTGCAGGAAATGTTGCAGGAGTTATCAGATGAAAGTAGGAAAGTAGGACTAAAGATAAATGTTAAAAAGACTAAAGTAATGTTTAATCGATTTGCTCCAAATATGAAAATAAAGATTGATTATGATGAATTAGAAGAAGTTAAGAGTTACAAATACCTTGGTCAGATTATTAATACAGATGGAAACATAATAGAAGAAATTAATCATAGAATTAAACTTGGTTGGAGTGCTTTTGGTAGAAATAACTTGATATTAAAAGGAAATATGCCTATGTGTTTGAAAAGAAAGGTTTTTAACAAATGTGTTTTACCAGTTCTTACTTATGGATCTGAGACTTGGACACTTAATAGAAGATCAATACAGAGACTTCAGACCACTCAAAGAAGTATGGAGAGATGTATGTTGGGAGTAACAAGAAGAGATCGAAAACGCAATGTATGGGTAAGAGAACAAACAGGTGTTACTGACCTCATTGAAAAAATTAAAAGATTGAAGTGGAGTTGGGCTGGACATATTGCTAGAAGAGATGATAATAGATGGACAATTGAAATTTTAAACTGGATTCCAAGAGATTGTAAAAGACCCAGAAGGAGACCACATGTAAGATGGATGGATGAAATAAAAAAATGTGTAGGGGTGATGTGGAGAAGAGAAGCTAAAGATCAGAGAAGATGGATTAAACTTGGAGAGACCTTCATCCTGCAGTGGATTGATAATGGTTGATAATGATGATGATGATGATGATCAGTATAAAAATTTAAATATATTTTTTATTTGGATAACTTTTAGGCTAAGTATGTTGAATGTACATTTACTCATAACATATTGATAAGTAATAAACTTAGAGGGGTTTTTTTTTTTGTGTGTGTATATATATAATAGTTTTAGGGTTAAACCATATATTATTTTATATTACTTTTCAATGTTTTGATGAAATAGCATCTATCATTGTCAAGGTTAACTTTTCAAAGAAAAAGCATTAAATCTCAAGTAATAACAAGATTGAGTGTGAGGTAAAAAATGAGACTGAATATAAAGTAGTTGAGTTTCAGAATATGTAGATTAACAAATTTTTATTTCACACACAATCTCATTCTTTACTTTATACTCAATCTCATTACTACTTGAGGTCTAATGTTTTTTCTTTGAAAAGTTAACCTTGACAATGGCAGATGCTATTTCATCGAAACATTGACAAGTAATACAAAGTAATATATGAATTGACTAAAAAACTACTTTATTTATATCATATAACTGTAAAAAATATTAAATATAGTATACATATAAGTGTAATAATGCTCCAGGTTAAATAGGTTTATAAGTAATCATTAAAACCAGTCAACTCTTAGACAAATCCAATATCAATAACAATCAACAATCTCAAACTGTTGTCAAGGCAACCTCCTTCAATGCAACCTCCTTTTTAAGGAGGTTGCCTTGATAATGGTTTGATATTCTTGATTGTTATTGATACAGGGATTGTTTAAGTGTTGACTGTTTTAATGACTATATATATATATATATATATTGTGACACATGCATATATATGTATTACATAAAATGATTTAAAAATAAAAGTTAGAGAAAAACAAAGTGATTTTTTTTTTTAAATAAATAAAAAAAGAGAAACTATTAGTTTGTAAGATAAAAGTAGAAATATATTTTTTCTTTAAATTTATCAAAAGCCTGATTAAAGCCTATTGAAATGTAGGAATTTTTAATATTTAAAAGAACACTTATCTGCTCTCTTTTAACTAAAAGAAAATTCTGATGGATTACAAAAACAAGGAAAATAAATTATTAACTATATAAAAATAACTATAAAGTTACTTAGTGAAAAATTTTGTTGTACAAATAATTATTGAAACTATGTAATTAGAAATCTATTTAAACATCTCTAACTTTGTAAATTATCCGATCAGAAGGAATTGGGTTTTGTTAGAAATTCGTATTTCCAACTGATTAGATAATAATTTTAATCAAATTGTAATTAAAAAGTAAGAAGAGAAGATTAACTAATTAAAAGAATTTGAAAAACTAATTAATATCATTGTCTGGACAATGGATGGCAAAGGTATAAAAGTTTCAAATTTCTTTTTGTTTTTCATCTGACAATTCTTGCTGTGAGAAATCTACAGAGTTTTGCTGAATTTTTCTGTTAAGAATCCACCATTTAGTTTGGTGTTAAGTCAGTAATGCCAGTTTGCTTCACAAAATTTCCTGTTCATCAATCAGGAATGTATAGCAAACAATATTCGTAGACACCTTAACCTTACCATGCACTGCTAAACTGCAGAGGGGTGTTTGTTCAGTGTTCACCATTTAGTTTTTTCTACATCTTATGCCTGACATGTCTAGACAAACTTTTATACTTTTGCAAACTTTATTACTAAAAGTAATTGGATTTTACACCTATTTAGAAATGGACTAATCCCTAACAAAAAATACTATAATTAATCTAATTTGATTCACTTTTATTTTGATTATTATGTTAATGTTTTTATGTGTGTGTAAATAAACATGCCATTTTGAATTTTTTTAATTTTGGCTTAGTTCTCTCTCTTCATAGCTCACAATATAACATTTAATTACCATATAATATTAATTTAATTTAGAGTTAATTAAATGTGTGCATTGTAAATATACTTGGTCTGATAGTCTAATTTAAGTCAGTTTCTTGCTCTTTGTGCTAGTCATGTAAATCAAGCAATGGAAACATTTTAAAAACCTTTCTTTTGTTGATATTTGCCCAGGAATTACCCCATTACAAATAAAATATCCATAGAATAGGTGTTTCTTTCTTGCAGCTATAGAGCAAGTGCAACAGTCTGGAAATGTGGTCATAGGTCAAACATTTTATGCTATCTTGGTGTGACCATTAGTATGGCTGATATGTAACAATATTAACCATATTAACTTCTCCTCTTGGATAACAGGACCACAAATATACATATAAATGTCAATTTAATTAAGATAATGTTAGTATTATTAGCCTATTTTTGTTATAAGTAGTGCCTAATGTAGGCATCAAAGTTTCCATTATAAAAGTCACTGCAATGTGTATGCCCAAACAGTTCCATTCTTTTGAATCAAATGTAAATATTCAATCAAATAATTATTAAATTGTAATCTTAAAATGATTTCAGTTACCAAGCAAAAATAATTATAAAAAATAAGAGTGAAAAATGTGGAAAGAGATGTGAGAGTGAAGAAAATAGCGAAGATTAAAATAACTTTATTTGGTTAAGCAAATCATTAAATATATATATATATATTGTAACACTGTGCTTTGCACGTTATTCCTTGTACATGCTATAATAAAGTAGTTTGTTAATTTTTTTTTTAAAAAAATAGTAAAACAATAAATAATTTAACATAGACCAAAGTTTCATTATATGCAGGTTATTTTGTCAACCTGCATGCCAAATATATGTCATTATTATATTTCTTATCTGTATAATTAGTTAATGATTCTAGTTGTTTAAAATATATTAAAACAGCTTTCATTATAGTAAGTCATGTACTTGTATGAAGTTAAAATATAGCTAAAATTGTTCTAAAAGTTGTAGAAGTAAATAATATGAAGTAAATTAATACTTTAAACTAGATCTTTATTTAATAAAGTTATTTTCTAAAATAAATATTTTAATTTAAAACAAAGCTTGTTAAACTAGATTTAAATAATAATAGGTTGCTTTAAAAAAGTTAATGTTTTAATTTCTAATTAGCTATTAAAGATAGGTATTTTTAATTAATACAGGTATAAAGATAGTTAAATTTTGGATCAGCTTCAATTTAGTTAATAAAGTAGCTTTAAATTAAAGAAATAATAAACTTCCTGTCTACATGTGTGTGTAAATATTTGTGTTTGGGTGTATTTAACAAATACTTGGTTTTAATTGCCAAGATATTTAATTTTAAAAGTCAAAATTTTAATGTTAAAATATGTTATTAAACATGCAAAATAAGGAGTTAATTTAAAAAAATTTTAAAGGTTGTAATAAAAGAGTGGAAGAAGAGAGTTATTTTTATTTAATAATATAATAATTATTTAAATTATCTTATTTATTGTTTAAGTTTGTTAATTAATAAATTATAAATAATCTCTTTTTCAACTCAAGACTGTTAAAAACACATAGTTATTTTAAAATAATATAGGTTAATATGACATAATGATTCTTAGTTAATTACTGAAAATTAATTAACCTTTTTGGCCAAAGATGTCTCTTTTGTGGCAGGAAGTAAAGTTTGTGTGATGGATTAAAATGGCCATAAAAGATCAGATCATCATTTTTGAGGGTCACACACTCACCATCTGTCTTTCTTAGTCACTCACTCTCATCAAACTGATTGATCTGGTTCATTTATCATCCATTCACTGCTGCTGCAACTTCAAGAATAGAAATATTTTTTATATATCTTTTATTTTTAAATTTTATTAGTTCAAAACTTATTATGGTCTGTTAATAAATTTAAGGCAACTCTGCTTTATTCTCACCTTTCCTCAATTTAAAATTCTTTATTATAAATTACTAACAAAAATGCCACAGAAAAATAATTGTTATAAGAAGTAAATTTCTTCATTTTTGCTTAATTACAAACTTTAAAATAAACCAGCAATATATTTCAAAATCATAATCCATAAACTTATGTGGGACAATGTACTAATTCATTTGTTTAGTATTATATATTATTTTAAAAAAAGGAAATTTAAACTCAAAGCCAAGAGTTTATATTATTCAAACTTTGAAATATAAATAATCTGCTATGAGAACTGCTTTTATTACATGAACTGTTTAAGATAATTATATGTCATATTAATTTATAATGAATATGTTACAATCCTTATCTCTTAAAAAAGTAATTATACAGTTATAAAAAATAATAATTATCTTTAGCACAGGAGGAAATGCTATTTAATTATATTTGTGGTCTCCAAATTTGGTGCTATTAAATAAAACATTCAGGAAAAAAACCTGGATTTGACAAACTCATTTGGATCTATTTTGAAAATATAAATATTTTTTTTATATGCTTCGATCTCTCCAAATTTAAATTATAAAAATGTCTAAAGATGTGAATGAAGAAAACTTTGAAATATATCTGTCTACTTAAAATAGTTTGCAATAATAATCCACAAAAGACATTTAAAATGCATTGTGTTATTTTCAGGCTATTCAGTTTATTTAAAAAAAATACTTTTAAAGAAAATATTGTTAAAATTCAAATACCTGGAATTGATTTTTATTATCATTCATTTAAACTTGTATATGCACATCCTTTAAATATAAAGAAGTTATGAATATTTTTCTTATATTTCACTGAAAACCATTGATCCAGAAAAATGTCTATAAAATAAATAATGTTACACTTTGACATTGTTAAATGAATATTTTTCTAGTTAGCTGTCATATTGGCCAACTTCTCCAGATATTAATGAATTTTATGTTTAGATATAACTTAGAATTAAGAACTTTTAATGCTTATTGTTATGCTTATCCATAATTATATTTGCTGTTATTTTAAAAAAATGCTTATTCTTCGTTGGTATGCATGTCTCTTTATGTGGACAAACAGCCAGAGAAGGACTTTGCACCCTCAGCAGATAACTCTTAATGAAAATTTTTTATTAATGAACTAAGGTGTTTTAAATATATATATATTTTATTTTAATATTATTATGATATTGTTATCATTATGTCATGTGTCAAGGTAATTTTTATTGTTATTTTAATGGGTTATACTAGAACGTGTTGGTATTTCCCACACATTCTCTGATAAATTTTATAAATTTCATTATATGTTAATTTTATTAAATTTTACAATCTTTTATCCATTAGAGATATTCATCTCTTACATTTATTTTATCTTACAAGGTTTAAGTGTATTTCATTCACTAATTGGTAAAACAGTTTTAAAAGTGTTTATTGGATGTCTAATATGTTTATAATTATTATGATATAATAATTTACCATTATATACCAATTTAATTGTGTATTTATTCACTTCAAATTACTATACTTTATTTTGCATTACGCCCACTTGTTTATTTAAATTTTATACTATATATTTCATATATGTGTATTTTTATTATCTATTGCCAGAATTTTATTGTGCTCTTATTTTTAAATAATTTAATAGTCGTTTGACTAACAGCTATTGTTGGTTTCAGAGATTGCTTATTGTTTGATAATTTATGCATATATTAAATCAGTCATCTTATTAGTGTTAAGTTATTTTACCATTGTTTTGTATGAGGTGTTTGCCTTAAAAATTAGGCCTATGTTATAATAATTTATTGTGCCTTTGTGGGACAAAAAGCTCTCCCCTTAGTTTATGTTACTCCATGAGTTTGATAGTTCTTTGTATTTTTGTGATAGTTATCACTTCTCATTATTATTAGATACCTAGATCCCTAGAGAGAATCATATATATTTGGTATGTCTTTCCACATTTTCCTGATGTGCTGACAGAAAGTCCAGGCATCCTCTTTTGCCTCAGATATAGGTATTTGGAAGCCACCATTCTCATTGATATTTTCTTGCTTTGTGGAGCCTATCACTCATGATGAACTTTCATATTTTCCATGATAATATGTATCTTTGTATTAGAATTGACATGGAAATGATTAGTAAGTGTATGAAGAGTTAGTTCTTCAGGTAGCACTATGTACAGTGCTTTGTGGTGCATAACAATGTCTGTATTGTGTTGCTGAGTCGTTTGGCCAGCCACAAGTAAACCAACAATATATTTATACTTTTTAAACATTTAATATTTAGCACTTGGCATTTAGATAATACATACATCTTATGTTAGCTGTATACTCATCTGGATTACCTCACCGATGGATTTGTAAGTCATTTAATATTTAAATATTTTTATTAATATTATGTGGACGGTAATTTGGTATGATATGTAGGACTACTGGTAAATGGCTCTCTTTTCATTTAAAAATTTATGTAGAAGCTTAAAACAATGCTAGGTAATCTTAGTCATGTCATCTAAATCTTATAATTATTGATATTCTACCAATCTGTTTATTTAAACCCAGTTAGTGTATAATGTAATAGCCTAAAAACGATTTACTCACTGACGAAGAAGCTTCCAAATAAACAAAACAAATTTCGCTTAAAACTATTAAATGGGCCAAGCGCTTTCGAGGTTTGCCCTCATATTCATGGCCGATGAAAGTAATAAATCTTTACGTGGTGTTATTAAATAACAAATATGCAAATGTAAATGCAAATCAGTTTGACCATTTTTTTGAAATGGAAAAACACGTGTCGCGTCTATTGATAGAATTGTTGTCGCAAACAATAAAGTACGCCTCTTTGATCTTTCTTTTTAGTTGTCTAGATTCCATAATTACTAGTATTATAGTAGTCTATTGTTTATTTAAGCTCAGTTAATCTTAATTTAGCCTAATAGTGTGCTAATTTGCCTTTCAAGGCTATAATAAAAGTTACTTGACAAAAGTGTGTATTTTAAATTAAATTTTAGCTCAGCTTAGTATAAGCTAAAGTTTTGGTATTACTTATTTCAATTTTTTAATTGTCTATGAACTAATTTAAGATACAGGTTAATTTATTGTTAAATCAATCTCATGTAGAAAAATTTGATGTATAACCCACATAAAAGATTTGTATTTGAACCTCAGTAAAATTGTCAGTAAAGGTCTGGATGTGTTTATGTGCCAATCGATGTAAACTATTTGTAACAGCACTTATGTTGGCAAATAATTCTGAATGTTTTATGTAAATAAAGTAAAAACTTATACATATTATTTTTATATCTATTCATTAATAAATTTAATTGTTATTTAGAAGTATTTAGTTTCTGTTTTTCTATATGTCATTTGACTTGAGTTCACTAAATTTTATGAATCCATTAAAGTTATTAAATTTACTATTTTCAAAGATTACAATGTTCAAATTTCTGATATCTATTAGAAATCTAGGTAACAGATAACCAAATTTTGCAGTTCCAAAACTTGACATTTCCAATGAAAATCTTTTACAAAAACTTCTTAATTCCAAAGATTGGAATTTCATATAAGAGAAATTAAAATTGGATATTTTAAGATAAATTCAAATTAATACAATTTTTGGTGAAGATTATTCTAGCTATTTTCAGAGTGCACTCATTATTAATCATTTCGTTATAATTTGAAGATATAATCATTGCACTTGATAATTTAGTTTGTGTTGTCCATGGGATAATAGAAAGACATAAAATGCACTCTTTTCTTTCTATTGTTTTTGCGTGATATCCTGGATAAATGGCTATGATTATTTTGAATGTAGTATATTTTATTATGCAATTACTTAGCAAATTTCTTTGTATAATTATTTCTATTGTGACAAAATATTAGGAAGCATTTTCTTATAAGAAAAGTATATGCCTCCTAGAGTCTCCCAGCATATCAGTCATTCATTGGCAAACAGTGATTACAGAAGAATTCCTAAAAAATATTCAGAACCCTGAGATTATCATTATTATTATATTCATATTATTGAATAAATCATTCATTTAAATTACATTATTGTTGTAGCAAAAGATACTTTAATTATTCCATGTACTATTAAAGAAGTACACTATATTTTATTGTTACTCTGCAAGAGTAGAGTATTTGAACTCATCCTTTCTTTGACATTCTGGTATGACAAATATTAAATATTGAGATGATTTAAGATGGAGATTAGTATAAAATGTTTCTGTTGGTGCAAATAACTTATATACTCAGAGAATATATTTTAATGGAGGGAAAGTCATATCTTAAAAGTATTTTATAAATAGGAGTGAAGCTTTTCCTCTTCTAAATTTCATTCGTAATTATTTAATTGTGTAATAAATATTATTATTATTACTTTTAAAATTTTCCCTTTATCTTAATAGATGTCTCTCAAGTATCCTTTCTTTTATTGTAACCGCCACTGAGTCTAGTCCATGTTCCAGATATAAGAGTCTCTCCCATTATTTATATTCTCCCTCATATTATTTTCAGTATTTCCTCACAATTCCCTTAGGTTACAATATATAGATAAAGTTAAAAGAATATATTAGATATTTACTAAATAAATAAGTAATTATGATTAGATATACAACAATAAATGTATAAAACAACAATAATAGGAATCATAAATAATCAGGGAGATAATGTTAGAGGGGACTATGGTGTGGGAGATTCGATGAACACACCAATTAAGTGAAAAAAAATAAGTTAAAAAATATATAAATTAACTAATTAAGATAAACTAAAAAGGAATAGTAAAATGATAATAATATTAAAATAAACATAAATTAAACAGAGTAAATTCATACTAGAGCATGAGTGAAAATGGAAGCTCAAGACAAAGAATTAGAAAATATTCCCAGTGAGGAACAACAACAAAATCAAACTGAAAAAGAGGAAGTCTCAAATAAGCTACAAAACAGTGACATAATGATTATGATGCATAAAATATTTAAAAACAAACTGAAGAAATTAAAAAATAAAATGATAAGCTTAAATATCACTAATAAGAAACAGCCGATGAGATTAAAAATTGACAAAAAGAAACAGCAGTCAATATAAAGAAACAAAGATAAAATTAGAAAGTCAAGCTAAAAGGCTTGAACATTGGGAATGCAAATTAAGTCAGGGTATGAAAACTTGAAAGAAGAAATTATAAAGATAAGCAGAAATATAAAACATGTGGAGAGTCAAATTAAGACAGCTTACCACGAAATTGAAAAAATTGAAAGTGGAGCTGTTACAGGAAATAGTAACAGATAATACATGAGAAAATGAAAGAATAGTAGAGAATATGAGGATAGAATTAAATAATTTAATTGAAACTATATATAAAATTCAGTTTAAAAATAGGCAAAATGAAACAACTAAAGAAATTGAAAAAATTAATTTTAATAGTTTGGAGTAGAGGAGCATGAATATAAGCATGCACATACAAAATAACCCTGCAATAATCAACCAATTTCTGAAAATAAAAAGATTTTTAGGGCACATAGGGGAAGCTCCCACAGAACATATTATTAAGTTAGGAAGATACTTTGTATTGAACCAGTTGAGCAAGGAGGCCATGATTATGATCACCTTCAGCCATCTGCAGAGTACTTCTAAGGCATGATGGGACTCTCTGTTTAATTAAAAACCAATGACCTTTCATGAATATAAACAAGCCCTACTAGCTAGGTACTTGAGTAAAGAATGTCAAGAGAATATTAGGCACAAGGTGTCCCAAGATAAATGATGATCAGGTGAGCCTTTTACTCCATTCTTCCAAAGTCAAGTTGCAAAATTATGAGCGTTAACAACCAGCCCACTATCTGAACAACAAATTATTAGGATATTGTGGCATAATTTCCCTCACAATGTCAAACAAGTACTCATCAGAACAGAGAGAAAGACAGTTGAGCAGATGGCCAAGTTACTGAATACTTTCAACAGCACCAGACCTAGTTATGAGATCAAAGATCAGGGATTTAAACCTCAACCAAAAGAATCTACAATAAATGCCATGAAATTTGGACACACGGCAAATTCATGGAGTGGATCTCAAAAGAGTTGATTTCTAGTAAGCCTGAGTAACAAAAATCTTCAGGAAAGCCAGAAGTGACTTGAATCTCACTCAGCCAAAATGATATGACAAATGAAGGGGTGATTTGCAATTATCCTGCACAAGCAGCTACTCCAGAAAATATCATAAAAAAGAACCACCTGATAGAAATAAATTAGTAATCAAATGGAATTGCAGGCTTGACTTTGAATAATTACCTTGGATTAGGTAATAAAAATAATGATTAAAAATAGAAATGTGCTTTCTAATGAAAAGGAGTAAATTTTTCTTTAATTACAACCAAATTCTAGAGTTTATTAGTAACTCAGCTTATAAGTCTATGCTTTAGATTCAGTAAAGGGAGACAAAATAAATAGATAAAACATTAAAATAAAGCATATAAAATTAGTCCAAAAATAAAAGTAAAAAATAATAAATATTAGACATTAATGGAAACTAATCACAATCATGTCATTAACTTCAGTAAATGTTAAGTAATGATGTGTAGGAAAAATATAGATTGAAGTATGTGTGCATATATATATTGTAACATTTATTTATATACGTTACAAATATATTGGCATTGGGTAAAAAAAAAAACTAAAAGATAAAAGCGGATTTAAAATTTTGTTGAGTAATTTTTTTTTTAAAAAAAAAAACGTACAATGAGGGTTGAATTATTCTTCTTATTTTTTTTTATGTGATTAGTAATAACAGTAATTGGAGAGAACAAAAGAATTCCAAAAGCAAGTAAAAAAAGATAAGCTGAAAGTAGAAATACTCAAATTAATTAAAGATGGCCGAAAACTTGAAGAAAATAAAGACTTTATTACATAAAATTTATAAAGACTGGATAAGATTAAAAAGGCATGGTACTAGCATGCGCAGAAGCCCTGAAAACTGGATATAAAAAGGAGGGATCCGGTGGAAGGAATGTCTTGTTCGTTTTGTTTCCTCTAGTTGGTCTTGGATAACATTAATAGATCCAAGATCGCTCCTCGCTGAAGGAATTCGGCATGTCGCAGTGAACCGGAGCTCCTGAAGACATCGGACCTAATGATGTACACCAGGGAAAGCCTTCGTGGACGCTGGGGGAAATGGACCACAAGATCAAGCAATACAAAAGGCCGAGCTCATTATAACCAAAAAACTATGCATAGTTATCTACTACTGAATTCATGAAACCTTACCGGTAAGAATAATTATCCTGATTGTGACAAAGTTAACTATTTAAAACTACTCGTAAAAATATGCGTATAAAAGAATCCCGATAGTGACTTTAATTTTTCTATATGAGAGACTCTTATTTAACCAAGAACTTTTTGTTTATTTTAACTGATATTTATATTTTCTGGATATTTCACACCTGAATTAAATGTGTTCTCTCCAAGGTATTAATTATCTACTTAACATAAAGTATTTTAGTTTGTCAAAATTAAAAATATTTCTAATATCAATTCTCATTTGTGCGTTATTAATAATAGTTATTATTTTTTTTATTATTAAATTTATTTTTAGTATAATAAGATTTAAAAATGTAATTTACCTTTGCCAATATGTTTGAATAAGCCCAGGAATAATAATCTTAAAAAAATTAATTCTCGTTACGGTATGATGTAATACCGATTAGTTTAAAAGCATTTTTTTCTATTTAAGTTTTACCTTTAGTTATTTGACTTAGATCGTATAATTATTACCTATAGGCTACAATATGTTTGACGCAGTCTCAGTGGGTCCAATCGACGCCCTCACTAAAACTGGTTCTGCTCACGATTGTACTCGGTAATAGTTCTAGGCCGAAGTTGATCAGGAAAAATAGCTGTGTTGAGAATAGAAATACAACTTTCTTTTTTCCTTTGATACAGCTTGATCAACTCATGCTCAAATATAAATTTGAGGCATATAGTGGCCTAGTAATACGAAAAACGTTACAATATATATATATATGTTCAAATTCCTGATTGTATTTTGTGTTTGGTTAAGCCGTTTCTTTATGGAAACATTGATCTGCAGGTGGGTCTGTGCATCAAATCCATTTATGATAATAATTCACCAATAGAAAAAAGTCCTGGCATCATTAACAGTGTAGTTGGAAGCAAAATTCATAGTGTGTTAATAAGAAAATATTGTAAGCCAAATGCATAGTAGAGGTAATCCTGCCACTTTCAGCTTTCAAGTCCATGTTTTTCATCTGTATTGCACAAAATATGGTCCATGCTGTAGTCACAAAAAATTTCCACAAGAAATTAAATATGGTTTAATCAATGCAAAATTGATCTGCATATGTTATGCAAAGTTTTTAGGTTGAATATCTCTCTATGTACTTACTCATTGTAAATCTTGGTCATTATAATGCATATCTATAAAGAAAATATAAAAGTTTTCTAGTATAAAAATAATAGTAGAGAATTAAAATTGGTCAATGCCTAAGGAAAGGATATGTGTGTTTTACATAAAATGATTTAAAAATAAAAATTAAGCCACTTCACAATTCCCATCCTATTTAGAATGACCAACCATTTGGCACAGGAGAAAAGAACAATCCCCCACCTATATCCTATTGCTTTAGTCCCCTTCCTAAAGAAGCATGAAGATCCCCACACCCTCAAAAACATTCAGCCTATTTCTATGTCTCCGCTCATCATTAAAATCCTGGAATCTGTCATAAAAGATAAGATCCAGGATAAGATACTCCAAAATATATCTTCTTCCCAATTTGAGAAGAAACATTCTTCACCAATTTTAGCCATTGGTCAAGCTAAAATATTAATTGATTATGTTAAACAACAGAGAAAGCAGGCTGTCATAGCTATCCAGTTTGATTTCAATGCAGCATTCGACTCTGTTAACATCAGTACTCTTCTAAACCTGCTGAAAGGCCATCACATCCCAACCTCTATCATACTGATCATAGATAACCTATGTCTAACAGAGAAATTGCTGTCTCACTGAATGGCAAGTTCTCTTCATTTTTCCAACCTAACACATCCATTCTGCAAGGTTCCCCCCTCAGTGCACTTCTCTTTATAATCTGCATTGATCTGCTGTTGAAAGCCATCGAACAACAACTACTTGGTGTCTATGTACCAAGGCTTGCCAAATTGATAAATCTCATGGCTTATATGGATGACGTAATCATCTTCCTCCCTTCAACAACCTATTTACCTCAGTTATACTCCATATTGGATAAATACACAGCTGACTATGGTCTCACCATCAACCCATTGAAATCAGCTATAAAGAAGGTATCCTCAGGTCAGAAGATTGTATCCAAATTTACAGCCAGCCCTCAAAAGTTTTTGGGCTTTGAGATATCCAAAACATACTTCCAAATGTCCAAAGATATTCAAAATCACATTCTGCACTCAATGGAAAGACTTACTAAATGTCTGTCTAAAGTCTACCTTTCCTTACATGGCAAGGTAATGCTTCTCAATATGAAGATCATGGCCAAGCTCAACTATTACATTCCCATCATGAGGATCACTAAGACTTTTATCAATAGAATGAATTCTCTTGCATCCCAACTTTTCTGGGGAGGTAAAGTTGTTGCAATTAGCATTAACAGGATGCAACTTCACCAGAAGTATAATGGACTTTCTTATCATGCTATTCAAGCCATTCATATTCAAAAGATATTTATCACCATGCTTATCAAATCATTTGGATATGAGCAAGTCATTTTGCCAGTTATCCTGATGGATAGACCCCCTCCTAGAGTCAAGAATTTCTTTGATGCCGCGATTGATTTGATCAAAAGCTACATGGTAATTACAAATGATATGTTTGATAACAGGATTAATATTTGGCAAGCACATAGTCTCATTCACCCTGTCACAATTCCCATAACACCTCTACTTACCCTGACCAATAATAATATCATCTCCCTCTTCAGGTGCTGGGCTATGGAACCGAAATTCTTTGATTTTATTATTAAGATAAATTTAAATGCCATTAGCGCTAATTGGTTTCTCTTCCATAGGCGAGGCATCAACAAAATTGACCCAATCTGCCACCTCTGCCAGACTCATGATGAAACATTTGACCATCTGATTTATTCATGCCATGGACTCTGGAGGTCTAGGATTATTGCTGATAACCTTAAGTGAATTTTTACCTTGTTACCTCTCTTAAGGACAGTATTAAGACAAGATCCATCCCTGCTATTAGGCTGTCATTATTTATCAAGTATGCATTCTAGTCTACTCGTTGTAAAATGGTTTTCAATCCCAGTGCAATTCACGAGGGAAAATTCTTTCTGAATAAACTTATAAAATTTAAAAACTGTGACATACTCCTAGCTCCAAAAGTATTATTCGAGGAAACATGGACTCTAATTGCATTGTAAGGATGATTGCTGGTAAAACGCTTTGTTTCTTCTGTCTAATATATTGCTGAAAGTGGTTTTGTTAATAATCAGAGGTTCAGATCCTTATGTTATCAAAATGGATAATATTTAACTGAATACATCAGATTTAGCATAAATACCTAAGCCTTCATAGTTGTAGTGATTTTTCCAATGGTGATCTGACCAAACTCTAGATTGACTACGTGACTCTTGGTAGTGTGAGGCAATTTGTCTAGGTGAGTTGGTGAGCTTAATTGGTCTACTTGTGTGTTAACAGTAGACCAGGTATTCGGGTTTACCTCTTGCCCAGAATAATACTATCTTTTATTTATTTATAATCATGTAATTCATCTTTATGTTTGTAATTCTAGCTTTCCTTTTAATTTACCATGTATACATAATTGTCACTGTAAACATTGTACTTGTTTAATAAATATTTTGGAAAAAAAATAAATTATAAAAACAAAATATTATTTAAATAAAAATAATAAAAAAGAGACCATTACTTTATTAGATAAAGGAAAAATATATTTTTTATTTAAATAAATGAAAAGGTTGATTAAAGTCTAGTGAAATGTAGGAATTTTTAAATTTAATATTTAAAAGAATACTTATCTGCTCTCTTTTAACTAAAAGAAAATTTGTATGGATTATAAAAACGAAGAAAATAAATTATAAATTTAACTATATAAATGTAACTACAAAGTTATTTAGTGAAAGAGTTTCATTGTACAAATAATTATTGAAATTATGTATTACCTGATCAGAAGGAATTCGATTTTATTAGAAATTAGTATTCCCATTAATTAGATAATAAGTTTGATCAAGTTGTAATTAAAAGATAAGAAAAGATTAATTAAAAGAATTTGAAAAACTATTTGATAATATATAGGTGGTCTCAGACAATGGATGGCAAAAATATAAAAGGTACAAATTTCCTATTGTTTTATTCTGATGTCTTGCTGTGATAAATCTACAGAGTTTTGCTAATTTTTTTCTGTTAAGAGTCCATAATTTAGTTTGCTGTTATATCAATAGTACTCTGTTAAGCAGTCTGCTGCCAATTTGCTATACAAAATTTCCTATTTATTAATCAGAAATCTACAGAAATATTTATGGACATTTTAACCTTACCATATGCTGTTAAATCCCTGAGAAGTGTTTATTCGATATTCACCACCCAGTTTACTCTAGATTTGACCACCTGATATGTAGTAAATATCATTGACTGCCATTGCTGAGATACCTACCTGTAATTATAGAAAGTTATAGCTGAACAAGATCCAAGATAAGTGCTGCCCCAGAAAAGAATGACCAGCTCCAGAAAAGTGACCAGCTTCCAAAAGAAGATAACAGCAGCCATTTACAAACCCATCACCTTCCAAAGAAGCTACAACAAAACTTAGATAAATACAAATATAATAACAAATTCAATGACTTGACAAACTTGTATTCTTTTGCAAACTTTATAACTAAATGTTATTGGGTTTTATTACTATTTGGAAATGGACTAATCCCTAACAAAGAATGCTATAATTAATCTAATTTGATTCACTTTTATTTTGATCATTATGTTCATGTTTTGTGTGTGTGTGTGTTTAAATAAATATGCCATTTTTAATTTGTTAATTTTGACTTAGTTCTTTCTCTTCATACTTCACCATATAACATTTAATTACCATATAATATTATTAAGTTAATTTAGAGTTAATTATATATATATGCATTGCAAATATACTTGATCTGATAGTTTAATTTAAGTCAGTTTAATGCCCTTCTTTTGTTGATATTTCTAGTCAGATGATTAATGGTCTTCAGAAATTATTCTAATACGTATAAGATATTCACAGAAAAGGTGTTTGGTTTTTGCAGCCATAAATCAAATGCAATGGTCTGGAAATGTGGTCACAGATCATATATTTAATACTATCTTGGTCTGACCATTGATAAGGCTAATATGTAAAAATATTAACCATATCAATTAACTCTTCTTGGATAATGAGACCTCAAATATATATAAACATCAATTTAATTAAGGTCATGTTAGTGTTATTATCGTATTTCTGTTATAATATAATATACTAGTTTTCTACTTCACCTTTGAGTAGTAAGTAATTTATATTGCACTTTATAACTTTTTAATAAGATTGAGACAAGCTTCACTTTTTTGCGTAAAGCGCAATATAAATTATAATATAATATATTATTTTCCCTCTGGCTATAATAACATATTAATAAAAAAATAGATAATAGAATAGATCTACTGATTCTTCAATCTTTTAATACTTATAAGCATACTCTTGCTAATATTGATGGAAATTCATAATAAACTCAATACATCATCTAGATGTTAAACATAGCATAAATAATTATTACAATAATACTATATTGTATAACTATGGCTGCTGAGAAATGTTTTCTAAGGAAAGCAACAGAGCAAATTCTTAATGTTTTAATCCATATTTTCTCATTGTTGCTGTTATTACTGCATGATTATTCAGATAGCAAACAAATATGCACAGACTCACCAACACGCCTCAACTAGTATCATGAGTTTATTCATTTTCTATTTCTACGTTTAAGATCAAGAAACACTTTTTTTTTCAGTGGCCTCTTCAGTTCTTAACTAAAATATCAATTGAGTTTTGTTGAAGGTTGGATATATGTGTGTTTGAATGATATTTTATGGATATTTTAAGACAAATTAAATTATGACCTTTATTCTATAAGGTTGTAAAATCATTAGCTAAAGCAGCAATTAGTGGCCCAAAGTGGAGAGTGCTAAGAATTACCTGATTTGAGAACCAGGTTGCTATTCAGTGATTATCTTTTATTTAGAAATCTACAACTACTCACCACTTTCAAGTAAAAGAAGATTGTACAAATTGAAAAAAAAACAACTACTTAATTTTAAATTGTACTTTGTTTAACTTTATAAAGTTAGAAAAAAAAGATGAAGAGACAAGACACAGATATTGATAGCACAAATCAAGAAGGATTCATTATAACTAAAACAAACAACTTTGTGGAGAAATCCTCAAACAGAGTGGCCAGATTAATTATTCTGATCAATAGAAGATACCAAATACAGATAATTCTGATTTGTTTTCAACAACTTTATATTGTGATGAAGTACAGAAATTTTATATTGATGTACAAAATGCTTTTGACCATACAAGCAATATTTTAAAATTATCATGGGAGGCTTTTAATGCTAAAATTGATATATTAAAAGATGAAGCTGCTGTGAATAAATTTTGATATATTGAGAATAATGAGAGAAGACCCAAACTTGTATAGATCGCAGGGAAAAAAATATCAATTATGACTTTTTCCTTTAAAGAAAAGGCTAAAAGGAAATAGACATAGAAGCATCTAAATAGAGATACAGCAAAATTGGATTATATTTTGACTAATAGAAAATATGTATTTCAAGATTGTACAGGAAGTGATCATTGATTAATGGAATATAAGATGTAAAATATAGGTTAGTGCAAAATTAGAGAAACAAAAACTATTAAGAAAGATATAATTGATGTATTCCTAACTTTCAGAAACACTCCAGTGAATTTAAATTTGAACTTGAAAATCATTTTAAAATATTAATAAATACTGAAAATGATTCCCATATGACTGGAATCAATATGACAATATATAATATTCTATTAAGAATGACAAGAAAGATCGCTGGTACAAAAATGCAGCAATTTAACAGTAAATTTTCTACTGAGATAGGATAAACATAAAGAAAAGAAATAATATAAGAACTTTTTAAAATAATCCACAAAGAAAAACAACTAGAGTTTTGTAAAAATACTCAATAATGATATAAAAAGTATTGTGAATTGGCAAAGAAAGCTATTGACGAGAAAAAAAGTTTCACAAATGTAAAACAACAGCTTGGAATTGGAAGAAGGCTGTTTTTGCAATAAAAAGAAAAGATATAACTATTGCTAAAAATTGAGATGACATCATGAAATATATGTGGAAAGTGTTAATATAAAGAATTACATAAATAAAGAACAAGAAAACAATGTATACCCTAGAATTATTATATTTTTTCAATTGTCCAGCAATTTAAATAAAGAAGTGAGACTGCAATTGAATTTATAAATAAGAGAAAAGTTCCAGGAAATGAGATTATTATTGATTTTTTTAAAAAAAACTGATGAGGAAATAGAAAAATTGTTGACAAAGTTATATATCAAATGTCTAAATGATAAAGATATACCAGATAATTGGAAGAATGCAATAGTAATATTGATACTTAAAAAAGAGATCAATCTTTTATCAGTTTTTTTTTACAAAATCTTTAATAAGGTAATTACAACTCTTCTATAATGAATTTGGATTTTAGCTAACCAAAATAATAAACTGGATTTGGATGTGATCAACTGTATTAAAATCACTTCTAAACAAGCAAAATAGATCATATCTGTATATTTAAAGAAGTTTTACAATCAGATTGCGAAAAGGCATTTGATTCTACAAGTATTTCCACAGTTAATTCAAGTTCACTACAGGTCATATGGTCACCATTCTTTTTGCTTACACAAGCTGTTTACACACAGTAAACCTCTACATACAATAAGACCACTCAGTGCAAGCCAGAGTAATCAATGGATGCAGGAAGGTTTGTGCATAAAATCCCTATATAGTGTCTACTCATTCATTATCCCCAGACTAGTTTCTAACTTGTGGATTTCATCAGTGAGGAGCCTTGGATCTGAGAGAACTGCAGCTAGATCCATGCACTGAGTGGTGCTACTGTGTGGAGAGTTTTGGTTCTGTGTAAATTAAAGTTCTGGATCATCAAGTTATAAATCTGTGATATTGTCATATTCTGAAGAATATTTATCAAAGTGCAACAGTAATATTAAATTACATGGAGATATTAAAAATATTAATAATGAAAAGAGTATACAACAATGATTCCATATCTCCGAAAAATTTTATGGCATTTTGCAAAATATATTTTGTAGATTAAAATGGAGATTATTTGCATTTTACAGATGATATGATTGTTGTTGTTTTTTTGTCAAATAATGCTTAGGAGTTAATATATTTTTCCCAGTAGAAGAAAATAAAAATGAATAATCATGAATTAAAAGATGATAACAACTACAAATACCTTGTTCAAATTAGTAATACAAATGGAAATGCAGTGAATGAAATAAATCATGTAATTAAACTTGGAGTGCTTTTGGTAGAAATAACTTAATATTAAAAGAAATATGCTTATATGTTCAAAGAGGGTTTTTAATAGAAATGGTTACCAGTTCTTTCATATGGATCTCATACTTAAACACTTAACAGAAAAGCAATACAGAGATTTCAGACACTCAACAAAGTATAAAAAAATGATGTGTTATAAGTAACAAGAAAATATCAAAAATGGAATATTTAGATGAGAGAACAAATAAGTATCACTGAAATCATTGAATAAATTAAGGGACTAAAATAGAGATGGGCTAGACATATTGCTAGAAGAGATGATAATGGATGGACAGGCAAAAGTTTTAAATTGGATCCTAAAAGGAAGTTTTCTGGAGTGTTGTGAAGAGAAAAGCTGGGAATCAGAGAATCAGGACTAACTTGGAGAGATCTTTAACCTGCATTGCAATAATAGTGGTTGAACATAATAATGACAATAATGGAGACTGAATCTTACTTTTAATAACTTTGTTTTAGTAATCAAACAGGAATCAATAATTATAAATATGAAATTATCATATCTCAAACATCTGAATATACAAATCAGACATTCCATTATGTATTTAATTGCAATTAATTACATTGTCATACTTCTATTCCTTTAACTCTAATAATGTAAATATCAGTTATTCTCATCTAATATGAAGTAAAAATACTAAAGAATTAACGAATTAAATGTTATATATATATATATTGTTTTTGGACTTAATTAATGCATGAATATATATATATATACACACACACCCATACAAATAACAAATTGCGAAAAAACATTTAATCTGCAAAGCAAATTCATTATAATTAAACATAAAAAAAAGAAAACCTGTTTATCGTTTTTGTATAGATATTCAGATATTTCAAGTCTCACTAATTTGATTAACCAGAGGTTTTATGGAATATATGTTTAGTGATAGATTGAGTTGGAAGATTTTATACAGTGATTGTTTAAAATTTATTACAAATTTGGAAGAATACGGTACAAATATAATAAATTATACTAAAAATAAAATTAATATTTTTTTGACTCAAAAGACAGTGGGATAACACTATTCATCAATTTCAACTTTTCAATTATTCTACAAGTGTGAATGCATATCTAATTTTTATTTGTAATTGATAGGGGATTTTAGAACTTATTTTCAACTTAAATATCTTAAAATGTAGCATCAATTTTAAGTGTAGAAATATTTAAAATATGTTGATCTGTAATTGATAACTCATTAAATAATATTTATTTTGAAATGTCGATATTGTAATTTTCTCAGTGGTCTCACAATATCAGTAAACTAATCATTGTCTCTTCATGGATGTAGTCTTATCTACAGATGTACTGGTAAATATAGTTTTTCAGGTTCATTTAAAAATTCCAATCTGATATTCCACTCTGAAGTGAATCCAAGCATTTGCTCTTTAGTAAGCTACTTTAATCGTTGAGGCTACTAATCAGTTATAAAGTAGGGCAAAAACAATTGTTTTGAGAAAAGATTTAAGGAAATAATTTATTTTTATTAAGAAAAAAAACATTTTTTAGACTTTCTTACTCAGTATAAAAAACTCTTCCCAGTGTCTATGTTTGATTTACTGGTAAACGCCCTCCTAAATGAATCCTGACAAAAAAAAATGAGTTGAGCTGAAAAATAATTACTCTTTTTACAATATCAGAAATCCTAAACTACAGTTTATGTGTGGATGCATGTTCATCTTTCATTTACAACTAAGTACATGATTAAAAAACTTTTTTAAATTCAAGGTCAATTTTAAGTCCTTAGAATGCACTTAAAATTTGGTGTTCACCACATGATCTCATAAGAATGCATTAAAATTGCTCCATGTACTAAGAGAGTTGATAACCTACTATTAAAAATGAAATGATGTTTAAGCCATCAAATTCTTGTTGTAATCATCTTGCCATTAAATAAGTAATTGAATTGCTTTATTGGTCAGGAGTTTATAAAAAGTTAGGGCACCCTGAAGCGACAAAATTGAAATCCATCTGAGACTTTAGGGTCTGATACTCTACCATAGCAATAAATTACACAGGACGACTTATCATTTATACATAAAAGCTATTTTGTTTCAAAATGATTAGATTCTTCCATGATGGTATTTCAACAAACATAAGTGGAGTTTGCATGATTAACTTTCCTCTGATTTAATAGTTTGGTAGATTTTCAAAAGTTAAAAACAAGATTCGAATTAATATTTTTTCAAAGTTGAATCCATAATCTCTTTTCTCTGTTTATAAAATCAAAATGGAAGCAGATAGTTTTAACTGAAAGCAAAATTAATATTTAAAAAATAATAATGATAATAATCATCTTAAAATATTTATCAATGCTATAGCATAATTATTACTAGCCTGTTTCTTAAAATAGATGGTAGAAAAGCTTTTAGATGGTAGAGCAATCAATATCGAGATATTACTAATAATTTCTAGCTATTTGATCTTCCTTAAAATAAGAGAGTTTGTATACTGCTTACATAGTTACCTTATGCTTAATATTTTATCTAAAATAATATCCCAAATCTTTGATTATCTTAAGACATAGAATTATTTTACAACTCTTTAAGATTTTAATAATAACAATTGTTAGATAATTACAAATAACAGATCAGGGCATCTGTCAAACAATTCATCATAGCTCTCTATAATTTCACTTTGTTTCTCGGTAACTTCTCTATACATTGCTCCAACACGAATTTTTTTTTCTTACTATATTAGGGACGCATTTTTTGCTTTTGTTTTTAAAATATTGCTATTAAAATACTATGTACATGATGAGATATCGAAGAAATATGCAACACTCCACAAGATTACTCTAAAATTTACAAATTTATTATTTATAGAAAACAATCCAAATTATTTTAATTTATTTAATAAAGTGCTACTTAATTTCGGAGACAAACATTTAACTATTTTCATGTTTTAATCTACATCTTTTATCAATCAGATATTTTTTTAAAAAAAATATGAAATTGCAGAAAAGTATTTTTAGCATCAACTCTCTTTAAAATGTACATGCATAATAATAATTTATGCATTTTAGTATAAAGTTTATGGTCTAAGTAATGAGACGTACACTATATATGTCATGAAAGGAATAACCAATAGCAAATAGAATAAAGACTTTTAAATATTGATAAAGTAACTTTCAAATTTTAAGCTACCGCCAATCTCAATCTGCAGTTAAGGAAACCTCCTTTAACAATCTAATAATAATTGACCCGTTATAAATAATGTCTTTACATCACATAAAAAATAGAAAGTTTTTAAAAGAAAATGTATCCACTTTGGTTCTACAGTGTATAATTTGAACCAATATTTCACCCAACTGGTGAAAAGACAATAATGATATACTAATGCAAATGTTATACTTTTTTTTCTGGGAAAATATATATAAACAATAATTGATTTTAGTGCACTGAGGTGCAAATATAAATTTTGGCATCACTAATTGCTATCCAGCACAAAATGACCCACAGTTTTCTCACATGATACATGTATTTTGCATAACATTGCTTAATCAGTGATCTAAAGGTTTGAATATCTGCATATCAAGTTACAATAGCAGACCATATTTCATATATAAGTATCTCATATTAATTTATGTGCTTTCAAAGACTCACTATATATATATTGCCACACACAACAAGCTAGAGTAATCAATGGATATCAGAAGGCTTGTGCATAAAATCCCCATCTAGTGCCTACTCATCCAATATCCCCAGATTAGTTTCTAGCTTATGGCCTTCGTCAGTGACTATATAAGCTGATGGGCTTGGATTTAAAACATTAAGGTGTTTTCAGTTTAAGACTCATAGTTTTGTAGTTACATGGAGATAAAAGGTGGTTGCTAGAGGATTGCATTAGATCCTAAGATCTAGGTGCAGTGCGCTCAGATCCAAGGCTTCTCACTGATGAAAGCCATAAGCCAGAAACTAGTCTGGGGATATTGGATGAGTAGGCACTAGATGGGAATTTTATGCACAAGCCTTCTGGCATCCATTGATTACTTTAGCTTGTTGTGTGTGGCAATATATATAGTGAGTTTTGCCTGTTATAACAACAGTTATACACAAGCATAAGAGGTGATGGTCATGTGATGCTTTCAAAGAGTGAGCACATTAACATATAATTTCAAGAGTGTGTGTGTGTATATATATATATACATACATACTACATGGTTGCTCATAAGTCTAACATCATAGAAAAAAATTTTAAAGATAAAATAAAAGCTTCTATTTACAAAATTTACTCAATGTAAGTCCATTATTCTCAAATATACAAATTTAAGGCTTGTTTTTATCAAGATAATAAATAGACATTAGTTGTGTGCTTGTTGATAAGCTCAGAAATAAATTTCCAATATTTATCATTTTCTCTGAGTGTATTTCCATATTTCAAATATTTTCTTTGAGAATTATGAAGGTCTTCGTTTTTACAGAAAAAAATTATTATATAGATGATATTTATAAATCTTAAGTCAGTGATGAATTACACTTTATGATTCTCCAGGAGAATAGTCACTGCATGATTAGTTATCCTCCTTAGAGTCCAACTAATATACATATATTCTATTTCCTATATATTGCAATAAGTGAATCAAACATTAATTAGCACATAATCTGGATACTCTGTGTGGTTTAGTGCAGTGATAAAATGTCAGATTTGAGATCTCAAAATTCCTGAATTGATTTTCAACATGTCCCTTCCTGTGTTCAACCATCACACTAACGCTTAAATAACTATTTGTTTTGTTGCTTCTAATAGGGATATAATCTATTAAATTTTACAATGACTTCTCTTTGACTTTGATATTATAGAAATATATTTTCAAGTTTATTTTTTCTTGTTCTGATAAATCTGATCTGTAAAGATATATATTATTCCTATCAACTGGTGTTGAGACATCATGCATATATATATATATTGATATGTATAGTAATTAAATACTACATCATAAACAAGTATGCAAACAGTTAAATCAATTCACATTGCTCTCACTCTGAAATTGTAAGCTATCAAATCAATTAAAATAATAGTGATTCCTCTCACTATATATATATATATATATATATTAAAACAATATATATATAATCACATTTCCTATACTAGCACATTAATTGTTGATAAACAGAGCAAAACTCTCCATACAGTATTGCCACCTGTGCTAAACAGAGTAATCAATGGATGCCAGAAGGCTTGTTCATAAAATCCCTATCTAATGCCTACTCATCCAATATCCCCAGACTAGTTTCTGCATCTAGATCCTAAGATCTAGATGCAGTGCTCTCAGATCCAAAGCTCCTCACTGACGAAGGCCACAAGCCAGAAACTAGTCTGGGGATATTGGATGAGTAGGCATTAGATAGGGATTTTATGCACAAGCCTTCTGGCATCCATTGATTACTCTGTTTAGCACAGGTGGCAATACTGTATGGAGAGTTTTGCTCTGTTTAATATATATATATATATATATTGTAATACAATATTTTTAATGAATGCTATTGAATGTGTGGAGTAATCCATTTAAATCAACTTAATTAGAAAGCACTTAACCTAGAACAACTGCCCCAGATCAAGAATCAAAATAAACTGACAGACTTAAGTGCTTTGTTTTAAGTTGATTTAAATGGATTACTCCACACATTCAAGATTTCCATATACCCACACATATATAATGTTTATGTTGCATATGTAAAACATTTAAAAATAATTATATAAAATATCAAAAAATTTCATTGCTTTTTAAAAAGCAAAATGACATCGTATTTATTCATTGTATTTATATGTATTATGTTAGAGAATAGTTTGCTTTTCAAAATACAAGGTGTACAATTGGTGTTACTAGAACATTTACAGAGAGATATATTAAAAGTGATAAAAGAATTGGTATATGTTTTGTGGATTTGTTAGAAGCATTTGATAGAACAATATGGAATAAACTTATGTCCATTTTAAAAAAATAAAGGGGTATTTTGAAAAGGGAGACGATTGATTTGGAATATGTATACTGAACAAGGGTAAGAATTAAATTGAGAAATAATGAGACTGATGAAATGAATATAGAAAATGGAGTTGGGGAAGGATGCAGTATAATCACCTGTTCACTTTAATATTTATTTAAAAGACATGCTAAATAATTATTTAAACTGTGGAGAAAGATCTATAAAATGTATAAGATTTGTAGAGGATAAAATGTGTCTTCAGATTATTTTGAATAAATTGGAAGAAGAATGCATGGAATATGGAATGAAGACTAATGTTGAAAACACTAAGTGAGAAATGCAAAAATATTGCAAATTGAAATCCATGATAAGCATAATTCAACAGAGAAAGGGATTTAGATATTTGGATAATTGGTTGAATGAGGGTGAAAAAAGTGAAAATGAAGTTAAAATAAAAATAATATTGGCAAAGGAGACATTTATTAAGAGAAAGAAAATGTTTTGTGAACCTTTGAAAAAGAGAATTAAGAAAAAAGATTAATTAAATGCTATGTGTGGAATGTACTAATGTATGGTTGTGAAATATAAATAATGAGTAATAAAATTAGAAACAGATTGGTTCTTTGATATATGGACATGGAGAAGAATGGAAAAAATCTGTTGGATGAATAAAAAAACAAATTAAGTTTTGAAAAGAGTAAATGAAAAAAGAAGATTGAGAAAATCAGAGAGAAAGAGAAACTGGATTGGACACTTATTAAAAAGAAATTATGGATTAATGAAAGATGTTTTGAGCAGAATGGTAAGTGAAAGTAAGAAAAAAGGATAGAAGAGATTGACAATGTTGGATATAAGAGATGGGAAGAGTTATGTGGAATTAAAGAGTTGGGCATTGAAGACAATGGAATGGCAAAATAGATGAATTGCTGACATGATTGCTATCTGGGCCTCCCCATTTGACAAAATGCTGTTGATGCTGATGATTAATATGTTATAATATAAATAATATTAATTTAACTTATATCAGCTATAGAAATTTTTACAAACTTTCATGCACCAGTACTTTAAATTGCCACTAAAATTATACTAAAGATCTCTATGTTTAATGGAAGTCTGATAATTTCAGACAATGCCAGTTATGACAGAAATAAAGAAACATATGTCAAGCAGACATTGATTGAATTTTATCCATTAAATATTGCCACTCAAAGGACTGTAAAAATTTCAGTAGATGGAATAAGTTACATTGAATATTATATATATCATAACAGTACAAAAAATAGAGGGTTAATAAAGGAAAATCTGGGTTACAAAGTCCCACAATTGATAGCCATTTGTAATAATACATCACATTAGGGATGAATTATGAGATGGGATACCATCAACTTCCCTAAATAAACAAAATATAAAATTAAATATAAAAGGAATAATAAAGAATATAATTAAAGTAATGAGCATGAGAGATCAACAAAAATAAAGATTAACTATAAGTTCTCCCAGCATTAAACAAAAGTAATAATAATCATTCATTATCATGAATGATCAACAAAAAATCAACAGTTGATCTTTTGACTAGATTTGAAATGGATCTACTAATAAACCAGACTAATTATTCAGCCACTGCCAAACTTAGGGCAGCAATACAACACAATAATTTGGATGCGCTAACTCAAATGCTAATCCATTAGAATATATAAAAACATCAAATAGTGCTGGGAAAGTAAAACATGCTGATCATCATCAGTGATCTGGCCATAGAGTACCATTAATATACTAGCCAACTATAAACTAAATTTCTAAATAAATAAATAAAATGAAATGTAGTGTATGGACTTTAAAGAATATTCCTTTGTGCCAATTAGGATCATTAGGATGTCCATAACACTACACATAAACCTCCAATCCATATAACTAATCATTATGCACAAATGTAGCTCAGGAAGCAAAAAGTCTAAACTACTACTGTGAACACGAGAGATAATACTAACATAAAATATTTTAAACCTAGTCTAGGATTAAATAAATTCACTAGAATAATTTAATAAAATATAAATTTATTAATAACAATTAAATTAAGATTTCATGAGTATGCTTTTACATTGAAATTTGCATATATCTCAATAGGATTACATAGAACACCTACATATTAAAGCTATATATATATATATGCACACATATATATATTTAATGTTCGAATGTTAAAAATTACAAACAAAATTTGTATTTAAACGTTTTAATAAATTTTTATAAATAAAAATTAAATAGCTATTTATAAATGCACAGATAAATATATACAATATAATTAATTATAAAGATAAATTGTGCTAAAAACAAAATAATTGATTCTAAATTTTAGCTAAAAGTAGTTTAAAACCAAAAAAGTGTTAAAAGGTGGAAATGACAATCTGGAAAAAGTAATTAAAATGTTTGTAAACAGATTACTAGATTAAGTTTAAGAAAGATAAATAATCAAAATAATTTAATTAAAAAGGCTGCATAGATAAATAGATTACGAGTCTAATAAGTAGATTTCCATTTTAGCTAACTAGTCTTGTATTTGAATTATTACGATTCATAACAATGTGTGGCTGTCAATACATCATGAGTTGCATCTGAAACTCATTACGTAATGCATTAGCATTAGATGATTATAACATTATTTGTGATGGCTGGTCCCTTACAATCAGTATCTTATTTAAATAGTGGTGTGTGGAAGATGATCAATTTCTACCACATGCCATCTATTTTACTTCATATATATCATGGTGATATGTGACTGTTGGTCACTGTATGATATACACAGAGAAGATGATTAATTCCTACTGTAGGCATGCAATTACCATATATATTTGCTGTTATATAAAAACCATTGTAGTACAGATGCAATTTCCTGTATTTTACAATTATTTTATTATTTATTGCATACTAATATCATGGCCTAGAATTTATTGTAGCAGTCAATTAGTAAGATGAGCTTATATTATCCTCATTATACAATCCCTACACACACATATATATATATAGTAATCGTTTATTATTAATAATACTCCTATAAAAATATTACGATATACTAATGAAAGAAGGGATAGGAAAATAAAAGAAACAATATTAATTAAGAAGATAAAACCAAATTAGAATAGGGATGGAGTTGAGAACATCTAGGTGTCTATGCAGTTCATTGAAATCCATTCAAATAATTAACATGAATATTCTAAATTAATGACTATCAATCATTTGTTTCAAACCTTTATCACTGTAAATATATCTGTGGATAAGTTAAAATAATAATAAAATTAGAAAGATTTATTCATTATAAATTAAGATATAAATTAGTTACCTAAAGTCAGGCCATGTATGTCTTATGTTGTATATATGTGAATCAATAGTGTTGTCTAACTATTTGGGCAGTTTATTTGCAATCAATAACTTGAGAAATAGTTAAGAGTATCTTGTCTTCTCCCTGACTTTAACAGGTTGTAAAGGGAAAAGTTGGTATTCTGTGACATCAGAAAATGGAATGCACATGTGAATTGCCTCAGGTGATTTGCATGGGGGTCATAAAATCCTGAGTCACAATATAAGCACACAGACATGCCTGTATAATATAAAATGAACATACTTGAATTGTTATAAAGAGCTTTAATAAAAATAATAACATGATTCTAGAGAAATAGATATGATTAAATTGCCATGTAATGAAAAAATTCTTGGTTCTTAAATAACTTCAAACTAATATAGATAAAGATATAAAGTGAAAATATTTATAAATATAATATTGCCTAAGATTAGTGCTTGTATATATGAAAATAAAATTTTAACAAGTTTAGAATGGATTGCATTAAAGGAGATACCATTTCTCAATTGATTGAACTATATACAATAATTCATAACCTTAGTGGACATAAAAAAGATGTAAAATATAGATCATAGATGTAAATTCTGGAGCGAACAAATTTTAAAGAAGATTTGAGATTATTAAGAATAATTAAAACTTCATAAAGATATTTTTTATAAATATCCACTGGTGGGTTTAAAGCTGGTGTAAGTTTAGAGCTGAAACAGAAAACCATTTTCACCCTTGCTATTCAGTCTCTAAGAAAACTGAATGGTTAAATAAAAAGATTTGGGACATAGATTTCTATCGAAAAAGTAAGATTTGGGATATAGATTCTTATCAAAGAAGTAAGATAATAGATCAATTTTACAGATAATATGGCATTTTTTACAACTAATGTCAAGAATATGAAATTGTTGTTAGAGAAATATACATAGATGGAAAAAAAAAAAACTAAATTCAATAAAGAATCTAAGATATAAATAATTAATGTAATGGGGAGAGTAAAATGGATGATATATGTACATGAAAAATAGGAGTATTTTATCAAATATTCAAAAATGCAGACATCTGAAAATTAGAGTTGAACCACAAAATAAAATTATGGGAAAGCTAAAAATCTGACGCTTCTTGTAGAACAAACATAAGGCATGTAAAATAGTTAAAAAAAATTATGGCACCTGCCTTCACATCTAACAACGATACCTTGTATTAGAATGTCTTTAAAATCATTAGGTAAAATTCAAAAACAAGTGAATAGATGTAAAATGGGAGGTAAATTGTTTGTTTTCCATTACTGTGTCCAATGGAGTAGCTACCATATGCATACTAAGACTGTGTGTATGGGCACCTAAATCTTAGGTGCACTTTTGTTTTACATATATATATTCAAAAAAGAATTAAGAAATATCTTATAAATCTTAAAAGAATTTATTGAATTTTGAATAAAGGGAAAACTGATTGTATTATAAACAAACTAAACTGAAAAGCTAACATAACATTCCATGAATGCTTTTCATTTTCTTTTATGTTCAACAGCGAGCAACAGTGTATTTGAGAAGTTCAGTAAGAGTTTACCTAATCATTGGTTTGTTCTCAGGAACTCAGGATACCCATCCTAATTTTTTGTTTTTATACAATGATAAATATAAATTAACTTTAATATTTATTATACCCTTCAAAAAAACATCATTTGTCATAGAATTCATCAGCTATGACCTGACTTGAATCAAAACTAGGTATTTGGAATTTTTTTTCACATAACTGAATATTAATTATCTGAATGAGAGGGCAAAATAAATAGAAAATCACTATAGCTGTCACCACTTGCAGCAAACCGATGCCTACTGCCTTCTCCATCATTGTTCTCTTTTAAAACAGCCTTTACCCTGCAGTAGACAATTTAATTCAGTCTATATTTAGATAAATTATTCCTTCAATTGCACATTATACTAAATTGCATCAAATAAAGATAATCTTGCATGTGTCTGCCTTAAAACAAAGTTAAGCATTGAAAGCTTTTTTCTGAAGATATGAATTTGTAATTTGCCCGCTGGTATCAAGTGCAATTTTCAGAATAATTTATATACAGAAATATGGAGATTCCTAGTTAAAAAATAAATACAAATATCTTTAATCTATGAAAATATTGGTTCCATTTGCATGTATATTTCAATTGGTTGAACTGCCATATACCAAATCATACCAGGATAAGTTAATCAATAAATTTCATTTTTCTAAAAAAATAAAATCAAATATATATATATGTTTTTTGAAAACATGAAAATAATACAATTTTTTTAAAAAAAACAACAACAAATAATATGTTTGAATACATAAAAAATAATATAATTTATTTAGAAAACAAACCAGGAAAAAATTAAATTAGCAACAAGAGCATAATAAATTGATAGTAATTGATAACAATAAATTTAAATCCTAACAAGTATCCATCTTCATACAGAAATTGATAACAATAAATGTGAATGCACACACAAAAAAATTAAATTCACAAATCAGCAAAAATTAATCACAAAAAAGAAAAGTGCAAAAGCTAGGCAGGCCTTGATTGTTAGTGTTTTCATGCTGTACTACTAGATGGCGATATAACATTAGAAATTGTGACAATTTTCAAAAGAAATTATTTTGTTTTCATGTTTTAAACATATTTCAATCAGTGTCGATTATAAAAATATCTTAATTATACCTTTGTTTTCTAAATAAATAATATTATTTTCGTATTTTCAAACATATTTTCACTTGTCACATATATAACATTTTCCAATGGAGATTTTCTTTGGGTTCATTTACAAAATAGTTATGTTTTTTAAAAATATATTTGGCTTTGAAAATACATTCATTTTATGTTTGGTTTTGAAAATACATTCATTTTATGTTTGTTTTGTAAATAGATAATATTATTTTTATGTTTTAAATATAAAACTTATTTTTATTTTTTTATGCGGAAAAAAAACTTATTAAATATAGTTTGATATGAATGGTGTAGATCTACCAATGAGTGTATTCATAGAAATCAAAATATCTGTCTGGATCAAACATCACCTCTCCCAAACTTTCTGCAATAGTCTCCCAATATGAATACATTTCCATATACATATTTTATGTTTTTCTATTTGGAAAGAAATAGATAATTCTCTTTTAGAACATTTTATGGAGTATAGTAAATGATTCAAAACATTTTCTCAACTATTTATCTCTTTGGGCTGAATATTTTTTTTTTAAATCATACTCCACATCAGGAAATCAAATTTATTTGACAGAAATAATAATTAGCTATTATCGTAAAAAAATTATTAACTGCATTTAAAAAGTTCCAATAATCCCTTGTAAAATCATTCTTAATATTCTAATCAGCAACATGATAAAATATTTCTCTCCAAGCTAATATCGCACTTTGTAATAACCAACTAATAAAGATAATACAAGCATGTAAGTCCTTATTAGAATATTAAAAAAAGATTGTGGAAGTAAAATCTTTATATTTAAAAACGAAGAATAATTTATATTGTTTTATAAAGGTTCACAAAATCTCATTATTCAAAAAAAAAAAATTGATCTGATAAAAATTGAAATTTCAGCTAAAAAATATCCAGCTTTTTTATTTAGTCATGTTTCCATGACAATACATCTGAAATCATCGATAGATACTAGATGACAGTGTAAAAAAAAAATGTTACTATTTGTATTACTGCTAATATTCATTGATTATTTATGTAAATACTTGGGATTTTTTCAGTCTATTTATCCTCTACTTTATCTCAAGCAACATGATCACACACATGTGAAAAGATACACAATCCTCATATATGAATTTTGGGCATAATCAGCACTCATCAATTGAGCATGGGTATTAGTTAAGTGAGATAGACTGGAGGATAAATAGACTGAAAAATCCTGAGTTAAAATCCCTCTATTTACATGAAACATTCAGTATATGCAAATGACATACTGCCTTAGAATTGATTATTCACATATGTATAGAATTAGCTCTATAGATTTTAACAAATCAGAAGTGGTGTTTCTTAAAATTACTGTAATGCCAACATCCAATGAAAACAAATACATCCTAGTGCAACCACCAATTAGTTTGTAGGTTCAAGTAGCTATATAATTCCCAGTCTTAATATCATGCATTCTTCTTTAGCATCTATTTTACTCTATTCTATTGAAACTTGTCATTTGTGTAAAGTTTCTAATCAGAAGTGTTAAATTTGATTAAAAGGCCTCAGTTTAATAATTAAAATTATCTCCTTTATTGAAAAACATTCATTTTAAAATTACAAGAAACCAAAATACGGATACCTAACGATGTATTTTTTTCTTTTTTTTAAATGCATTGTGTAATTTAATTGGTCTCTGTCTGAAACGTGAAGTTTGGTGATATTAATATATACTTTATTTCATAAAATAAATGAATACTTTTACAGTTTCTCTTTGTTTGTATTTAAAGTTTACCATAATCTGTCAATCCTTCTACCTTTTGAACAAAAACAATAAATAACCTACATTTACAGCTGAAAATTTTGACCTTCAGTTTTGTAAGAAATGGAGCAGTTTCAGTTCAAGAAGCACAAAAACAAGTAAAATTAAATATATAATGAAGAAAATATGCTATTAATAAGTTGTAATAAAGTAATTTGCATGAGTAAAATTATAATTTTAAAAATGTCTTTTTTCACTATTAGCCCTAATTGCATTACTATTTATTTAAAAGTAATTAAGACCAATGAGAAAAAAAAATACAAAGTTTTAATAATTAAATTTTTAATATAAATAGACAGTTACGTTTATATATATAACAAGAAAAAAATTTAAGTACAGTTTATGTATAATCTAAATGAGGGAGGGGAGACAAACTGAAAAAACAAAACATGGCAATAAAGGGTTAAATCGTTAACTTTACAATTTATAAAATTTATTGGGGGGGGGGGGGATACTATAATACACTTAATAAGATAAAATTAAATTTAAGGTTATCGTAACTAAGAAGTATTGAAGGGGAGGGAGTGAATAATATGACAAAAATATCAAAATTTAATTCTAACTAACTTTAGCCAAACCAATTAACTTTAAAGCATATATCAGTTTTGAATACGTAAAGTGGAATGGAAGTGAAAAACAACTTTAAAGTATAAAAAGATTACTTTAAATTTCAATAATTTTAAATACATAAGCCACTGAAAGGCCATAGTTTAAAATTCCGCTTTGCAATTGATTGAAAAACGACTTTTCTTAACAATTAATCAACAATAAACCGGTTTAGAGATCTTTTACCCTCATAGCTCGAAATGGACGTATAGAATACTCATAAAGTATTCAGTCACACCTATAAACCTAGTTTCGTCACCCCTAACATACCTCTTTAAATGTTGTTAAAACATTTCCCAAGATTTGTCCACAAGTATTTTAAATTTTAAGTTTACAAATTAACAGCATTCACTTAATTAAATTCTCTTTTTCATCCAGAGTTATTTCACAGGTTTCTCCACAAGCTGTTCCATCCTGATTTTGACTCCCACTTTTAGAAGCGCATATAGTATTAAGCGAATTAGACTGACAGACAGAATTCAATTGTATGTCATCAATTGGATTTGGATGATAAACTAGATATCCATTTGGGCAAACAGGATATTTTGTTCCAACAACAACTTGAGGACTTGACGGCATTGCTGCAGATAAAGACGAAGAAATTAAAAGATGGGATTGTGGTGGTGTATCAAAATAATAGACACGTCTTTCTTCCATGTTTTGACAACAGCCACAAACACCTCGACAACTTACAGCTGCTGAAACTATGGCAACAAAGAATTCTATAACACCGATTATAACTAAAGTGGTATCGATACCACGTTTAGTAACATATAAAGAATAAGGAGTAAAATAATAACCAGAATGGCTTAAATAGTCGCGAGGTTCCCAGGTAGTTTCACCCGCTAAACCAATAGCAGAAATCAGGATCAATAAACCAGTGGATACAGCCGACATTGTAGATAAAACAAGAAATGTTATAACAGCGCAGGGGCTATCCTGTTTACGAATAGAAAGATAAATTCCGGTAATTCCCGACAAACTAAAAATAAAACTGTTCCACACTCCAGCACCTGTAAAGTACAATCCCGCAGTAGAAAGAATAGCAAAGACGCCACATAAAAAGGCCAAAGCACCACATAAAAGTTGTAACAATCCTAATATTAAAACAGTTTTGGGTGAAAATCGTTGTTCATTCATTCTGGCAAGATATGTATCTCTTTCTAAATGTTTAGACGGCGGTAACATATTTACAAAAAGTCTCATAAAATATATAAACAGCGGAGTGGTGAAACAAGCTGCGCGAACTAAGCTACTACTTTCTTTGTCAACAAATAACCTCGTTTTCGATTTAACCAGTAAGCATTCATAAAATATCGCCTCCTCGTTTTATTGTAAACATCTCTTTAATAGATAATTTAGTTATTAATTATCTATTAGGAAGAAGGATTCATGTTACTACTTTTAAAAAATAAACACATTTTTTTAAATTCTAAAACCATAAACTATTTTAATTACGAAATAACAAAAAAAAAGTATTTTAGAGGGCGCGCCGCTCCACAATAATTATATTTTCCTCTTTAAAAAAAACTTTGAGAAATATTTTTAATTAATGTACAGTTCATTACCATTATAATTTTGTGTATAATTAAAAGTTATCTATTTTTAAAGGAAGTATGTTTCGGAAGAAAAAATTCATATAAATAAAACGATCGTTTAAAATATGAAATATTAAATAGTTCCTACAGAGAAATTACATTATTAGTTGTTTGTTTGTTTTTTTCAAATTATTTTCAATATTGTTTCATTCTCTATAAATTAACTAATCTTAATTTTTAATGAAAAAAAATTATCAGGAAAATTAATAATTTGTTTAAAAAAATTTTGCAACATGATTAATTTCAATTAAATAAATGCGAAATAATGTTTTTAATTTGTTCCTGATCGATAGTTGTATATTGTGTTAGGTAGGTAGCGAACATTGAAAGACGCAATCGTCTACGGATATGAAATCTTCAACATAAATACTCCATTGTCTTTACAGCATAATTCGCACATCTAAAATAGCAATAATAAATTTTGTTTTTGTTGCTGTTGTTCCTGATGTTTTTGTTTTTAAGATAATTTTACATGTAAATGCAAAATCGTATACATGAATACGTATTTAAACATCAGATCAAATAATGGGAATAATAAAGTGAGAAGAGCTATTATGTGATTAAAAATTGCTTCTGCATGTGGCAGAATTGAGAATCATATAACATTTAAAACTTACTAAATCATTCATCCTAAAAAAAAAAAGCCTCAAATATTCTGAGATAAGACTTGTGGAATTTGCAGAAAAAGAAAACTTTATATTATAAATTCTTTTTTTGAGAAAAATGTTAAAAGGAAATGGAAATGGAAGCATCCAAATGAAGGTACAGCAGAATTGGATTATATTTTGACTAACAGAAAATACGTATTTCAAGATTGTAATGTTTTTAATAAATTCAACACAAAAAGTGATCATCAATTAGTAAGATGTGTGTCGAAACTAGAAAGACAAAAATTACTAAGAAAAACAATATTTACAGTTGATATTCATAATCTTCAGAAACATTCTAATGAATTTAAATTAGAACTTGCAAATTGGTATCAGGTATTAGTAGATTTTGAATATTATTTAGATTTGAATGAAATTAATAAGAAAGTAACTGATACACTTTTAAAAACTGCAACAAAGATAGCTGGTAGAAGAAAGCCACAATTGACCAATAAAATTTCTACTGAGACTAGAGAATTTATGAAGAAAAGAAGGAATATGAAGATATACAAAAATGATGCATTAAAAGGGATTGAATATCTCGAATTTTGTAAAATGATGTGAAAAAGAGTTGATAATGATATAAGAAAATACAATTGTGAACAAGCAAGGAAGGCTGTAGAAGAGAATAAAAGTCTCAAGAGTGTAAAATAACATTTTGGTATTGGTAGGAAACATATATCTACAATAAGAAAAAAAGATGGAACTATTACTAAAAAGAGAGATGACATCATGAAATGGATAGAAGAGTTGTATCAAGAATTATATAGTAATAAAGAACAAGTACCTCCTACATCAATTATATCTTATGAATTGCCCAGAATTTTAAATGAAGAAGTGAAACATGCAATTAAATCTATGAAGAAAGGAAAGGTTCCAGATAATGATGGAATTATAATTGATATATTAAAAGAAGCAGGTGAAGAAATATAAATAATTTTGGAAAAGTTATATACCAAATATCTAAATGATAAAGGTGTACCAAATGATTGGAAGAATGCAGTATTAATATTAATATTTTAAAAAGATGATAGAAAAGATATTAGAAATTACAGACCTATTAGCCTTTTATCAGTTTTATACAAAATTTTTACCAAGATAATTACAACTCATCTACAGAAAACATTGGATTTCAACCAATCAAGAGAACAAACTGGATTTAAAAATGGTTTTAGTACAATGGATCATATCCAAGTATTGAGAGAAATTATAGAAAAGATTAATGAATATGAGTTGCCATTATGCTTTGGATTTATAGATTATGAAAAGGCATTCGATTCTATAAACATTTCTTCAGTGATTAAAGCATTGGATCATCAAGGTATAGATCCAGGATATTAATTAGCTTACATAATGATATTAAGAAGGTTAACATTGAGAAGGGTGTAAGACAAGGTGACTCTATATCTCCAAAACTTTTTACTGCAGTGCTACAAGAAGTATTTTGTGGATTAAAATGGAAATCTAAAGGAGTAAAAATAAATGGATATTTTTTAAGTCATTTGGAGTTTGCATATGATTTAGTTGTTTTTGCAAACAATGCTTTGGAGCTTCAGAAAATGTTGCAGAAGTTATCAAATGAAAGTAAGAAAGTAGGACTAAAGGTAAATGTTAAAAAGACTAAAGTAATGTTCAATGGATTTTCTCAGAAGATGAAAATACAGATTGTTTATGATGAGTTTGAAAAAGTTATCAATTACAATACCTTAGTCAGATTATTACTACAGATGGAAACATAATGGATGAAATTAATCATAGAATTAAACTTGGTTGGAATGCTTTTGGTAGAAATAACTTGATACTAAAAGGAAATATGCCTATGTGTTTGAAAAGGGAGGGTTTTAATAAATGTGTTTTACCAGTTCTTACTTGTGGATCTGAAATTTGGACACTTAATAGAAGAGCAATTCAGAGACTTCAGACCAGTCAAAGAAATATGGAGAGATGCATAATAGGAGTAACAAGAACAGATTGAAAATGTAATATATGGATAAGTGAACAAACAGATATTACTGACATCATTGAAAGAATTGAAAAACTGAAGCAGAGTTGGGCTGGAAATATTGCTAGAAGAGATGATAATAGATGGGCAATTGAAATCTTAAACTGATTTCCAAGAGATTGTAAAAGACCCAGAAACAGACCAAATGTGAGATGGCTGGATGAAATAAGAAAGTGTGAAGGGGTGATTTGGAGAAGAGAGGCTAGAGATCAAAGAAGATGGATTAAACTTGGAGATACCATCATCCTGCAGTGTATTGATAATGGTTGACAATGATCATGACTTGTTTAAAAATGGTCTAGTAAAGCCTCAATATTATATGTAAATTAGATGATGAGAAGATTGTGAAGTACATATATGGTAGTTTCTAAAACAAACCTATGATTTCACAGTACGGTTTGGAGCATTATACAGCAAGATACTCATTTACTAATCAAAAACTGAATGACTGGTTAGAATGCTTATGTAGTAGCTATATGAAAAATAAATCCTAAGATTGCTTAGAAATATTCAGATAACCAGATCTGAACCAAAAATATCAGTTGGTAACATAGTTGCTAATATTTACATTATAAAATTCTTGTCCTGTATGTACATACTTATATGTTAAAATAGAGAGATAAACAATACTTCCATTTAACCAACTTTTTCCTCAGAAGTCAATATAAATTGATATTTCTGTAAAAAATGAAGTTTATTAATTATAGGCAATTGGCCCATGCCAATGTCACATGATTAGATATATCAAAATTGTTTATATATATATTAATCGTAAAGATGCATGTTTTGCGATATCTAAAAGATGGTCTTAGTGACTCATTTGCATATAATTTGCATATCAGATTTATTTATATAATGATTTCAAAGAAAGGATCATAACTGGCTATGAATATGAGAAGTACATCTTGAAAGCGCTCATCCATTTAATTTAGTTTTCAATTTGTTGTTATAGCTTTACGTTGGAATTGTGAAAGCACGATTTAATATTATTATATTGGACAAGCGTAAAGTATAAATATACAGGTTATTACTTGATATATATATATAAAGTAATTTTTTATATTTTGAAGCATTATCATCATTTTTAATTATTATCAATCCACTGCAAGATGAAAGTCTTTCCAAGTTTATTCCAATTTCTCTGATTTCCATCTATTTTCCACATCACCCCTACACACTTCCTTATTTCATCCATCCATCCATCTATCATGTGGTCTGTTCCTAGATTTCTTACAATCTGTTGAAATTCAGTTTAAGATTTTTACTGTTCATCCATTTTTATCTCTTCTAGCAATATATCTAATTCTTTTAACAATGTCAGTAAAGCCTATTTTTTCTCTTACCCATATATGTTTTTTTTCAATCTCTTCTTGTTACTCCTAACATGCATTTCTCTATACTTCTTGGAATATCTGAAATATCTGCATTCCTCTTTTGTTAAGTGTTTCTCAGATCCATAAGTAAACACTGGTGAAACACATTTATTAAAAACCTTCTTCTTCAAACACATAGGCATATTTCCTTTTAATAGTAAGTTATTTCTACCAAAATCACTCCAAACAAATTTAATACTATGATTAATTTCACTCATTATGTTTTCATCTGTAGAAATAATCTGACCAAGGTATTTGTAGTTAAAACAGTCAAAACTCTACATACAGTAGTGCCACTCAGTGCCAGCCAGAGTAATCAATGGATGACAGAAGGCTTGTTCATAAAATCCCCATCTAGTCATCCAATATCCCCAGACTAGTTTCTGGCTTGTGGACTTCATCGGTGAGGAGCCTTGGATCTGAAAACACTGTACCTAGATCTTAGGATCTAATGCAACTCTGCAGCAGCCACCTTTTATCTCTACTTAACTACAAAACTACGAGAATAAAATTGAAAATGCAATAATATTTTTAATCTAAGCTCAATAGCTTATATAGTCATTTGGGAGTTTTGCTTGTTTTAATAACAGCTATGTGCAAGCATGAGAAATGATGATCAAGTGATATTTGTAGTTGTTAACTTCTTCTAACTCATCAATATCAATTTTTATTTTCATCTTTTGAGAAAATCCATTGACCATTACTTTAGTCTTTTTAATGTTTACCTTTAGTCCTACTTTTTTACTTATTAAAGCTCTGAAGCAATTTTTTGCAAAAACAACTACATCCTCTGCAAAATCTATATGACTTTAATCTTTATTTACTTGTATTCCTTTTGTTCCCTATTTTAATCCACAAAATACTTCTTGCAGTACTGCCATAAAAAGTTTTGGAAATATTGTGTCACCCTATCATATACCTTTCTCAATGTTAATCTTCCTAGTATCATTATATAATCTAATTGTTGCTGTTACATTTTCATAAATATTTTTCAGAATATAACAATATCCTGGTCTATATCTTGATGATCCAATGCTTTAATCACTGAAGAAATCCTTATAATGTCTGATGCCTCATTCATTGATCCTTTCTATAACTTCTTTTATACTTGCAAATGATCTATTGTACTAAAACTCCTTTTAAATCCAGTTTGTTCTTTTGGTTCATTGAAATCCAAAGTTTGCTGTTGATGAGATGCAATTATCTTGATAAAAATTTTGTATGAAACTGATAAAAGACTGATAGGTCTGTAATTTCTAATATCTTCTTTATCACTTTTTCTAAATATTAATACTGCATTTCTCAATAATTTGGTACATTTTTATCATTTAGATATTTGGTATATAACTTTGCTAAAATATTTCTATTTCTTCACTGGCCTCTTTTAAAATATCGATTATAATTCCATTATTGCCTGGAGCTTTTCCCTTCTTCATAAATTTAATTTTATGTCTCACTTCTTCATTTAAAATCCTTGGCAATTCATAAGATATATTAGTTGTAGGAGATACTATTCCTTGGTCTTCATTATTATATGATTTTTGATAGAACTCTTTTATACATTTCATGATGTCATCTCTTTCTGTAATAGTTCCATCTTTTTTTCTTATTGCAGAAATAAATTTCTACCAATATCAAAACGATGTTTTACATTCTTGAGATTTTTATTCTCTTCTATAGTTTTCTTTGCTAGTTCACAATTATACTTTTTTAAATCATTGTCAACTCTTTTTCATGCCATTTTACAAAATTTGAGATATTTAAACTTTCTGAATGCATCACATTTTCATATTCCTTATTTTCTTCATAAATTCTCTAGTCTCAATAGAAATTTTACTGTTCAATTGCTACTTTTCTTATACCGGATATTTTTGTTGCAGTTTTTAAAAGTGTATTATTTTTCTCTTGATTTCATTCAAATCTGAAATAAGTTGAAAATTTGTTAATATTTGAAAACGATTTTCAAGTTCTAATTTAAATTCATTAGAATGTTCTGAAGATTTGGAATATCAATTGTGAATATTGTTTTTTTTTTAATAATTTTTGTCTCTCTAGTTTTGTATTAACATGTATCTTATACATCACTAATTAATGATCACTTTCTGTGTTAAATTTATTAATAACATTACAATCTTGAAATATGTATTTTTTGTTAGTCAAAATATAATTCAATTCTTCTGTATCTTCATTTAGATGCTTCCATATCCATTTTCATTTAATGTTTTTTTGTCAAAAAAAATCATAATGTAAGGTTTTTCTTGTTCTGCAAACTCCACAATTCTATGTTTTCCCTCATTTCTATCAGCATAATCAAATTTAACTACAGCATTTTCATCTTTCATTTGTTAACCAATTCTAGCATTAAAGTCTATAATAACAATTTTAAAAGGTTGTTTGCTCTGACTTTATAAAAATCCTCTACTACTTCATCACTATGAGAACATGTTGGGTCATAAACCTGAATTATCTGCATTTGTTATCTACTATTAAGTTGACTAACTAATCATGCCACACTCTGCCTGATACACCATCAATCTCCACAATATTATTCTTCCACCCTTTATTTATAATAAATTCTATTCCATTTGTACATCCAATATCTGTGCCTTTGTAATACACTACATGTCCATTTATCATCACTTCATCTAACTTTACATAGTCCAATAATGTTCCATTTAATATGAGACAGTTCTTCTGATTCTTGCAATCTTCCTTTATTTGAAAGTGATCTGCATTTGTAAGTACCTAAATAAAATGTCATCATCAAATAACAGTCTGGGTTCACAATTACGGAATACTTATACTCTCTACCTTCCACACCCAGCCACTTCCTTAGCTGGTGACTTTACAGTCTCCTGGGAATAAGGATCATGAGTTATTTTTGACTGTCATTATTATATTTTTTTTTATTCATACACACATTCATTTAGCCTTCAAGAAAACTTAACTGATATTTCAGTTAAGAGCTATCAGGAAACTGAGAAAAAAATCATGGTGTTTCTTGATCGTAAACTCGGAGATAAAAGTTCAAAAAACTCACAATTTCTCTATGTAACTAAATGAAAAATAAAAAATAATGGCCAGCCCATTGTGTTTGTAAATTAGATAATAAATATGCATGTCCATCTACATGACAGTTTTTATATAAACAGAATATTACTGGAGAGCAGTTATGAAATTTTGTGATCAGCAAATTTTTCTAGGAAACATATTCATAAACCACATTTCACACTTATGATGAGAAATGTTGATAACAGTTTATACAAATTCTTTTAAGAATTCTTAAATATAACAGAGATCATAAATGATTAAGACATTAGGCACAAGGCTTTTATGGTGGTGTTTTTGAGAGAATAGTAATGAAATGGAACAAATGAAAGTAAAGTGTTATATTCATATCTTGTTTGTTTCACTTTTTATAATATTTTTACAACTTTTTTACTGATTTTGATTCATAATAAGCAATAAAAAAACTATAATTATTTTATCACATTACCCCTAGCCAATGCTTAAAATTAACCAATAAAATATCAACAATTTATTGTTAAGTTAACACTTGGATAATAAATGAAAATTTCCATGTTTTTAATCAGTTTCTGACATTCTATTGATTAATTTTAAGCATTGCCTGGAATGATGTGATGTAATATTTGTTTACAGTTTTTTTTGTTTACTATGAAACAAAATATTTATCCTGTTACTATTCCAGTTAATTCCCCTAAAGTTAACCAATAGAATACCAGCAATCAGTTGACAAGGCAATATTCAGATAATAAATAGAAATTTTTATTTATTATCTGAATTGCTGATATTCTATTGGTTAATTTTAACCATTGACTAGAATGCTCTGATCAAGACATATGCTACTCAATTATGTGCACTTATAGTTTATTATAAATATTTTAACATATTAAAATAACAATATTGTGTGTGTCCACATTAAGATGTAATGGATTGGCATAAATACTTTTATAAATTATGCATTTTACAATAATTTTCCAGATTTTATTACCATTTCTAAAAAATTTCTCTTTTATCAATTTCAAGCAATGGCATGCAGTTCATAGAAATAGGGAATCTTTGTTTTTTTTTTTTTATAATTTCATCTTCTAATAACATTTTCATGTTTAACCACTAAACATCACATGATCACCATCTAATGCTAGCACATAACTGTTAGTAAACAGGCAAAAATTCTCCATATAGTAGTGCCACCTTGTGCTAACCAGAGTAATCAATGGATGCCTGTTTACTAATTTTCATGTTTATGATATTCTATACATTTTATTTTTTCTATAAAAAATTAAGCATTTATATATTACGTTTTTTTTATATAAAATATGTTAAAATCAAGTATTTATTTACCCTTTGCTATACTTACAATAAAGTATATTTGCTGCTTCTGAAATGCATTAAATCAACACATTACTAAAAAAATTACATAAAAAAATATGACAGCATGATACATCAGTAATTCAAAATCATTTGTAATAGAGTTTGTCGAAAGTTTGTGATGATAGTATTTTAGCTGCAGCTATATGTTGAACTATTTTCATAAACTTAATATTAATTCTTAAAGTCTTTTTAAAAAAAAATTATTTAAACTTTTCATATTCATTTAACCCTTAGTAATAATATATAGGGTAAAATATAAGAATGTTTTGAATAGTATTATTCACATTTTTTCAGATGCTGCTGGTCTTGACAGTATGGGAATTAAATTGGGAATCTTTGGATTCCTGAATATTCAAACAAGCAAAACTCTCTATACAGTAGTTCCACTCAGTGAAATGCCAGAGTAATCAATGGATTCCAAAAGGCTTGTGCATAAAATCCCTATCCAGTGCCTACTCATCCAATATCCCCAGACAAGTTTCTAGTTGTCAGTGAGGAGCTTTAGATCTGAGAACACTGCACCTAGATCTTAGAATCTAATGCAACCCTCCAGCAGCCTCCTTTTATCTCTACTTAACTACAAAAGTATGAGTCTAAAATTGAAAACACAATAATATTTTCAATCCAAGCTCATTAGCTTATATAGTCATATAGTGATCGTGTGATTTTTAATGATTCCTGAATACTGAATTCACAATAAATCTAACTAATTAACTCTAACTAACTAAACTATTCTATCCTAATTGGTTAGGGCATCACCTTAAATTCATATTCATGAATCTAAAGATCCATGGTACAATTCTCATGCTAATACTGTTTTTGGTCAGACCAGTTGCACCCTAAGAAGAATGGAGAGTTAATAAGGCTTGAAAAGTTGTGTTATATACTAACATGTGTGCTATTAGTAATAATTGAATGTATGTGAAAAGTTTAAATAAAGTTAGAATTTTTCTAAAGACATTTAACAATAGTCTAACTTGTAGAAACAGACAATCATATAATTACAATATTCATAATGACTTATATTTTGTCTCTTCCATTCTAGATAATGGCACTAATTAATTCAGAATTCAATCAATATGTTTTTAAATATGTTTATTGAAAATAAAAATTAAAAAGTCATCACTATGGGAAATGTATAAAATATATCAAATCCAAATTTAAGATGCAATAGGATTTTAAGCCTGAACAATTGGAAAAAAATTGTATCTCCAAATTTAAGATGCATATATGTAATCAAATAGGAATGGATATAAATTTAATAAGTTCACCTAATCTATTGCAAATCTTCAGATATACATCTTCACTTTCAAAATTTGATTTTCATCTTCACTATTCCACAAGGGCACATCATTTTCAGGCCATTTAAATTGCAGCTGAACATTATAATTTCTTTTTCTTTTCTTTTTTCATATAAAAGTATATTTTTCTATTAAAATCTAAACCATTCTTCTAAAATAATTTATACTTTTATAAATATTTTCTTTAAAAAAATTATAAATGTGTAAAAAAGATTTGAAAACTTATATTTTCACTTTAAAAATCAAAATGAAGATATCAGAAGTATCAAAATCAGCAAAATAATATTAAAAGATTCTAAAACATACATTTGCATTTTAAAACTCAAAACAAAGATATCAGAATTGCCAAAATTTTGATAGGCACTCTCTTGTGTAGAGAAGTAACCTATCAATGCCTTGGAAAGCAGGCTTTTATCTCAATGTTATATTATTTGTTAGTTGTATAAAAATTCTAAAGGTTATTCAGTACAGTTTTCTCAATACAATAACAATAAAATCAGCAAAATAATGTTAAAAGATTTTAAACAGATGTTTTTACTTTAAAAATCAAAAACAAAGATATTGAAACTGTCAAAATTCTTGACAAATGCTTTCTTGTGTAGAGAACAAGAAACAACCAAGCAAAGCAAATACACGTTCTTATCTCATTGTTGTATTAATTTTTAGTTGCAAAAAATTTCTAGAAGTTATTCAGTATGGTTTTCTTGGTAAAATAATGGTAAAATTAGCAAAATAACATTAAAAATAGTGGTTTGAGAGAGAGTTAAAGCCATTTACAAAATTAATCCAAAAATATTGATTAAAAAGAGTTAATATGCTATTCTACACAGGTAATGCTCATAATATTATGTGCATGTATAGTAAAGAAAAGATCTACAGAAATAATTGTTAAAATGTTTGTTTCCAATTTAAACCACATCCCTCTTTTATGGATCCATGGGAAAAAATTGTGTCTTATATTCAAAGTAATACAGTATCGTTTTTTTTTAATTTAAATTTTTATGTTCTACGATAATAAAAAAAAGGCTTTATTTATTTATTTTTAATTTTATATTTGATTTATTCTTATTTTTTCATTGCATGCATCTTTATGCAAACATACAAATTATGGTTTTTTGACAAATATTAATGAACAAGTATTTATGAATATATTGTAAATGTTGACACATGCAGTGAGTTGTATAATGATGTCTACTGTTATCACTTCTTTTTTTACAATTAGAATGATCAGCTTTTTATTTAGTTCTACAGATTAATGCTCTGTATGGTTTGGTGCAGTGGTAAATCAGACTTGGAATCGGGATGTCCCAAAATCGATTCGCACTAGAAGATCTGGTCTTGAACTTTTTATGAGCTCCTGAGCAATAAAAATATATGCCTTTATATATATCATGAATTCATACTTAGTATAATAAAATATAATATCATGCACAAAAAATCTTAACATTGCCATTGAATTGTATTTGCTAGAAATGATCTAATTACAAAAAATGAATTGTTTCCATTCTCTCTAATATCATAGCATGTTGTTGATGTGATGTGATGAACTGTGACTTCTCCTTATAGAGAGTCAGGAATCTCTTAGCAACTATGCCCAGAGAAACGTGTTATCCACCTTACCTTGCCTTACCATTCCCCACCCTAAGTTTTCCCATATTTTGCTCCATCCCATTTCCACTACATAATCTTTGTCAACTCCATGGCCTTTACATCTAAATCCCCCTTATCTTTTTCCAAACCCAGCATAAAAATCGGTTGTTTTACAATAGCATGTTGAAACCATTGGATGGCAGGTTTGTTTATAAACAAAGATAAATATAATGTTGCCGGGGTCACCACCATTGCTGTGTTTGTTTATTATCATATTTCAAAGTAAAGTAATATCAAATAAATTTTTGAACACACAACAACAAAAAAAAAAAATGCAGAAATCAAAAAATTGAATTTAAAAAAGTACTTAATTTTTTTTTTTTTTTGTTATTATTTTCATTACTTATATTTTTTGGGGCCGGGATTTTTTTTTATATGCATGTTTTTTTATTTTGTTGATCGCATTTGAAACTGTTATCTATCAAATAAAATTTTTGGAACGAGAAAAAAAAAGGGTACATCAATCAAAATGAATTTTAAAAAGTAGTTACTTTTTATTCTTCTCATTACTTATATTTTTTGGTGGTTGGGTATTCTATGAAATCAGCTTCTTTTCTTTTTTATATTTTTGTTGTTTTATAATAAATTACAAATAAATCGATTTCCATTTAATGGTAAAACATTTACAACCAAAAGGTCCAACTTTGGGAAGAGGGGTGGGGGTGGTTACAATTCCTAAGTGAATGGAACGCTCCAACTCGAAGGTTGACCAACTTTTTACCGTAATTACCAAAAACCACATAAATATATTTACGGTAATTAAAACCAACTTTTAGAGCTGTTCAGGAACAGCACGCATGCAGCATCAAGCTCTTTTGTTTGATAACCCTTCCAGCAGCAGTAAGAGAATCTTTGACATTCAGAGCAAGTTTCTGATTTCAGCCATTTGATGAAGCTCGCCGTTGTTCTCGCAGAAACGTGACTTAGAGCATGATTTTATCCGAATTGCACTTGCACCTACACTTGCCAAATTTTTTGAGCAGGAAATGTGGGCTAGGGAAGCATGAGATTCTTCTGATAATTGTTAGTAGATATTTCTAAAAGATGGGAGATAGAGGGGGAAGTGGTCTTAATAAATATTAAAATAGTTTTGACAATCGGAATTCCAGACACTCTCACCCAATACTGTAGCCAAAAGTGAAATGTGATTGCACATCAAAAATTCTTAGCCCAAATCTGAGCTGTAAGCTGACATAATAGCTTATGTGGCAGATTCAATGTCATGTTTCTGTGCATTAGCATAGAAATAGACACAGCAGCTACCCCATACAACGGACTATTTCTAGGCTTACGCATTAGAAATAGAACGTTCGCTAGCGGTGGTAGGCCACCTAAATGGCATATTTCTGTGTGCTATCAGAGAAATAATGCCCTCCAGCGGTTTCAACATGCTATTGTAAAACAACCTAAAAATCAATGACCCACTTTCTGTATAATCACTTTTCTTCTATTTATTTTTCTAGAACATTATCATTTGTATTCTTTCTGCTTTCAGACATTTACATTCAACTAACAGATGCCTTGCAGACTAAATCACCCACATTTTTCCACTTATGTGTATAATCCTCAGTTGCTAAAGATCCCATTTGAACCCTAAACAGTAAACTACTTTCCTTGCTATTATCAAAAATTAACTCACACCTAATATTTCATTTACTTCTATATATATTGTAACCTTTTCAATCTTTACCTATATTGCTTCATGCACAAATAAATGTAAGGTGCCAATTCTATACAAGATAGAATAAATTTATAATCTAGATTGCCTCCATACTTATTGATAAGATTCTTATTATACTATTAATTTACAGCTTAACTCGGTTGGGGTTATACGGTATTGTGGTCATCTAGAATTCAATTGGGGATGAGAAAAGCATTTATAAGCAACAATTATGTAGGGTTTATTTAATTGTATTATAAGCATTTACTAAGTTATCAAAAGGAAGCAATTTGTGGATTAGCTTAAATGATGATATATTCAATTTCTCTCACAATCCAAGTACATGCTAGATCAATCATGCACTCATCTAGTATGTTTGAGGATCAATACAACAATAATCAATATACTGAGATTTAATTTAGATTGAACAGCTATATCAATGTTTATTAAATGAACTAATTTCAGGCCTCTGCTATATGAACAAAAGTTAATCCCAATATAATATGATTATTAAGTAACGAGGACTATTGTGAAATTGACATCTGCTACAATAAAATAAAGGATAGACAATGATAACGATCTGTACATTTTATCTCACATCACTATCTATACTAAACAAGATAAAATCTACATCTTGGTATTACAAAGCTTGGATCTATTAGTTCTGTATTGTTTAAATAAATGGCATATATTATTAGACTGACAAGTGATACAATTTTAGATAAGATATAATCTATTCTTGGCATTTACAATGTTTAGGTCAATTAACTCAGTGTTATCGAGATAGATTGCATATATTGGCAAATTGATAAATATTATAATTATATTATGTTGAGCATATGTGTGTGTGGAAATGGCCAATCGAACGTACATGATAAAATAATTCAGAGGGAATCTTATTACTTCAACAAAACATTTATTATAAGACACTTTCTTTTACGACACATTGATGATGATTTAACAATAATTTACATTGAACTTGACTAAATAACACTTGGATAAAATAAAATAATATTTAAATTACACAAAATAACACTTAATATTTAGAGGTTCTTCCTTTTATATGCTGTTTCAATAACATTTACAATTTTATCAGTTAAATTATTAGCAACAAAAAAAATATAATTCTATATTCATGTACTAATATTCATATCATGTATTCCCACTCTGTACTCTTAATAAACTAAGAAAACGAGGTCAAACAATCAATTAAGTCATTTAGATTATTTCTGTATGCCTACAAATCTATATCTGTTATATGAAATTAAGTAATAACTTTATTAAAACTAGCCTTGAATAAAATAAAATTTTGTAATACAATATTACATTTATACTGGGAGGATGAATTATCAACAATAATAATGAATGAAATAATGATAATATGTGATATGATCTGAAAAATTACTCAGAACTTATAATTCCAGTGATGGTCTCTTTTTATATCTCTAGATTTATCATATCTCCTTAATGTGTGCGCATTTATGAATTCACAATCACAACACATTTTATTGATTATATTTCCATCGGTTGACTTGCGGAACAAATAAACTTCACAATACCGATGGCACCATGAGCTAATCTCTAAATCACAAATCCAACTTCAAGTATATTACAGAAATCACTGAAATATTTATCTGGAATAACTAATATATACTGCATGACGATAAATACGTGGAATGGAAAGGGAGAGCAAAATAATATCAAATAAATATTTATATACGTGCACGTGGGGATTAACAACAACTCCAAACATCGATTTAATTCATCAATATAGTTATCAACTGTTCTAACACAAATGGTGCAGAACTTAGCTGACTTATTCTGAATAAATGGGGCATCTATCACTTCCCTTTAAGAAACATAATTATCATATCGCATACTACTAAATAAAGAAATACTATCATCCACGGCTCAATAGATAAACAAATACAATGAACGTTACTCAATCCGAATATCATGATCATCATCTCAATCACCTCTTCACTTAAAGGGCATCTAACGCATTTCATATAGAACAGATCCATCACAGACAAACTCTTAAATTATTTTTTTTGCAATCTTTAGTCATAGTCCCAGCCGTAACCAATAAGAAACAAATAAGCATGAATTTAACTCTTATATAATATATTCTGATAGTGAACACTCACGTGAATATATGATCTTGTATGAAATATTCTTTTTAAATCACATCAGACAATATTAGCATTAACTAGATTATGAATGAATCTAATATCTTTGAAAATTATGAGTATCAAAATTCAAATTAGAATAAATATTATGAAATAAGCTCAACCAATCAGCAATACTGGCCTAAATGTTTTCATGTATCTGTTTACTATTACTAATTAATGAATAATGATAAAGCATCTAATTTTGCTCTAATAATAGGAGCATTGGAATATATAATATTTACATAATATAACAAAAGAAATATTACCCATTTGGTATAATTTATACCAAAATCTCCAAGACGTTCTAGGAGATTTACATATAAGTAAATAATAATAATAATAAACCAAATTAATGACAAATTAAACATAAAAGAAAATAAATAAATACATCTATAGATATTTCATATATCAAACCTTCTGCCATTTAAAATAAAAGTTCCTTTTCTTTTTCTTTTTATTTTTTCTTTTATTTTTTTTGGGTTCATACTTGAAACTTTAAGTAAATGAATATGCATACATAGCTCATGATGATAAGATAAATACCAACATTAAACTGTACAAATATTATTTCTGCAGGTTAAATATAAATTTGGGAAAAACAGAAATAACTTCCAATGTTCTTAGGATTTCCTAATGGATGTTATAAGCAACTTTTGCAATTATTTGGATCCATTTATTATTTTTTTATAAACGTTGTTTTGTCTAAATTTCCAACATTTAATATATTTTTAATAGTGAACAAGATCAAGGTTACTTAATCATCCATGCTTGTATATCCTTCTGGTAACTAATTATCAAGCATTATTGTCATACATTCTTTCACTCCTATATGGGTGTGAATGATTAGGTAATTTAATGTATGTAATTATTATGACAATGTAGAGTATTAGCATGAATAATTTTACTGTTTCAGCCTTTTTTTTTTTACACAATAAAATAAAAAATTTATTAGATAAGAGTCACTCACATATCCCATTACATAGTCCAGCATAAAATTTCCAATTCTTATTATTATTAATACTTTACATAATTCCAATGTCATGATATTTATTAAAAATATGTTATAATAAAATTGCATTAGTGATTTTTCTAAATAATATCTATGCATTATGAATAAGATAAGTTCAAATTGTTAGTTGATAAAAGGTTAGAAACTGGTATACCTCTGAACGTTTAGCCTTCCATTTTAGAAAATATTATCTGGTGTCCTTCAGAATTATATGTTGGCATTTATTCTTGAGTAGTATAGAAGAAGTTTCCTTATTAAAGAGATAGTGAGGAATCCAATGAAACTGTTAAATTCACTTGTTTTATTATATTTTCTTTTAGAAAATTATTCCACCTTCTCTAAAATTGTTTTCTGAAGTCTTTTTTAAAACTTTTTCTTGAAGTCTTCTTTTTTTAAACTTTTTCTCCAGTCTTCTGTAACTTAGCCACGCCTCTTTTTATTTTATTTTATAATGAGCTAACAATATGCAAAAAATTTTGCTTGTGAAAATGTTAAGGATAGAGTTTTGAAATAAATAAAAAATATATATTAAGTTACAAATACTAATTAATAATAAATAAAATAACCTTTATATTTTTCTTAATGCAAGATTTTATACAATAAATAATAAATAAATAAAAAAATCATACTAACTGAGGGTGTGTGTGTGTTTTCTTTTCTATTAATCCAGAAGTCTATTAATCACTGAGTTATTAACAATTTATATGGCAAATAAATAATGCTATTACAAGATGGATATTTTGGGTGATGATCAAAAATATGAATGAAGTGTGAAGTGTGAGATGATGTGACTAGACATGCACCCACACATACAAGTTGGAATGGCAATTAAACAGTAGGTTAGAAACTTAATGAATAAACATTTATTTATGGCCTTATAGACAAACAATACTCATTCCCACTATTAGTTATATATAAAGGAAAAGAAATTTTAATGATTGGTACACCATAACTAAGATCCTGATAACTTTTCAACCAAATTTATAATATTAAGTTATACTACGATTCATTTTTTTTAATTAGCTACCCCTGATCACTGTTGGAACAATGTGAACTTCCCACATTTCTTCATGGTGCCAATCTGGAAGGTCACAATATTTAAACTCTTTGGTGATTTAATTCAGTTTAATTGATTTAGAATATATATATATTAGAGAGACAATTATCAAAAATTACAAAGAAGTGTATAGAGATTTTAATCAGGAGATAAATTAACTAATAGCCTTATTAAAACCCTTTAATTCTATTACTATTAACAATCATTAACTATATATTGTTTGTGTTTCACTGCAATTACATAGAGTAAGATGTTTTAAATTCCATTTCTAAAATAAATTTGGGCCATCCATAGCTAATTCTATATCTTGTTAACAATCAAATTGAATTAGCTTTATTGTTGAATCTGGAAAAAGACATTTATTTGGGTATCACAAGAACTACTTTTCTTATATTAAAATTAATCAGGGATTTAAAGGGATTCTTGATTGGGCATTTATAAAGAGGATTTTAATTTGAGGTATGTCGTAGGTTATGTCAATATATTCTGTCTTAGAGACAAATCATATCTACTTAAAATCTTTTTTTTATAAAACAACTTGTTTTCTGATATTATATGAGAAGTCATTGCAGAGAATAGATTTAAATGTACCAGTAATATTTCTCATAGTCATATTTAATTGCAAATCTAAAAAAAATTGTTGAATCCCAAACAGGATCACCACATGTATGATAAAGCTAAGAAAGCTATTCCTTAATCAACTTTACATGAATGAAAAAAAATAATTAGGTTAAATTAAAAGTTATTTTCAATAGCTAAAGATAAGATTGTGTTTCACTCTATTGATGCATAAGTTTATATTCAGATTACAGCATGTTTTTCTATTGTTTTTTTGCTATTGTTTAAATTAACTGAAACACACTGGCTTATTATATACCTGTGTTTATATATGTAATATATAGGGTATATGAGCACAGACTTTCACATGACCCACCACTCTCCACATGGTTGAAGAGTTGGAGTGTGGAGTAGATTGAAACCTGTCCTTTAAAGTATGAGGATTGGCTGTCTTAATATATATCTGAGCACTTATAGCATATATGTGTAGAGATGGTAATCTGGACCAACTGATGATTGCTGGTTTAGCATGAAATACACATATATCAGTGATTATTTTATCTTTTCAACATATATATGTCCAAGTGTATCAGTGTTATGAGATAGTGTGGAGAGTGGTGGGTCGTGTGAAGGTCTGTGCTCATATACCCTATATTACATATATAAACACAGGTATATAATAAGCCGGTGTGTTTTAGTTATTACATAGTAGGGATGTCTGCCCATCATTGTATATGTATTAAATGGATTATGTCCTGTACATGAGGGGTCAGATTGACCTTAGGTCAACATGGGTGTGACAAGAATCTCAGCCTCAGGGTGGCCTTTGAGCATTCCACCATCAAATTTTCAATTGGATGGACGGTTGAAAAGTTGGAGTGTGGAGTAGATTGAAGCCTGTCCATTAAAGTATGAGGATTGGCTATCTTAATATATATCTGAGCACTTATAGCATATATGTGTAGAGATGGTAATTTGGACTAACTGATGATTGCTGGCTTAGCATGAAATGCGTAAATTGGTGATTATTTATATTTTCAACATATATGTGTTCGAGTGTATCAGTGTTATGAGATAGTGTGGAGAGTGGTGGGTCGTATGAAAGTCTGTGCTCATATACCCTATATATTGTTTAAATTGAAATGGAAATAAGACCCTGTGTTTAAATTGTCCATATTCTTATTAACAGACTTCCATATTTGTGGACAGAATCTCTGTTATGAAATCAAATTATGTAAGTCAATCACTAAAAGTGAATTTCTTTTGTTTTGTTCTGGAAGATCATGATAAATGTGTTAAATAAAATCCGTAATAAAACAAATTCCTGAGGGATTTTTTTCTAATAAATTTTGGAATTTATTATGATTATCATTTATTAAAGTTATTTGATTTTTTTATTATTAGGGATCATTTGACAAATAATTTATTGTTTATTCCTGCATTTAAGAATTCTAGAGTTTTAAAGGTAACTATTTTTCCAAACGGAATCAATAAATGATATAATTTAGTGATAACTTGGAAAACTTTTCTATATAAAATTTTAATCATAGCATTTCAAAAAAAAGATCAACATAGATGTCAGTAAATATCTTGAACAAAGCAGGTCAATCATTTACATTTTTAACCAATCAGCCTCTTGTTTTTACTTGCACAAATGATTCATTATTCTCCCATGTCTTTTTTTTTATATCTGTTTTTTTCTCAAGATTTCATAGAATATCCATTTCCATCTTATCTTTTTTAATAAATAGAAGAAAAAAAATTAACCTCCCCATCGTTTTTAGAAATGATTCTCGTCTCTCTCTTTTTTGACAAAATTTTAAAATTCAAATTACATATAAATATTTCTGCTTCATACTAACTACTGTACTATTTTTTATTTAACATTCAATATAAAAAATAAAAAAAAACAGATATCTTTGTGATTATCTAGAAATAGTTTAGACAAAATTATTCTTAAAATTTTAAACTTGGTTACGAAATATTCTGCTAAATATCTGTTAAATTTATTCTACCTTCAAACAATACTTGAATATATTAAACCTATACAGATATGTTTTATTTATTTATTTATATTTAGTGGATAAACATATATAAAAATGCAACATTATTTGAAGATTAAGTAATAAATATTATAAAAAAAAATCTGGAATTAGTCCTTGTGAAACAGATCAAATTTTAATATCTGCAGAGAAACTTATGCTTGAATTAAGTTTTGGTTGCATCTTAGTCTCTCTCTCTCTATTTATATATAAATCTATTTCTATCTGTAATAATTTTTTTATAATATTTTACCTCTCACCACAATCACTTTTATCTCCCCCCCCCTTTCAATCTAGTTCAAATTCCAAAACCTTTCTTTTTTTAAAGAAGAGTGGTGGAAAAAAATATATTGTCAAGTGCAAAAGTTTCAAAATTAAAAGCACAATTATCAATAATTTAGGCACTTCCATCTTTTTCAGATTACACTATGAAGCAAACTTTCCATAGGCATAGAACTATTTGACATAAGCCCTTTTAATGCCAGTTTTAAAATCTGCTAATTTTATATATTTTTTATTATTATTATCCCAGTTTATTTGTTTATATATTAACTAACATACTTGGGATATATCTCTGACCTACCAAATCTTTTGGATTTGTGATGCATTCCTTCTGAAAAATAGTTATTAAATCATTTACAATTTCCTAGACTGTTTTCTTATAAAGGAACAGAGCAGGGCAAATTCTTAATGTCGACTCCATACATTCTTGTCATTGCAGCTGTTATTATGATGTGATTATTCATATAGTATATGAACATAGATGATCTGCTCACAATCATGCATTATCCAGCATGGTGATTTTATTGGCTTTTTATCTCTGAGTTTAAGATCAAGAAACACCATGGTCTTTCCTCTCAGTAGCCTGATAAGGCAGAATGAATGAGTGTGTGAATACATTTTTTTTTTGTTAATAGATGTATACAATCATGGCAGACAAAATAAGTCATAACTCTTATTTCCACAAAGTTGTAAAATCATCAGCAAAAGCAGCTGTTTATATCTGAAGGTGGAGGGTGCTAAGAATTCCCTGATTGCAGATCATGCCACTTGATGATGACTTTTTATTTAGATACTTATAACTGCATATCACTTTCAAATGAAGAAGATTGCAGAAATTGGAAAAAGAATTGTTTCATATTGAATGGGATCTTATTGGACTTTGTGAAGTTAGAAGAAAAAATAAAGAGACTGATTTAAAAAATGGCCATATACTCTACTATAAAGGCACAACTACTGGAAGTACAAGTGAAATAGGATTCGCTATAAATAAAAAATGGAAAAACAACATTGTGGAGATTGATGATGTATCAGACAGAGTGGCAAAATTAGTTATTCAACTTAATAGCAGATATCAAATGCAGATAATTCAGGTTTATGCTCTAACAAGTTTTCATTGTGATGAAATGATGTACAAAAAGCTTTTGATCAGAATCAACACTATTTTAAAATTGTTAGGGGAAACTTTGATTCTAGAATTGGTAAACAAATGAAAAATGAAAGTACTGTAGGTAAATTTGGTTATGGTAATGGAAATGAGAGAGTTCATAAACTTGTGGAGTTTGCAGAAAAAAATAACAACTTTATATTGTGAATAGTATTTTTTTTTTTTACAAACATGTTAAAAGGAAATGAATATGGAAGATCCAAATGAAGATACATCAGAATTGGATTATACTTTGACTAACAGAAAATATTTACTTCAAGACTGTAATGTCCTTAATAAATTCAACACAGGAAGTGATCATAACTTAGTAAGATGTATATGTATTAATGCAAAACTAGAGAGACAAAAATTGTTTTAAAAAAACGATATTTACAGTTGACATTCCTAATCTTCAGAAACATTCTAATGAATATAAATTGGAACTTGAAAATCATTTTCAAGTACTAGTAGATTTTGAACATGATTCATATTTGAATAAAATTAATAGGAAAATAACTGATACCCTTTTATAAACTGCAACAAAGATTGCTGGTAGAAAAAAACAGTAATTGACTAATAAAATTTTTACTGAGACTAGAGAATTTATGAAGAAAAAAAGAAATATGAAAATACATATAAAATGATTCCTTAAGAAGGATTGAATATCTCGAATTTTGTAAAATGGTGTGAAAAAGAGTAGACAGTGATATAAGAAATTATAATTGTGAAATATCAAAGAAAGCTGTAGAAGAGAATAAAAGTGTCAAGTTGTGTAAAACAATATTTTGGTATTGGTAGAAAACTTATATCTGCTATTACTAAAAAGAGAGTTGACATCATGAAATGGGTAGAAGAGTTTCATTAAGAATTATATAGTAGTAGAGAACAAGTATCTCCTACATCTATTATATTTTTGAATTGTTCAGGATTTTAAATAAAGAAATGATATATGCAATTAAAATTTATAAAGAAGAAAAATGCTTCAGGTAATGATGGAATTATAATTGACATATTAAAAGAAGCAGGTGAAGAAAAAGAAAAATGTTGGCAAAGTTATATACCAAATGTCTAAATGATAAAGATGTGCCAGATGACTGGAAGAATGCAGTATTAATATTTAAAAAAGTGATAAAGAACATATTAGAAAACAGACCTATCAATCTTTTATTAGTTTTATACAAAAATTTTACCAAGACAATTACAACTCATCTAAACAGAACATTGGATTCCAACCAACCAAAAGAACAAGCTGCATTTAAAAGTGGTTTTAGTGCAATAGATATATCCAAGTATTGAAAGAAGTTATAGAAAAACCAATGAATCTTGAGTTGCCATTATGCTTTGCATTTGTAGATTATGAAAATTCATTTGAATCATTTCTAGAGTGATTAAAGCATTGGATCATCAAGATACAAACTCAGGATATTGTCATATTCTGAAGAATATTTATAAAAATTCATCAGCAACAATTATATTACATAATGATTTTAAAGGTTAACATTGAGAAGGGTGTGTGACAAAGTAACTCCATATTTCCAAAATATTTTACAGCAGTGCTGCAAGAGGTGTTTTGTGGATTAAAATGGAAATCTAAAGGAGTAAAAGTAAATGATTATTTAAGTCATTTAGATTTTGCAGATAATGTAGTTGTTTTTGCAAATAATGCTTCAGAGCTTTCAGAAAAAACACAAGAGTTATCAGATGAAAGTAAGAAACTAGGACTAAAAGTCTAAAGTAATGTTCAATGGATTTTGTCAAAAGATGAAAATAAATATTGATTATGATGAGTTAGAAGTTAACCACTGCAAATACCTTGGTCAAATTATTACTATAGATGGAAATATAATGAGTGAAATTAATCATATAATTAAACTTTGTTGAAGTGCTTTTAGTAGGAATAACTTAATACTAAAAGGAAATATGCCTATGTGTTTGAAAAGGAAGGTTTTTAATAAATGTGTTTTACTAGTTCCTACTTATAGATCTGAGACTTAGATACTTAATAAAAGAGCAATAAGAGACTTCAGATCCCTCAAGAAAGTATGGAAAGATGCATCAAAAATTCAATACATGGGTAAGAGAACAACAGATGTTACTGACACCATTGAAAAAATTAAAAGGCTGAAGTGGAGTTGGCTGGACATATTGCTATATGAAATGATAATAGACAATTGAAATCTTAAACTGAATTTCAAGAGATTGTAAAAGAACCAGAAAGATACCATATGTAGGATGGATAGATGAAATAAGAATTTATGCAGGGATTATGTGAAGAAAAGAGGCTAGAAAATGAAGAAGATAGATTTAACTTGGAGAGATCTTCATCCTACAGTGGATTTATAGTAGTTGATAATGATAAAAATATTTAAATATAAGTATATTATCTATACTGAGCTTAATGTAATTAGAAGGACTTTGAACTCAGACTATCAGCCAACCTATAACTATCCACTCCATTTTATGCAACTGATAGTTATGACCTCATAATATGAAAAAGATAAATCTCCAATATACATATTTCATGCTAAACAAGCACTCCTCAGTTAATCAAGATCATCTACTCCCCCACCCCCCACACACATATATAATCAGTGCTTAGTTCATGTTAAGATAGTAAATCTTCAAATATTAATAGACAGGCTTCAATCTTCTCCACCTTCCAACTCTTCAGCCATCCATATCATTGAAATTCTGGTGATATCATTATCAAATCACTCTTCTTGATACTAACACACTAAGATTGGCATCAACAAGAGCTTGGAGAATTTCAGCATCAGATTTTCAATAATATGGATGGCTGAAGAGTTGGAGTGTGGAGAATATTGAAGCCTGGCTATTAAAATTTAAAGATTTACTATCTTAATATAAACTGAGTACTGATTACATATTATATGAGAGATTATGATCTGGATCAACTGGAAAGTGCTGGTTCAGCGCAAAATACATAAACTGTCAATTATTTACCTTTTTCACATATACATGTTCATGTGTATTAGTTGTGTAAGATGGAGCCATAAGGAGCTTAAAAGTCCTAATTCAAACCCTAGTTATGCACATGCATGCATATGTGTATATAACCATTAAAAACCAGTCAACACTTAGACAATCCCAATATAGATAACAATCAACAATCTCAAACTGTTGTCAAGGCAACCTTCTTTTAACAATAAAGATGGAATCCCACCTTTATTTATGGTCCCATATATTTCTGTAGACACTAAGGATTGCAACTTGATCACAGAGTTTGAAATTATTGATACATTAAAGTTTAAATAAACCTCCTTAAACAGGTAAATATAACCTGTTTGCAATGCAGATTAATAAATAGTCAATTACAACATTAAAATTGGAATTATAAGTTTCAAATTGCACTTCAAGTATTACTTAAATAATAAGTGTAATAATGTTCAAATCTAAATAGGAAATTGCCTTGACAGCAGTTTGAAATTGTTGATTGTTATCTGTATTGGGATTGTCTAAATATTAGCTGGTTTCTAATGGTTACTTATAAACCATTTAGTCTTGAGAATTATTATATTTATATATATGTATATTCACAAGAATAATAACTGATCATCACATAGGCCACTGGTTTACAGCATTTGAACATTCACACAAAACAATGATTCAACTTTCTACTTATATTTTTCGATTACAACCTGTTTGATTTTAAAGCTGAAATGTTTTAACTTTTGATCAGATGTATGTGATTTTTAATTCTCACTGCATCAGCATTCATTTTTTGTAATTAAGGTTTATGAAATAAAACATCACACTATATTTATTATAATTATTTTCAAGCATTATTGATCTACTGGAAGATGATGGTCTTTTCAAGTTTCCACATCACACTAGCAAACTTCCTTATTTTATCCATTCACCTGACATGCAGACATTTTTAGGATTTTTACTATCTCTTGGAATTCAGTTTAAGATCCATATATTATTATCACTTCTAATTTATTCTCTTAAATTCTTTTAATGATGTCAAAATATCTGTTCTCTCATATATTTCATTTTCAATTGCTTCATGTTACTCCTAACATATCTCTGTTCACAATTTATTCAGTGATCTGACACCTGTATTACTCTTCTATAACTGTCAGAGTCATAAATAACTGATAAAGCACATTTATTAATTTTTTTCTTTTCAAACACATAGACATATTTACTTTTAATGTTAAATTATTTTTGACAAGCATTTATTCAAGTTTAATTCTAAGATTCCATCAAAGTTATCTAATGTGTTTGATACATATCTGTAATGAATCAAATCTTTAAGATTTGCAGTGTATTCCATTGAAAACTTATTAAATTGTCAGTTATTGTTCAATGTAAAATTTGTCAATCAACCTCTCTAATCATCAAGTGATTCAGAAGCTTGAAACACCTGAACATCAAACAAAAATGATTGTCCAATTTTCTAATTATATTATTTTAAATTATGACATATTTAATTTTGAGACTTGAATAATTTAGTAATCAATCTTGCATATATTAAATAATAATAAATTTCTTAATACATCACCATCATATTCCATATTGTGTGGAGATAATTCTATCAACATTACCTCATCTAATGGAATAAAAATATCCCATTTATAAAGATCATATATATATATATATATATATATATATATATATATATATATATATATATAACTATTAGAGACCAATCAACAGTTAGACAATTCCAATATTGATAACAACAACAATCTCAAACTGTTGTCAAGATCACCTTCTTTTAACAATAAAGATGGAATCCTACCTTTATTTATGGTCCTATATATTTATATAGACACTAAAGATTAAACTTGAACTATAGAGATTGAAATTATTGATACCAAGAAGTTTAAATAAACCTAATTTAACAGGGATATATAACTGAATGCAGACTAATAAATACTCAATTATAACATTACAAATTGCAATTATAATTTTCAAATTGCACAAGTATTACTTAAATAATAAGTGTAATAATACTCAAAGCTAAATGGGTTTATAAGTAATCATTAGAAACCAGTCAACACTTTGACAATCCAAATATTGATAACAATCAACAATCTCAAACTGTTGTCAAGGCAACCTCCTTTTAAATATATATATATATTGTAACGGAATATATGCCGTTACATTATTTTAAAATGAAATAAAAAGATCGTAAATAAAATTTGATTTATTAAAAAGAAAAAAAAACTTAAAAAACTGAAAATTAAAAGTTGTTTAATATATATAGATCGCATGATGGACAACTTTAAAAACTTTTAAAAAATAAAAATATTTGAAAGTAATTTTTTTTTTTGTAAAAAGTAAAGATATAAAGATTGATATTTTAAAAATAGAAATAATGTTGATTTCTATAGTCTTAGAAAATGGAAATGATTGTCTTATTAATTAAATGATTGTTCAAAAGCAAACTACCTCGTGAGGCATGTAAAATAAATTAAATGGTCAGATAAGAGAATACAAAGGAATTAAATGACCAATCCAAACACGAAAATAACAGCACGGACCATAACTGAAACACGAATGGATTAGTGACGTCTTGCTCGTTGAATCTCAAGATCTAATGATAAGAGACTAATAAAAATATAAAAGCCAAATTATTATTATAATTGTTATCTGAGAGCTGACTATGAATAGATCGTTATAACTAGCTATATTGCAGATTTTCACGATGTGGAAGTCTGCAATAAATTTAATTTTCCGGACAACCAGCTGAAGCCTCTGGATGACAGTTCCTGACCAAATGCATGGCAAGTCACAGTTTCATTTCAAAGAAGGACAAAATCTACTAAAGTGATCACGAAGATGGACTTCTCAATCTATTAAATCCGTAAAGTATGAACTATTGTATCTATCTAATAACTTTCCTAAAAATGCAAGTAATTAATAACTGAAAATAAGAACTCTTATCTGACTTAAAGAATGCAAATTCAATTATTGATATTTTTTTTATGTAAATGTTTAAGCAATCATTTCCAGTTCTTTTTTTTTGTGTGTATTATATTTTAACTAAAAATGTATTAATTTAAAGTTGTTTATAGACGCTTGCATGGATTCGTTTGCGGTTAATTATATTTTGGTTTTCATATTTGATCAAAATATATAGACATTCGATAAATAATGATACCTTACGGTGAGTATCGAAATGTATTTATTCGGATGTCTTTTAAGTTATTGGTGACAACGCAAGTATCTTACGGTTGAATACTATTGGGTTACTTATAAGTTTCCCTCTGCGATTGTCGGCATCAATAATTTTGTATATTGATCATTTATGTTTATTTGAAATGTTTTTGACCATGGAATCTATGTAAGCGATCTATACCCAACATTTTAAAGCAAATCTGTGCGATCTATTTAAAATAGTAATTTAAATTTAAAAAAAAAAAAATATTAATGTTAAAATCTAAAAATAAATTTAATCTTCAATTTTAAATGTGCGTTAATAAAAATCTATTTGTGTGTTAATTACTGGCAGTGGCTTCTTTTGTTTTATTGTTCTAAATATTTAATATATACTTTGAGAATAGAAGTCTATTGAAACTTATAAATGTTTTAAAATCTCTGCTACTCCCTGAGCTAGTGACATGGGCTAACGACCGGAACCAAAATATTTTAAAAAAAAAATTTTTTTTTTTTTTTTGACTTACGTATCTGCCTACTTTATAAATTTTTCTAGGTTCAAATGCCTAGATGGCGCCCCGTAGTGCAGTTTACGTAAGTCTCCTCCCCCGATCGTTAAAATATATATATATTAAATATTGTGGAAGGAAACTACTTTTTATAGATGGATTATCTCCAGTTGCAAATAGTTAAAAATGAGAAACTTTCTCTTCTCTGTATTATCTGAACTTAAGCAAATAATAAGATCAAGCCCATGTTGTTTATTCAAAAAATAAGCTTTAAGTATAAGTGAATCATCAATATTTTTAAAATATTTATTAACAAGAGAGTATGTGCTTATTTTATAGCATATGTGTGAAGAGTAGTTTCCCACAATATTTCATATATGTAATTAATTAATTAATTAATATTCCTGGGATATATCTGTAATCAATCCAATGTTTTAGATTCCTAGTATAGTTTTTGTAAAAACTTGTAATTAAATCATTCACATATATCATTTAAACTGAATTTGGACATTCTCTAAGTACTGTATATCCAATTCATTTATTTAAAAATATATTTTTACATTTCATATAAAAAAGTTAATTCAGCTTTTTATAAAAATGTAATTTTGAAGATAATAATATGGTTTAAGCAGATCTATTTAAGAACCTATTAAAGTACCCATTTGACTGTAAAACAACAATATTTATAGGAAATCAATTTCCATAAATACCAAAATATTCTTTCTTCTAAACATTGTTCAATGTAGCTTCATCAATTTAGTCAAATTTGACTTTTATAATCATGACTCATTTAAAAAATATACCTTCACTCTTTCATATGTAATTTTTGACATTCTAATTAATAAAACTTTTCAAATCATTTTTATCTTTTTTTATTAAGCTCTCTTGCTAAAATTGCTTTCTAAAAACTTGGATTTTTTTTATAAATTTGGAATCAAAAATTATTATTTTTTTTTTTTGAATTTACCTATTTTATATAAATTCCAAAATTGACTGTCCATTTACATATTTAAAATGAAATCTAATTTTATTCTTATCTAATAAAAATCATCCAATATAAAAAAATTGGATTCATCAATGTTTTATGCTTTTTTTAATTTAGCTTCAATTATCATTTAATTGTTAATTTGTCAGGAGTAATGTAAGACATTATCATGGACACTATCCTAAAATTGTTTATCAACTAATGATGTTTTCGAGTCATATTTAACCACAGCAATTGGAATGCTCCAGGAAACGTGGTTATCATTCTATAAGATTTTATATACTCTCAATGAATAAAAATGCTGAGATCAAGTTAGAAAAAAAAAAACATTAATAAAAAATATTATGTTTGAAATGTGTTTTGCTTTTGGAAAATGATTGCAAGATTATTAGTAAAATAAGCTAAAGTGTATATATATATATATATGCATTTACTTTAACCCATCAGCATTCTAATAATGTACAACAGATATGATTATATACAAAAAAATATGTTCACAAATAATAACTGTAAATATATTTGTATCTAACTTTATATCAGCTTTTGGTAATAACTGGGTAAATATAAAGTCTTTCTTGAAACAATGCAGACATTATGAGTCCTAAAATGACTAACCATGTATGGATTATTATGATGGTAGTCTGAAGGATTAATAAACTATAGATTCATATATTAATTCTCACATAAGTAAAATAAAAGTAATATCAGTTATATCAATTAAATGAATCTGTTGTGTTCCATCTGTTATTTAAATGTATAAACAATCTTCTAAACAACTAATTTTATGATTAATTTATTTACTGTTTAGTTGTCATAAGCATTGTTTCCCTTTGATAATGGCTGATATCTCCCTGCAAGCAATAAAAACAAACATGTCTCATGGTTTTGCATGATAGTCAACTGATAATATAAATGATTGAATCTCTCTTAAATATTTTCATTTCCTGGTGCAGTAAGATCTTTTAAGCATTTTCAGTTTTTAGTGAGTCTGCATGATTATTGGACTCTATGATATTATTCAAGCAATATGAGACAGTGCTACAGTAGAATTTTCTAAAACCTTGTTTATTCATCTTTTTTGCAATTCTCTATGACTGATAATGATTTACAAATTTCACCTACTGAGTTGGATTTTTTTACTAGACAAATTGAAGTGTAAATTAAAGTATCTTTTTCTATAGTAGTTTACCACATCAATAGAATGATGGTCTCAAGAACTAAAGGTTTCCAGATCATTTCTGATAATCAAATGTCACATGATCTCAAACTAATTTACCATTTGATTATTTATTATTATTTAATTTTCATCAAAGACTAAACCTATTTCAGCATTTGAACAATGTATACCTACACAGCTAAATAGTTCTGGATATATATATATATATATATATATATATATATATATATATATATATATATATATATATATATATATATATATATATATATATATATATATATTGTGAATTGATTTTTATAACTATTTCAGAATTTATTACATTATTTAATAAAACAAATTTGGGTTATCTGTACCAGTTTGGTGTCTGTTATTTGCATAGATTTAAATGTTTCAGTATGCTTTATATTTACATATTTAATGACATTGTATTGCTTTAATATTATTTTGCTTATTATTTCAGAATTTATTACATTATTTAATAAAACAAATTTGGGTTATCTGTACCAGTTTGGTGTCTGTTATTTGCATAGATTTAAATGTTTCAGTATGCTTTATATTTACATATTTAATGACATTGTATTGCTTTAATATTATTTTGCTTATAAATTATGATATATTATGTATATTAAATTCTTTGCCTAATAGCAAGTAACATTACCCTTGATTATCAGTAACAAGATATTTTGCCATTTCTTGGTAAAAATTTAACACAGTTTGGTTTATCATTTCATTACATAGATCTATATCAAAAACATTGTTTTAGGCTATTGTATATGTATTGATACTAAGCAAATAAAAAGTTAACACTGCAGTAATGAGAATACTTTGGCTGACAATGTATGCAAATTTCAAATCAGATGGTCTTTCCATCAGAAATTTTAATATTCAAAATAATTATAAACATGAGTCACATTTAAGAACTATAGTTATATTTAACTAGAGTCCTGAATGTCTAAAGCAAATTCTCAAAAGTTTTCATGGCATCAGGAAATATCATATTGAATGAAAAATAATAAATGTGCATGCAAATATGAATTTAATCTACAGGATCCAAATATTCAAGCCCATTTTGTTGACTCCATGGTCTTTGTAAATTCTAATGATGGTAAAGTAATCATTTGAATCCAAATAAAGCATTTATGTGTGTTAGTAGCCAAATAGTCAAACAATAGTGAGAAAGGGGATTTTTTCTTGCATTGCATGCTTAGATTTCTTAGATGAAATTTCATGCTGTCAATCAAATTTAGCAAAAACTGAGAATTTTAATAATAAAAAAGAATCTTTTTACTCTATGTTTGCTTCTACTGTTAGTAATAATAACAACTAGAAACCAATAGAAAATAACAATAGTTTATCAGTGAGTGACTCTTGTGCTCGAGTTATACATCCTGTAGGCGAAGGTGCTTAATAAAGTATGCATAATACTTATAATATTAAAGTAATTTTCATTACAATTAAAACATTTTTTATCCCTTTTAAAGTTATAGTATCTATGAAATCCTTTGAGGTGTGTAATGCTTCTTGCATGGTTTGAGCATATAGCATATCAGTCCTAGAATGGAAGAACTTATCAATGCATAGATGAATATATTAATGCAGTGAAACAATCATTATCAGCTGCAATTTTTTATTGACCATAATATAAATTTGTCAACTCTAAAATTTTATTTAATTGCATCATTTCTAATAAACATATCAATTAAAAGCTATCAAATTTTTTTTTTAATATTCCAAACCTCTCCTTTGATTTAGCTTTTTCTAAATTTGATATTAGATAAAATAATTAATATCTATGTTACATTTCAGATGATCTGAAGTGTTTTTTTTGTTACTAACTCTATGACTCTATTGAGAAGCCCAAATAAAAAATGGCAAATAAAATCCTGTTAAAACATTGAAATAATAATAATAATATAATTCTAACAAAGTTGTAATGTACAAGTTAATCTGAAAAGGTAAATCAAACTATAAGAAAATCTTAAATGCATGAGCCAGCTTCCAGCAGATCACTGTTAGAATCATAATGCTGAATAGCAATGTTCAGTTAGGAATATATTTTTATATTAGCTTGGTCCAATATGCAAATTAGGCACAGTATGTAAATTAAGTGATTAGATGTTTCAATTTTTTCAACAATGGGACACATTGAATCCTTCTTATTGATGAAATGAGGGTCCCTTGCAAGACTCTTTATATTTCCTTTTCCTATCTTTCCTCCCAGCACAAGAAGCTTAGGCTACTGCAAGGGACCCTCATAAAAAAGATTCTTGTGCCTATTATCAAAAAAAATAAAACAACTAATTGCTTAATTTACATACTGTGCCTAATTTACATATTAGAACAGGCTAATATAAAGGCATTTTCCAACTACACACTTTTATTCAGCACTATGATTCTGGCAGCAATCTACCAAAAGCTGGCTCAGAGCATTTAAAACTTTCTTATAGTTTGATTTCCCATTTTGGATTAACTTGAACATTACATAATTGTATGAAAAGAGCATATACTATTGAGAATTAAATAATAATAATAATAATAATAATAATAATAATGATAATAATAATAATAATAATAATAATAATAATAATAATAATAATAATAATAATAATAATAATAATAATAATAATAATAATAATAATAATAATAATAATAATAATAATAATAATAATAATAATAATAATAATAATAATAATAATAATAACAACAACAACATCAAGCAATTATAATCATAGATTGACCTGTAAAACACAACATTAACATATATATATATATAATTAACAGACATGTGTTGCCTTGGACCAATCTGTTCAGGCATGCTGTTAAAATACATTTTAGGAATCATTTAATTTTTCCAAAGTCGGTATTTTTTATTTTTCTTTAATGGTTATGTTTTATTTTATTTTCAAATGCCTTTATTTGTGCCTCAAGACAATTCAAGAGGCATAAGTTTGGGTATTACAATGCAGTCATTGTTACAAACAAATATAGGGAGTGTCCGTGCATGTCATGCACATCCGCACCTATACAATTGATTCCCTGCATATGATTTTTAAACATTCAAGTATAAATGTATGGATAGGTGAGTGGGGTTTTTATGGTACCAGATGTGCAGTGACAAAATTCACCTGCACCTCCAGACTCACACACATAAACCCAACTTCCTATGCTTAAATTATTGTTTACAAAATTGTCCAATTATACATGTCCATTTCTACATTAGTTATTTAAAAATTTTGTTATACCAACTGCAATGTTAAACTTTCATAACAATTCTATTTGTGCCTCATGACAATTTGGGAGGCATAAGCTTGAAATAAACAAGGCAACCACTTCAGTTGCAGTGGAAATATTGTCCTTGGATTGTCCAATTGTACAAGTCTATTTCACCATTTAAGCATTCCCAGTTCTGTTATAAATGTCTTTATATATATATGATAACAGATGGCGTTCTACCAAAAACACCGTCAGCGTAGTTTTCTGTTTACATAAACGTCAGAGCGAGCATTCACTATCTCTAACTTTAATTCCACTTTCAGATCATGATTTCAAGCTATTTGCTATTGTCAGTGAAAGACAGGAATAAGAAACTAGATCTAAACACAAACTCTGAGCATTTATGAAACAGTTTCTATTCAGCTTGCAAGCATAAATCTTTTAGACACGTTCATGTCTTCAAACTCAGCATAGCAAGCCAGATAGCTACATGGGTCTGATCTCAGTTCAGCATCACCACATAGTAGAAGCCTCTGCAATATACATCATTGCAAGAAAGACCTCAAAGGTACATTTATGAAAAACAAAAAACAATGATGTATATTGCAGAGGCTTCTACTATGTGGTGATGCTGAACTGAGATCAGATCCATGTAGCTATCTGGCTGGCTATGCTGAGTTTGAAGACATTAACATGTCTAAAAGATTCACGCTTGCAAGCTGAATAGAAACTGTTTCATAAATGCTCAGAGTTTGTGTTTAGATCTAGTTTCTTATTCCTGTCTTTCACTGATGATAGCAAATAGCTTGAAATCATGATCTGAAAGTAGAATTAAAGTTAGAGATAGTGAATGCTCACTCTGACGTTTATGTAAACAGAAAACTACACTTGATGGTGTTTTTGGTAGAATGCCATCTGTTATCATAAATACAAGCGTTAGCAAGTTTTTTAACTTGTGTTTTTTTGTTTTTCATAAATGTACCTTTGAGGTCTTTCTTGCAATGATGTATATTGCAGAGGCTTCTACTATGTGGTGATGCTGAACTGAGATCAGACCCATGCAGCTATCTGGCTTGCTATGCTGAGTTTGAAGACATTAACGTGGCTAAAAGATTCACGCTTGCAAGCTGAATAGAAACTGTTTCATAAATGCTCAGAGTTTGTGTTTAGATCTAGTTTCTTATTCCTGTCTTTCACTGATGATAGCAAATAGCTTGAAATCATGATCTGAAAGTGGAATTAAAGTTAGAGATAGTGAATGCTCACTCTGACATTTATGTAAACAGAAAACTACGCTTGACGGTGTTTTTGGTAGAACGCCATCTGTTATCATAAATACAAGCGTTAGCAAGTTTTTTAACTTGTGTTTTTTTGTTTATATATATATGCTTACTTCTTGGTTTGCTGGCATATCACTTGTAGGATGGTCACTTTCCCTTCTGTGTTTTTATATTAAAAAAGTAGTAATGTGAATTGTAAGTTGTTTGAAAAATATATTAAACCTAATAGATAATAGAAAAAGGGTTGAAATAATTATTAAAGAAATAGTCCTATGATAATAAAAATAGATATATTTAATTTTCAATGGAATATTTATATGTATACTAGGGGGTCCCTGTGCAATATTTTTAGCTGTTATAATCTTACAATTAACTAATTTTTTTATCTCGGCTTTAAAATATATACTTATTTAATATTTATGAAAGGAAAAAATGTTTTAAATTCAAAATTAAAAAAGAAATTTAATAATGTGGAAATAATAAAAAAGTTGAATTGTTAGAGAATTTTCTGATAGATAACTTTAGCATCAGACCACATTCGTATGCTCTAAAAGTTTCAATGTTATAAGCTTACAAAAGATAAGTTTTTTTTTACTCAGCTTTAATTTTTTTTAAATATTTTATTTAATTAAAAGTTATAAAAACTTGACCATCCACATAAAAGCATTTTCATAAATTTAAATGGAGTACTTATTTGGTTTCCACTATAGGTAAATACTATTAGTATTCTTTATTATCAATCTACATATATTCTTCCAGTCTTTTTATTAATTAGATAAAGTTTTGAATTAATGTGCGATATAAAAATCTTTTTCCATTTCAAATTATTTCCATGGTCTACATCTTGAAAATTAGGAACCAATAACAATTGATAAAAGTCAAAGTTAATTACTTCTTAAATTTCTTCAGTTTTAAATATCTTATATTTATTTCAGAGCACATGTTCAAAAGTTGAACTTCATCAATTTATGAAAATATAGTAATAAGGATGTTACTTAAAGATCACAATTATTGAGAAAGACTACTGATAAAATTATACTTACAAATTGGATTAATTTAATTATCATTGGCTATATGGAAAAGCAAGGGCATTGGCACATGTGATGGCTTGGAACAATTGATGAAATATGGTTGATATCCATAAACATCTTGGAAAATCATATTTCCCAGTGTTTATAACTGTAATTTTTTTAAAAAGTAATATGTTTCACTTATTTGAAAAACATATAACAAATTTTCTATCAAAAAAGCATTAATATTACCAAATATGTTTAATTGGGTAGTTTTTATAGTAAAATTATTGTAATTATAGTCTTCCTATTCACTATATTTGGTTTCAAACCTTTTTTCAAATAACTGAAATTATGTGCAAAATGAGGAAACAATTATAAAATTGAATGGCTTTATTGCTAAGAATTTCATAAGAAGTTCAAATTCTGGAATACTGGAACTGGAATTCATCTTAAAATTTTATATCCCAGAGGTTGACATCCTATTGTTGCACTAAACTACACAGGATAGGAAACAGCTATCAAAAGGTGATTTACAACTCCAATCATCCTGGTAGGTAAATAAATACACATACATTTTTTTTCAAACTATGGATGATGATTAGAGAGCACAACTCTCTACCATATATTTAAAGCATCATTGATTTTACTGATATAAATTCCCCAGTTTTGGTTATTAACGTTTACTAATTTAATTGATTTTTCTAAAAACCATAAACTTCAACCTCAAGTTGATAGCCTTTTGAGTCAAAGTCCTAGTATGTTTGTGAATGAAATGCAGCTATTTACAAAATAATGATTCTGTTCTTTGTAAAAAAAAAAAAAAAAATTCAACATGCTGTTGATTAATAGTTCTGGACTAATTTCAATGTCACGTGATATGTTTTATATTAATATCACCCATTTATAAATACTGTGCTCTCAAAGAAGTTTTACTCGAAAATATTACAAATAAAAGTTGTTAAAGAGAATCTGAGGGAAGTATTGTAAAATTTTTTGTCTTCTGGCAGTATTAAATGGAAAAAAAATAATCGAATAGTTTAGTACTCGGAAGTTCATAAGACATTCGATCACCACCAGTGATAGAGCGGTTGCCACGATTCAAGGATCTTGGACTAAAAGCCCGCCCAGCTTTAAACCATGCAGGGTATATATTAAATGATATATAATAATATACAGAACTTAGAAACAAACAAATAAAATTATTTATTAATTAAATATGTCTTTTTGTTTAATTAATACACATTATATATCGTAACATTTTTTTTATCATAAAAACGTTTATTATCTTATATAAAAATTCATCCCTTTTTCATTTTCGCCATTAGAAAGATCAGAATTAAAGAAACATAAATTGACAAATGTTGAGTTAAAATTGAAAAAAGAATTATAGTAATAAAACTGCCCAGGCCAAAGGCTGACCTGATGTTTATCTTTAACCAAGTAAATGTTATTCACTTGTGTTAGAAAAAAAGAAAGAAAATACAATTTATAAAATGATAATAATTACTATTTTCCAAACGGATGTAAAAACAGTTTGATTTTTTCTTTCAAAATAAATTCTTTTTAATTAAATTGATTTTAAAAAAATTATCTAGATAAATGTCATATATAGCTAACAGCTATTTAATAATTCAATTGATTAACTTTTATGAATCCGCTGATTAGATAAAAGAAAAATATTGATCTTGAAATCTCTTTAAGATCTTTCGAAAATATTTTTAATTCTAAAATTATTATAAACAGAATTTATTTTAAAATAATCATATTTTTTACTGAAAAAAAAAAAATGTTTTTTTTTTTTTGATCCTTTAAATATTCAGGCATTACGTAACATTAATACAATACAACGTCTAGAGAGGAAGATTTATCTTAAATTTCTTCATGATAAGAATCACTGATATCATTTTTGAAATATGATTTTTTTCCTACAGTACAGGCTTCTTCATACCTGCACTTATATGTGTAATATATAGGGAGTTTGAATTCAGACTTTCACACGACCCTCAACTATACATGCTATCTCATACTGCTGATAAACTTGATCACACACATGTTGAAAAGATAAATAATCACCAATAGAGATATTTCGTGCCAAACCAGCATTCGTCAGTTGGTCCAGATTATCATCTCCACACATATATACAATCAATGCTCAACTTTATATTAAGATAGCAATCTTCATATTTTAATGGTCAGGCTTTAAACCATTCCACTCCATAACTCTTCAACCATCCATTTTCATTGAAAATCTGATGATGGAACACTCAAAGCCCACCTTTGTGCCAATCTTCTCATCCTACCTATGTCGACCATAAGTCAGTCTGACCCCTCATGTACAGGATATAATCCATTTTACATACATATACTAGGAATGGGCATATCATTTTTCAAATATTTAAATGAAAAAATATATAGAAAATATATGTAGATTATTAACAAAATATACAGCATTTATATTCCAAGTGTCTTACCTTTAACATAATTTTTCTTTCTTTCCAAGTGTCATAGCATTGGCTGGGACGCAAACCCGCAACCCAGGCAACTGCTTGTAAGGCAGTCATGCTGACCTCTCGACCACCAATGCAAGACTAACAAAAGGCAATGTTAGTCATATGCTGGAATAGAAAGAGTAAAGGATCATGTTATATTAATGTTATATTTATAAAAAAATAAGTCAAAAGTATTCCAAGTTTGTATATATTTTTATTTAGATCAAACATTTACAAATTTACATGTAATGAGAGAAATTTCCATGTAAATGAATAATTATCAACTGGGGTTAATTTGCTTATATTGGAAATGAAAGTAAAATATCACTGAAAAAATTACAAGATGAAAATAGTTAATGTTATGGCTCTTAATATTTGGAAAGAGTTCATTGAGAGATGTTATATATAAGTTATATCGATTATGATGTTTTAATGTTTTTAATTCAATGAATAGAATAGGAAATAATATTTTATTTATTTTTGCCATACAGTAAACATGTGGCAACAACATTAGATAGTCTCATCTGGATAAAATTAAGGAGTTAGTGGGAAGGGTATTAAGTAATTTTGATTAAAATCAAAATATTTCACTTCTGAATAACCAATGTCTGAACTTTTTGTTAATCTGATAATTGATAAGTTGAAGTTTTGAGTGAAAAACATTTATAGATATTGTTAGACATGCTATTTTGCAAGCATCCTAATATTTGAATTAGTTTTTTTTTTTTTGCAAACAAGAGATGAGACATCAATAGATTTGTGCATAATATTAATTGTATTCATCACCATTAGCAGCATCAACCAATTATAAATGACTATGGTTTTTCCAGTTCCATGAAGAAAAGAAAAAATAAAATGGCAAATCAAAAAATAATAACAATAATATCTTAGATGTTATTTTTGTGATGACTATATAAATAATTGGTGATCCATAAATACATCTATATTGAAGCGTTCAGTGTGTATGAAGACACAGAGCTTCATGTTAGTTGTTAGAAATAGTATATGTATATAGATTTTAAAGCTCAAATATCTAATTTTTCATTTTTGTTTGTTTGCTAAAGGGGATAATATGCAGGTGCATGTGTGTGACTTGACGAATGAGTGGACTCATGTATATGTATATTGTTCTATTGAAATGCATTTTTTTTGTATGTATATATTTGGAAAGAAAAATATATTTCCATTGTCTTATATCTTTGTCCTAAAGGCGATTCATTCCTTGCGAATAACATTTTGATGATTCTGTTTTTTTTTTTCTTAAACATTCCGAAAAATATAGTTGCATGTAAGTGTGAATTCATTTTCTCATCCTTGAGGCGATTAAAAGGCAAGTAAGATTTTCATACCTTGGTGTAATCTTATCTCGATTATGTCACCTGTTTTTGGTAAAAGATCAACTCAGCTAGTTGCATGGAAGTGTTGAATTGTTTCTCTTATCTTTAAACTGATGTAAATCAAAAAAATCTTTAAACTGATGTAAATGAAAGAAAATCAATCATGCAGTCTGTTTTTCGTTTCTAACCAAGGCAAATATATTATAGGTGTTTAAAATATATATATATAGAAAACAAAGAGTTGCTTAGCAAAAAGTTTTTATAAATAGAGCAAAGAAAAAGAACCAAGGTAATTAAAAGTCAAGCAGTTAAGGAAGAAAAAAAGTTGTTGGCAGTAAAAAAAAGTTGGTGCCTTTTAAAGAAAAGTTTTAAGAGAAAGGTGACTCTCAAATACTAGTGCAATACTATATTTAAGCTGAGAAGAGATCCACAATATGGTTTGTGAGTAGTACAAATTACTTTTCCCTTCTCTGGAAAGTCTCCAGAAAAATGCATCTAAAGAAGAGGAGGAGAGACAAATCCCATGCTGCTGCTATGAAAGAAAATGGAGAACCAACATCGAAGCTAGTCTATCCTGAGTCCAGTAAAGCCCAAGATCGATCCTAATAATAAGTGAATGAGGAAAAAATATCTGCCTCAATCAAAGTGACACAATGATCCATCGAAGAAAAATAGAGAAACAACCTGAAGCCAGTCTATCTTGAGTCCAGTAAAGCCCAAGGTCGATCCTGACAATTAGTGAATCAGTGAAAAAAAATCTGCATCAAGCAAAGTGACACCGTAATCTATCGCAAGTATAAACTTTCTATCTTTAAAAAAAAAGAGAAATTAGTTATATCTTAAGAATGCCTTTTATAAAAATTCAAACATTTAATTTCCTTAGATTCATAAAATTCGCAAAAGACTATCTTAAAAAGATGTGTTTCAAAGGGACGGTTATATATATATATATGAGTGTTTAGTTTTTTTTGTTGTTGTTTTAACAAGTCAATTTAAATTATAACTAGATTACATATTAATGGTTAAAACAAGGGGAAAAAAAAGTGTAATGTATAATTCTAAGTAGAACAAAAGATTATTATAGAGTTTAAAATTGCAGCTTTTATATGTTTTATTTTGAGATGTGCCGGTATGTTCTTTTTTAAGTATAATATATATTTGATTGATTAATTTATTTATGCCAAGTTAGTTAAGTATGGGGACAAATGATATTACACTATGAAACCCATTTATGTCTATATTTGTTTGCTTTATCCCGAATCTAAAGTGGGAAATGGGTAACGATTTTTATAGTAAAAAAATAAGAAACAATCAAAGTTAAATTTCTAAATCGCGTCTAATTCTGGCTTAGTGAAAAATGTCATTTATTTAATAAAAAAAAAAGAGAGATGGAAAAGAAATCAAATATCTATATTAAAAAATCCGCCCTCTTCCCGTATATGCATAATCACAGTATCTTGGTAAAGAAATTTAAAATATAAATAAGTGTTAAAATTATTTTATTTGATTTAGATTAAGATTCTTTGTGACAATTAAAGAAGGTAGAATGGTATATATATATGTGTGTGTATGCATTTATTTAAATGTAAAAATAATAATAATAATAATAATATGCTAGTTCTTCTTTTAAAATTTAAAATAGGCAATATTACTTATTGCAAAGATATGTGTTCATCTCACTCTATATGTATATTTAGTGATGCATGCATTTGGGGAAAGACATACCTCAGCAGTAGTATTTTTTTGCCTCTTTAGCATTTTATAGTTAAGATTCATATTTGAAACACTTGGGCGTTTTATAGCCTATAAGATATGGTTGTCGGATTTCTCCATTATTACTTATTAAATACAGGTTTAGGAAAAATATCTATGCAGATATAAGTTAATGCTTTTAATGGGCAAATATATCAGTAGCTTAATACATTGATCTGTGCCTATATGGCTTTTAATAATGAATATATGTTGAGTAATGCTATCGGACTGCCACGCGGATATTTTACCGGTCATGGCGATACGAGATAGCCAAGGTTTTCTTTGAGCCGATGAATGGGTATATTCTATAAAGACAGGGATTTAAAACCCACGCTCTATTATTTCCTACACAAGCCAAGCTGAATGCGGATGTGTTACTATAGGAATATATACATTACTGCTCAACAAAGGAGATTGGCCCATGTTTGCCAATGCTAATAATATAGCCAGCATAGGATTCAAACCCCGACGCTACTGAACGCTGTAATTAGATTTCTTAATCATACCTGTTGTTAATTCTGTGGGAAATAGATAAGCCATATTTTTCATATAATTATTAATAATAAAGGGAAATAAAATTATGCTTTTGTCCATAACTCCTGCTGAGAATACTAACAATAAAATATAATAATAACAAATACATATATACTTTACTTCCCCTATGTATATAAACACACGCATAAATTTATTATATATATTCATTTGGCCTCTAGCTTAATATAACCAGGTATTGTGTTTGCTCTCCAAAATTGGCATATTAATTTTATGGTGGCATATTTCTTGATAGAATATTATATGTAATAATAAAAATATTATCATTCTCAATATAAAAATTTGTTTTTATGCTGACACGTAATACCGATTATTTACTATGAATGTAACTGTCATTTTTGGGTAATTGATCATTATTGTTTTGATTCACAATTGTTGGTGTCATGAACTCCAGGATGACTTCATTATGATACACACACATACACCTAATACTGATGTTCATTATGGTAATTGTTATATTTAATAGTTCATAACCTTGGTTGTCATTATTGACAGGTGACTTCTTGTAAAAAATCATATATTTATCCTAGTGATATCTAACTACTGTACCTTTATAAATAACTTATGGTTGAATATTGTAATTCTTTGTAAAAATCATATATTTATCCTGGTGATATCGAAATTCTGTACCATTAACAATACTGATCATCAAACATTGTAATTGTTATTTTTGTTGGTTTAAATGTAACCCCATACATGGATCATGATCAGATCCAAACATGATTGTTATTATTTATATTTTTTAATGAATTGTGTTAATAAATTGTATATATATATACCGTTGTCATGTCATTCCCTGGTTCACCATATCCACTCATCTATATCCACACTTGATTAAATCATATGTATGTATCCAAAACCTATGAAATATTAATAATAATAGTTTGAGCTATATCAAAGTATTTAGTGAGTATCTTAGATTATATTAATAAAGTCTAGTGCATGATAGGCTAAGTTTGAATAGAGAGTCCTTGTTTCTACCCTGACCACTGGGACCGAAGAAAAATGATAACCATTAGTAGCATCAGGAGCGTTGGTTGGATAGTGGATATTTGGAGGACTGGCAAATAGGTTAAAGCTTAGTACTGTTCCGCGACTACCATATCCTTAACATGCTGGGCTTGAAGTACTTTTGCTAGGTCTCTGAATCTTGTTGGCTGATCATACGATTCTGAACGTTACAATATATAGAATACACTGATCCATTATTCAGTTTATTGGATATTTTATGGTGCTTTAATTTCTTCTACAGAAAACTTTTTCTAAAATACTTCAGTATTTCATCTAATTTGTAGCTCTCCAATATATTTTATTCTCAGTTATATCATTCTAATGGAAACAATCAAAGTTACATTTCTTTAAAATGTCTTCAAGATAATCTTTACAATGTAAATGAGATATAACTCTACCATGAAACCATATCTAAGTTCAATTCTGAAGGAAGTTTTATATTGTTTGGTGTTTTCATATGTACAAGTCAACCAAAGTTGTATATTTTTTATTTATTTCACATATACAATTTAATAAAGATATAATATTACAATAGTGGACCTATAATATTAATGCAAAAAATTTAGAATATATAGACTGAGATCTTATTATATTTTTTAAAATTTTACTGATCTTCCTTTAATAAAATATTTCTAATGCTGTTATATTAACATTGATAGAATGTCTACATCTCATTTCTCAGAAAATTAAGCAAAATAACAATTCTATATGCAACTAATTTTACTTCCATATTTGACTGTGATGAAATACCCTGTCTTTTGACTTGTTAGAGGCAGGTACAGTACCTTAAAGTCTATGCTGCATATCAATATCTAAGTCCATTGTTTCTACTCATAAAATTACTCAGATATTTGAATTGTTTACATTTTTAAAGTGAGAAGTATCTAAACTAAAAATTTCTGGGAGAATTTTTCTTTTGTCACTGCTTCATAAAGAATTTGAGCTTTTTGAACATTCATTACTAAATCAAAGTATTTACATATTGCATTCAAATATTAAATACATTCAACAGAATGTCTTTTGAACTGCAAAGGATAGCACAATCATCAGCCTACTATAAATCTAGTTTAAGAAAAATAATGCTTTTTTCTTTTGTTTTTAATCAATCCATATTTAAAATCCTACAATTAAATCCATATCGTATCTTAGATGCATAATCCATTAGCCCCTAAACTATTTCAAAAACTACTAATATAAAAACTGGAAAATAGTATTAGAGGATACATCCTCATTTAATTCCAGTTTTCATTTAAAATATCTCAGATATTTCATCTGTAGTAAAAATATGATCTTTCATTTGTCATGTAGAGGATGTATAATATAAACTTCGATAGACAACTAACTAATTTCAGACAATGTTAAAGATCTTATTAATAATTGTAGAACATGTCATCAAATTAATAAAATTAATAAATGAATTATTGTTTTGTTCTTGACAATTTTTTGCATTTGTAGTACTTCTTGAGGCTCTAAAACCCACTGAATCTCTAATAACCATTGATTTATAACTGAAAGCAATCTATTCAGCAAAATTCTTCAATTCTTTATTGTAGTGAATATTTTGATTATTTCCTTTACTTTTAAAAATTGGAACAAAAGAAGTATTCTTAACATCAGGTTGCACAACTTCAAGTTCATATATTTCTAAAAAATTTCAATATTGTTGGAGCTAATACAATAGGCAAAACTCTTGCCATTACATTTTAAAACCTCTCCAAGCATTTTATCAAGACATGCATTCTTTCCATTTTTAAGATTACAAAAAGCTGTTTTGACTTTACTAAACTGGATATCTTCGTTTGAATATAAATGAGTAGATACAATGGATAATCGTTGCCTTAATTCTTGTATCATTATTTAAAAGATAATCAAAATATTTTTCCACCTACTCAAAATACCATTGTCTTAATATAAGTCACAGTGGTGCCCAACCTTTAACTTGACGCGAGCCAGTTGAGAATTTAAAAAAATTTGGGGAGCCACAATTATATATTACATTTTTCATATTACATTTATAAACATGGTACTTGGGTACTAAACCTGCAATGTAGGGAGTTAGGTGGGGACGGGGGGACGGCCTATTCACATTGGTATCAATCCGCCATTTCTAATGTGGCCAAAATAACGTGTACACGGATCTTTTTCGATGAAAACATCAATATATACAGCAAAATATATATGTGTACACGAATCTATCTCGATAAAAACAACTATTTACAGCACTAAACATCAATATATATATACAGCAAAATATATACGTATACACGGATAAAAACAACTGTTTACAGCACTAAACATCGATATATACAGCAAAATATATACGCGTACATGGATCTATCTCGATAAAAACTATTTCCAGCACTAAACACAATATATATACAGCACCAAACCAAACGTCTACAAGGATCTTTCTCGATAAAAACAACAATATATACAAGAGCACTAAACACAATATATATATAGCACCAAACCAAACGTGTACAGCAAAAAAAAAAAATGGTGTAATATGTTAAAAAGAAAAAAAAATGTAAATACATTTTATTTATTAAAAATTTGGTAACATACATATAAATTACAATTACAGGAAAAATATATTTTATTTAATGTGAAACCTGACACTGCATATCGTTATTGTTTGTATTGTAAAAATGTTTACTTTTTTGAAGAGCAATTCGAGCCACATGTGACTCGCGAGCTACGGGTTGGGCATCCCTGATATAAGAGAATAACATTGGTGATTTAGTATTTTTCCGACCCATATTTATTTTCAGTATATAAAAAAAAGATTTAAAGTGATCCCAATCAATAAATGTCTACATCTCCTTTGTAATTTTAATTCAACAATCATTTTTAAGCCTTCTTATTAGTTACTGAAGCTTCTCAATCAATTTATTATTCTGCATAACAGAAAAGACTGCATATGTTCTATATATATATTAACAAATTACTATTATATTGTCAAAAAAACTACTCATTCTTCTTTTTTGGGGGGATTTACTTATATCCACAACTTATTCCTTAAGAGAATTTCATTCCTCAGTAATATGACTGCTGAAAATCCAAATTAGCAGTTTTAATGATTAATAGCTATTGTAAGCTAACAATAAACAGAAAATTAAAGTAACTAACATCAGTGTTCTTGTAAATACGATTGGAAGAAAAATGTATTTTAATGCAAGTTTTATTTTAACATTGAAGCTTATTAATAAAGGATATATGCAACAATCTGTGCTTAAGTGCTCATATAATAAGGAATTTTTTAGTATTTCGAATTCTAACTATAATGCAAACTATTAAATGCCATTGTTTTGTATGGGGATGAATCAATTTTATTTATAGTGATTTTTCTGCTTAAACAAAGTATTTAATTCAAAAGCAGCAAACTGATTATTTCCAAAACTTTTAGCCAAGGTCTACTATTTGCACCAACATGTCCTGCTTTGAAGTTTCCAAAAAAAAAAATTGTTCTCTTAATGGTAATACTATAATAACTAAGAACAAAAATATTCTGCATTGAAACATATGCTCTAATAAAATGAGTACTTATACCATTATACAAAGTCATGCATTAAGACTATTAACAAGAAATAGAAAATACTAAAATAGTCTTGCAGCAATTCCAACACCATACAATCTTCTTTCATTATTTGATCTTCCCTTACAAAAGTTTATAATCATCTACCTCTATTAATTTCCTTTCTCTGAAAAAAGAATTTCATCAAGAGAAGCTTTAATGATCTTAAATCTCGGTAACCAATCTGTGCTATCCTCCATTCAGTTCTTGAAGAAGTTGTACCTAGTAAAAGTTAACATTTCATTTATAATTTAAAAAATTGGACTTATAATACTTACCTTTCATTACTTTTTGCTTTACCACTACTACTGAAAATATTATTTTTATCACTCGCAGAGACAAAACTCTCCTTTAAGTAGCACCACTCAGTGCAAACCAGAGTAATCAATGGGTACAGGAAGGCTTGTGCACAAAATCCCTATCTAATGCATTGAGTGGTGCTACCAGCTTGTATAAGCATAAATAATGGTGATTGTGTGATGTTTGATGGTTTATTTCTATCACTCTAATAATTAATTTACAACAATCTAGCAAAACTGTTAGAGGGCAAGTTCAGTTCACATTTTTGTGGTCAGCAAGAAATTACTAAATAAGTTTGACTAAACATAAATCCCAAATTCAGTTCCAATTTGATTTATTATTGATGGTACTATCTTGAGCTAGCAACCTAATAAAGCTCTTTCTTAATTCTCAAGTGCTTGAATTTTAAAAAAGAATAATATGGTAATTTGAATCAGAATTTCAATGTGCTTAGTTAAAAGATAGAAATATGGTTGTACAAATATACAATCTCATTATCACAGTTGCTATGGAAAGCTGTCCAATGATATGACAGAGCTCAACACTAACTCAAATGATCAATAGCAAGAAAGAAAGGGAAATAGAAAAAACAGTTTCCATTGGAAATATATCTTTGCCTTTGATGAGCCAACATGTTTATTTGTTGTTCACAGTTAAGCTTCATCTCACAAAATGGGTGAAGCTTTTTGACAATCTGAGCACAGCATCAACTACTTATGTAAGATGTAAATATACTATTATGATAATGAAGAATTTTTTATTGCAAAATAATTATATGCCAAGGGATTTAATCTTATTAATAAAAAAGTTAATATATTCAATTGTACTACAGAAAAGAGTTTGTTATTAATTAAGATGGGACTCTTGATTCTTTTTTTTTTTTTTTGAGTTCTTAAAGGAACTAAGCAGAACAAAGTCAACTGCATACATTTTTCTCATTGCAGCTGTTTTATAATTATTTGTATGATAAAGAAATATGGATGTACTATTCAACAATATACATTACCTAAATAAATGAGTTTACTAGTGATTTACCTCTGCATTTAAGGTTAAAACCCCACAGTTTTTCTTTTCAGCTACCTGATAGCTTTTAACTAAAACATCCATTTAGTTTTTTTGAATATAGAATGATTGTGTGTACAAAATTAACTTATTTTAAAGATATTTATAATCATGACACACAAACCTAAATTATGGCTTTTATTGCCAGGTGCGCTGAAAAGTTATCAGCCAAGGCAGGAGTTGGAACTCTAAAATAAAAAGTGAAAGCAGTGTCTGATTGCAACTCAGACTGCCAATCAATGATAAATTTTTGCTTAGTTATTTACAATTGTAAATCATTTTAGGTAAAGACAGATTACCAGAATTTGAAAAAGAATTATCTAATATTAAATGAACACCATTGGGTTTTGTGGATTTATATCAGATAGAGTTTTAACATCATTGTGCTGAAGAAGTAAACAATTTTTATATAGATATGCAAAATGGCTTTTGATCATACCAAACAATTTAAAACTGTGATAGGGCATTTTAAAGCTAGAGCTAGAAAATTTGAAAGATAAAGGTGCTATAAATAAATTTGGCTAAGGTGACAGAAATAAAAGAAGACCCAGACTTGTGGAATTTATAGAAAAGAAAAATCCTAGATGCTGAACTCTTTTTTGAGAAAAATGCTAAACAGGCACAAACATGGAAACATCCAAATGAAGATACAGAATTATATTTTGACTATGAGAAAATATATATTTTGAAACTGCAATATTGACTTAGTCAATTAGCAAGATCTAAAAACTAAAAAGACACTCTCTATTAAAACATACAATATTAATTAATGGTTCATATTTTTATCACTCAGAAAATTCTAATTCACTAAATGTTTTATACTAATAACAAATTTTGAAAGTTGTACTTATACCATTAAGAAATTGATTGATACTTTATAAATATGACAATAAGGATAGTTGGTACATAAAGGAAGCAATTTACCAGTAAAATTTCAACTGAGATAGGATAATAAACAGAGTATGACATTATTTTAAAATAATCTATTAAAATTGAATATGTGGAATTTTGTAAAATGTTATTTAAAAAAATTAATAATGATATAAGAAATATTATATAATTGTGAATTGACACAAAAATAAAAGTTTCCAAAAGTATTAAACAACGTTTTCATATTGAAATAAAAATTATTTCAGAATAAAAAGAAAAATTAGAACTAAAACATAATAACATCATAAAATGTGTAAAAAAGTTCACATAAAAAATTAACCACTACAATCACTCTATAATCACTCTACAATCACTCTATTTCAGATTTGCCAAGCAATGAGACATGCAATTAAATATAAAAAGAAAAGTTTCATGCAATGGATGAAAATATTATTGATATCTTAAAAGAAACAGGTGCAGACAAAAAAAGTGTTCGCAAAAAATATACCAAACATCTAAATAATAAAGATGTATCAGATAATTGGAAGACTGCATTGGTAATATTGATATTTTAAAAAAGTGATAAAAAAAGATATTAGAAATTACATTCATATCACTTTTCTATTAGTTGTATACAAAATCTTTACACAGATGGTCATCTCCAATAAATTCTGAATTCAAATCAATGATGAAAAACAATTGTATATAATTTCAGCACAGTGAAATAGATAGGACCAGTAAATATGAATTGCCATTATACTTTGAATTTATAGATTATGAAAAGGCATTTGATTCTCTAAGCATTTATATAATGATTAAAGATTGGGTTAATCAATATAGAGCCTCATAATATTAATATTTTGTGATAAATATTTACCAGAATACAATAGCAATAATTAGAGTTCATAGTAATATTTAAAAATGTAATACTAATAAGAATAGAAGGCAGAGTGATTTCATATATCCAACCATTTTTACAGCAGTTTTACAAAAAGTAGTTTATAAATGAAAATGAGAAGCTAAGGAAATAAAAAAATATATGAAGATTATTTAAATTATCTAGACTTTTCAGATGATGTGATTGTTTATCAAATGATTCAAAGCTTAAAACAGACAAATTCTCCATACAGTAGTGTCACTCATTACGTTTTTAATTTTAGACTCATAGTTTTGTAGTTAAGTAAAATGTCTCTGATGGAGGGTTGCATTAGATCCTAAGATCTACATTCAGTGCTCTCAGATCTAAGCCTCCTCTCTGATAGAAGCCATAAGCTAGAAACTAGTCTGAGGATATTGGATGAGTAGGCACTAGATAGGAACTTTATGCACAAACCTTTTTGCATCCATTGATTACTCTGGCTTGCCCTGAGTGGCACTCCTATATTGAGAATTTTGCCTGTTTTAACAGCTTGAGAAAGCATAAGAGATTGTGATCCTAATGTTTAGTGGTTTAATACCAATCCTGCATAATAGGATAGTAATGGCTATGGTTATTAAGGAACCAAAGACTGCAAAAATGTATGGGTATTGAATTGAGTTCAGACCTATATGACTATATAAGCTAATGAGCTTGGATTGAAAATATTTTGGTTTTCAATTTTGGACTCATAGTTTTGTAGTTAACTAAAGAGGTAAATGGTGGCTGTTAGAGAGATGCATTAGATCCTAAGATCTATGTGCAATGCTCTCAGATCCAAGGCTTCTCACCAATAAAAGCCACATGCAAGAAACTAGTCTGGGGATATTTGGTGAGTAGGCACTAGATAGGGATTTTTTGCATAAACGGCTTCTAGCACAGTGGTCTTCAACCACCAGTTCACAGACTGGCACCGGGCCACAGAAGTTTTCTGCTGGTCAATGCTAGACTGGCAAGAAAGTTTGTAATAACAAAATAATAAGATTTTAAACTTTTAATTAATATAAACAATTTTTATTTATTTTTTCATTGCATTTTTACCGGATTAAAAAAAAAAAAAACAGAACAAAAACAAAATCTAATCAATCATACATAAATTAATTTGTTTTTCTATTTATCACAGATGTTTATGGGGTAGAAAAAAGTTTTTTATTATACAAACTCCTGTTGTCTTTTGATAGCTAATCATGACCGCTTGTCAGCGTTGTTAAAACAATAAAATGTAATGTGACTTTTTTTGATATCTTAAATTTTTTCTACTCTCTCTTTTAATATTTCATTTTTAGTGGTGCTATACAACAATTTTTTTTTGGCTTTAACTTTTATTTTTGAAATCAATTTTTATTATCTTTTTTGAAAAATAAAAACCAAAAAATAAGTTCTGTCTCTAACTTTAACAAAGTATTTCTCAATACACCCCCACCACCCTAAAGAAAAGTAAGATCAAAACTTTTGACTTTTTCAAGTTTTGTTTTCTTTTTTTTGTTTGTTTGAAAATATGCCCACTTTTTTTTTTTTTGGCCTATAAGGTGGTGTTTTTTTTTTTTGGCTTTATTTGTTTACCACTAAAATACTAAAACTTTTATTTTTTAAAACCAATTTGTTACCTTTTTTAAAAAATAAAAACAAACAAAAAATAACTTTGGTGTCTATCTTTTGTCTCAGTGATGACAAAGCACTTCTCAACCTACTCCCTCCCCCTCCCCCACTAAAAAAAAATAAAATAAAGTAAGATCAAAACTTTTGACTTTTTCAATATTCAGGTGAATAACATTTTATTCTTGCATGTTTTAACAATGAAATAATAAACGTAAAATGCAAGCATAATGTGAACAATTGTACTGTTTTCTGTAGCAGTATGACTGCGCAACTGGATATAGAGTGTTCAGCATGTGAAGGTTAGCAACACCATTACAATACACAATAACTAGTATGCTGTTTTGGTCAGTTATAACAATTATGCTTATCTAAGGCTAAGCAGGTAACATCTTTAAGAAAATTTATCTGTAAACTTCTGCTGGTCCATGAAATCTTCTTATTTTTGCCGGTCCACAGGTGTGAAAAGGTTGAAGACCACTGTTCTAGCATACATTGATTATTCAGACTTGCACTGAGTAGCACTACTGTATAGAGAGTTTTGCCTGTTTTAATAGCTTGAGCAAGCATAAGAAATGATGATCATATGATGATTCAGAGCTTCTAAAAATGTTTCAAGAGTTATAAACAAAAATTGACAATTATAAATTAGAAATTAACAGCTACAATGTTTGGTTTAGATCATTAATACAGATAAAGACTTAATAAATGAACTAAACCAGAGAATTAAATTTGGATGGAATGTTTGTAGTGAACTAGGTTAAAAGAAAATATGCCTATATATTTAAGAAGGAAAGCTTTAATAGATATATTAATGATTTACCAGTTCTTATTTATGAATCTGAGATTTAGACAATTAAAAAAAAATTGAGATTTCAAGCCATTCAATGAAATGCAAAAATATGTATATTGGAAGTAACAAGAAGGGATTGAAAATAAAATATTTGAATGAGGGAATAAACAGCTATATCATTTGGCATCCATGAATGTGCTGGACTGAATCTATTTCTGCAACAGATGTTAACTTATAGGTAGTTTGAGTCCTAAACTGAGTTCCAAAACATAGTAGAAAATATAGAAAACACATAAGAGATGCATGGGTCAAATAAAAGCATTTCTTAGTGTAATGTGGAGAAAATTAAACTATAAATTAGAGAAACTGGATTAAAGTTGAACAGTTTTTTATATTGCAGGAGACTGGATGTGATTAAAAATGATGATCTATGATAAGATTTGATTGTAGGCATATAACATAGATAAGCTTAGAAAATATCAAAATGTTGGTTAGTAATATCTTAACATACGTGTTTGATAAAGAATTAAATCATCTTTTGTATAGATGTTAGTAGCTGTTTTTGAATATCAATTATGAGAGTATTAGATGCTAGATTATTAGATGCTAGATTAATGGTGAAGACTACAAATTTTGTTGAGGTTCAAAGATGAGATTTGATAATATTAAGTTAAAGATAGTATTCTTTACTCTAATTATCTAGAATCATAAAAATTTTAGTAGAAAATTTTTAAAAGGGAAAATAATAGTGATATTATCCATAATAACAATTTTCTTCCAATTTCACTACATTTATACCATCTTCTGTAATCTTTAAGTGCTTAATATATCCCTATCTAGTAGTTTCTAACTTATAGCATTCATCAGTGAGGAGCTTTAGGATTTTTGAACAGTGCATTTGAACTTTTAGAACATAATGCAGTTTTTATTGTTGATGTATTCTCAAGCTATCAGTCCACATAAAAAAACTGTAATTTTTATCAATTCTTCCCTATTGTTGTTTCTGGATTCTAATTAGCATAAAGTATAGACTTTAAGAAATGATGATTGCACATAATAGTTACTCTGAACTAACTTATCACAAAGAAAAAATCAGGCATGTTGAACAAATTAATAAAATATTTATTAATATAAATAAAATGAACTAATTGTTAGAGCGACACCATAACTATATATGTGTCACATAACTATATATGTGTCACATTAAGTAGTTTGAATGCATACATTTTTCAGCTATATATTCATCTTATAGTTAAATGCTAATTTTACTTTTAATATTATTCACCAATGCCCTTAGAAATTACTATTGAATAAATTATAGACTTTGATGAATATGACTACTGCTTTGGATTCCCCTCCGGCTCATTTTCATTTTAATAGTTAATATACAAAAGAAAGTAGAACGAATATATTAACAAAAACAAAGGAAAGGGTTTTTTTTTTCATTTACAAAATCTTGATCTATCTTTGAAAGAGGTGAGACTATCTATCCAAATTAATATATATATATTTTATTTCTATAAAAGAATGGATTTTTTATAAATTTACTAATTGTCTATATTTCAGACCTAGACTTTTCGAATTAGAATGATTAAATTTTTTGCTGCCATTATTTAGGAGATAGTCTGTGTGCATATAATTATTATTAGGTACCATGGGTATATATGTATTGAATCTTAAATCAGAAAGTCCATTATGAATTTGCAATAGAGTTTCCTTTCCTAGCATAATTCTCTCTAAATTAATGTTCAAATTATCTGTTGGAATCATTGGTCTTGGTTTGCAGGTATTCAAAGCATCAGAGCAATTTAATTTTGGGTATGATTAGACATTATTTGTTAAGACTATTTTAAGTCTTGTCCATCCATTTCTCCTAGCCATTAAATGACTAGAAAGTAATGAGACAATGAATGCTGGTAGGCCTCTAACAAGTTATCTTGAGGAAGTTATAAGCATACACATGCTTTATTATCAATACTATGAGAATATATTGAAAGGTATTTTTTCATGCTGATACTGTGGAAATGCTTTCATCTTTACTGATCTTCTCTTAAATTGTTAGAGATGTTTTTATTTTGTGATGATCTATTTAAAGGTTATTTTATCTTATCAGGTTACAAGAAGCTACCATTAAAAGGAATTTCTGCCAAAGTTCTATTAATTAATTTAATAATCTTACTATCTATTATAAAGTTTACACTAAAAACATAATGAATAAATTATTCAGAATTAGAGTTATAGACCTAGGCAATATAATTAAATATTGAATGCTTAAGTTAAAAGATTTTGCATAGATTTAATCAGATTTTAATATGCGAAGAGTAGTTGATATTTAATTTGTCTGTGTGATAAAAATACATATTTAATACCGTTTACTTAAAACTTGGAAATGGCATAAAATATATTGGCTGTCTGAGATTTTACAAAGTCAACACATTTGTTTTTCATCAAGTGGAACGAAGCACTTAATATTTCTTCATAATTGTTCGACTGCAAACGTTCTTCGCTCATTTCACCATTTGAAAAATATGTAATGTCATGCTGTTCTTATTTTATAATAAATGCTACAATAATGTTTGAACAAAGTTAACAGAAAGCAATAACAAATTTTAGATGTGATAATCAAAAGAACATTATCTCAGTACTTTTTGCCAAATATATCTATATGTGCTGGGAGTAATGCAATATAATGTGTTCAGCTCTATTCATATCTATATAATTTTAACACACTACTATAAACTTTAATTTTTATTTGGTGTACATATATATATATGTGTGTGTAGTGGATGTCAGTGTTTCTTCTCATGTGGGTTTCACTTTAATATTATTAACCAACGTCAAATAAACAGACTGAAGTTATACACATCTGTTTTGACTACAATCTAATCTTTTTACGAAAAAGAGAGATCTAAACATCTGCTCAATATGCTGGTAGTTGAACAAGTATTTAGTACATAAAATAAAAATATTTTTTATGTAATTTGCTCATATAAACAAATAAAATTCATTTAAATAGATTAATTAACTGAAAAATATATTTATTTTAATACAAAAACGACTTCTTTCGATGATGCTTTGTTATTCTCTTCAGCATAATTATATATAGGAATTATACATAGAAACATTTTCTACATGATACTTGTTACATAATCCCCTACTGTTAGCACGTATATATATTATTTTTTTTTTTAAAAAAAAAAAAAAAATCAAATAAAAAAAAAAAAATTTTTATTAATAAAAGAGAAATATAAAAAAAAAAAAAATTTATTAAAATAAAAAAAAGTTAAAAATTTTATATAAGAAAAAAAAAAAAAAGGAAAAAAAAAGGGAAAGGAGCACTGTCTTCTTTCTCTTTTTTAAAAAAACAAAAATCCAGCAAACCACCCCCACCAACCCCCCCCACCCCACAAGGAAGGAAGAGAGGGGGAAGAGCCCCTAAAAAAACCCCCACCCCTCACAAAAAAAAGAAAAAAAGAGGGGAGCGGCAATCTCCCCAAAATAAAAAATTTAATATTTCTTTTTTTTTTTAATTTTTTATTTTTTTTTTTTTTTTTTTTTTTTTTTTTTTTATTTTTTTTAATATTTAGATTTATTATTATTTTTTTTTTTTTTTTTTTTTTTTTATGTTATTTATTTTTTTTTTTTATTTTTTTTTTTTTTAAAATTTTTTTAAATTAAAAAAAATTTAAAAAATATTTTAATATAAAAAAAAAAAAAAAAAACCAAAAAAAAAAAAATAAAAAAATATAATTTTAATTAATATTAAAAAAATCTAAAACCAAAAATTATAACAAAAAATTTAATATTTTTTTTTTTTTTTTTATTATGCAAGAAGAAACAGCATCTTTTAAAAAAAAAAAAATGGCACCTACCACAAAAATAAAAAAATTAAATCATCAAAATCATAATTATCAACCAACACAAAAAAAAGTAAGATGGGAAAAAGAGATGTATTTGTTTTTTAAAAAAAAAAAACAACTTTTTTTTTTTTTTTAAAAAAAACAAACCCCCCACAAAAAAAAATATGTGGGGGGAGGGGGGAAAAAAAAAAAAAACTTACAATATATATATATTGAAATGGCGTCAACTAATATTTATTTTTATAGTTAATTAAATCTAATTAATTATCTTGTCATATGGTATCATCAAAGTGTTATTATAGATGAAAAAGATGTTTTCTTCTGATTGTTTCTATGAATGTTACGTTGGTTCTTATAAATGCCATTATCAATACTTAGTGCCATAGTAATTACTTAGCAATTGTCAGAAGGATCTCTATTTTCATCTGTTGCTACAATTTAATGCTAATATATGATAACATGATTAATTTAACTTAATTTTATGCTATGAAGATCTTACCATTTCTTTAAAATATTTATAGATATGTATTACATTCATAAAGAGAATAAAACTACTGAAAGTTTTTTTTTGTAATAAAATAATGTGAAATTACCATGTTTTTATTTAAATTTGTTACAAAGAATTGTATGTGATCTACATACTTTTAAAGAGCAAAAAAGTCACAATTTATATTTTATGTTTAAACAACTTTAACTATTGTTTAAATACAATATATGAATGCAATGTAAACAAATTTATTCACACTTAAAAAAAGAAATGAATTTGCATGAACTCATTTATGTACTGTGGCCAAATCATTACTTTTATTTCATTAACAGTATTTAAATGTTCGAAGTATTTGAAAGATTAGAAATAACTGTTTTATTAAAATTTATCCTGTTCATTTTACATTAGAACTATCAACGATTGCAATAAGATCTACATGAGAACAAGTACAAAAACTTATTAGATTTATAACATATTTTAACTATAGTTACTATTATATATGTGTAATTCTTAATAGTATATACACTTTTCATACAATTATGTAATTCTACCAAACTTATAAACATGTGTGCATGCATATATATTTAATTAATATATTACAAAGCTATTCTGACCCTTTTATTATGAAAGACAGTATTCATTACATTCTTTAACTAAATTTATTGTTTAATTAAGATATAAGATGTTATAAGCAATATTCAGATTCTGAATTATAAACTATGAAAATACATAGCTTTTAGAATCAATTTCAGTAGGAAAAAAATCCATCAACTTTACGAAGTGCTAATGTTACGGCTATAAATTAAATCGGTTTGAATTTCATTTATGTTAAAAATATTTTTACGCGCTTTATTTTAAAGTTATATTATTAAAAGTTTATACATAGTTTTTTTTTGTTTGATGACGTGTTTTAAAATTAATAATATATAATTATAAGAGAAAACCAATCATTATGCATTGGAGAAAGATAGATCAACTTTGTAACTTCGAGAAAAACTGAATTAATTTCAACAACTTTGGCCAAAAGTTGTCTGTGAGCTGAATTAATTAAACAACAGAATAGTATAACTAATAATCACATTTGAGCACCATCAGGGGCAATTTGCCATTGCTTGCCTTCCTTTTTTATCATAATTTATTCATGTCTCAACTTAAAATAATACATTTTATATGGCTACAAAAATTCAAAAATAAAAATAAATCCCCAAACAAAACTTATCAATTATAGATTTAACCAGAAAACTTATCTAAATTCTATTTTATGTAAATATAAAAATCTGTGCTGAAATTAGTTTTTAAGAGATGCTTTTTAGATGACTGATAAAAACATCAAATCGTGTAATAAAAAATAAAGTGATAATGAAAATTAATTTTTAGAGAATTGATGTTATAATTAATCCTTTAGAAAAAAATGCCTGTGAACAAAAAGTAGAAAACAAAAGTAAGTTATTGGGGAAAAAAACTCATTTACAACATTTAAAAAAAATCTGATTAAATTATTAAACTATTCACAAAGCATGCTAATAGCATAACTTTTTTAGAAAACTACTGCAAATACTTTATTTAAAAAAATAACAAATAAATCAATGATTTGAAAATAATGTATGTAATCGTATAAAACAAATAAAGAAAACTCTTAAAATATTCTGTAACTCAAATTTAAAATTACTAATGCAGAGTTGGACTGGATATATTACTAGAAGAGGGAATAATAGATGCAGTTAAAATCTTAAACTGGATTCCAAAAGATTGTAAAAGACCTAGAAAAAAATCACTTATGAGATGGCTGAATGAAATAAGAAAGGGTTCTGGTGTGATATAAAGAAGAAAGAGTAGAGATTAGAGAAGATGAATTGAACTTGGAGAGACCTTTATCCTGCAGTGGATCAATAATGGTTAAAAATAATAATGGTGATGATGTAGATATGCAAATATTAAAACGGAAACTGACAAGTTTTTGTGAGATAATCAATATAAATTTGCATATTAACTCTATCAAAAAATGTTTACTAATAAAATGGCAAGTTGTTCTACTATCTCAGATTTAAATAAGGCTTAATTTTCTTATAAATACTGACATTAAGTATAAAGTATAAACTCAAACCAGATGTAAACACAGAATTATTAATTTGGGTTTATACTCTCTCTCTCTATATATATATATATAAGTAATTAAGATAAAGACCACTTTTCGTTAGGCTATGAATTAATAACATTTTATACGTTTTGTAAAAATCGAGTTGCAATGATGAACATTCAAAGTGAACTCATCAGTCAATAAAAATATGGCAATAATAATTATTAAACTAATATTTAATTATTCTAAAGTTGAAGACAGAATTTATCTTCTAATAATTTGTTTAATAATTAATAATTAAACAGAAGTTAATAGTTATAAACAAGAAATTAATATAGTTTAATGTATTGAAATTAAAGGGAGAGACCCACTCTTCCTCAGACTATAAATATTTTTTTTGTCATACCTTATGACTGATCACCTATCTGGAGGGTGAATTTCTTTTTTAAATTTATTTTAAAAATGTCTTAACTTATAAAAGAAAAAAATGATTTAAAATATTAAATAATTTTTAATTTTAGAAAAAAAAAACATAAATAATTTATCAGTAGTAAAAGCATTATTTTTCCTCTTTTATTTGACAATTGACATTATAAAAAATTTATTATAAACATAAAAATAGTGATGTTTATATAAGCAAATATAATTTTATTAGTTTATCTGTGATTATTACAGTATCAACCATTCATTTAATAGCCGATAAACCTTAAGTTACGTTAATTATTCAAGTCTACACAAGTAATCTTTAAAAAAAAGACGCGCAATGAATTTCCATGTTTATGTAGTCATACGAGCATATTTATTTCTATAAACTATATTAAAATATTAATTCTAAGTTAAAGAACAGTATAGAGAACAAATTAGGTTACATGGGTAAATAAATGTGAATATATATATACATGTATGCGTGGAAGATTATTATCTAACCCAATTGAAAATGTTTCTGCATGAAATATTCATATTGGGAATTATCTATATTTTTTGCATGTTTGCAATCGTGGGTATCGGTTGCTTAAGATGAAAAGGAAGATGAATATAGGCTGAAAAATCTTACGTTTATATCCCTCTACTTTCATATATAAAAAAAATTCACTATAATAAATTATATACTGCCCTGAAAATAGATTATATCATAGTATAAAATCAACCCATCCCTCTCCTGTTAATATATTCGGATGTGTAATGGTCTGATTATATGATAGTTTAGATTGAAGTAATATGTAATTAAAATATATTTTTTTACTATTTCAATTTATTCTGAGTGCCACTGATAATCATTAGCATGCCAAGCATGGCACATGTGCCATAGGTTGCCTACCCCTGTAATATACTATAACATTAGAAGAGCACTTGATGTAATGGTGGTCCATCTATCTGCCTGGATTTGATGGGCCAGCTTAAAGATGATTTTTTTCCATAAGATTTGGACATTTTTTCTAGATATCCAACCCACAGCAACTGTCATATCTGACCTTGCCTTCTGAAGTGGACTAGTCCACATTTGTTTCTCATCTGATCAGATTGAATCGTACTGCTATTTATCAATGTGTAAACATGTGGATAACCAATTTATAAACCTGACCAAAGGATAAAACATAAGTATGGGCAATGTGTAAACATATATAAAATCCTACCATTAGTTGTGCTTTCTGAATCCAATTGCTGCCAGTAAGGGAGGGGATCTGGCAATAAATAGTCAGCCTTTTTGGAGGCAAGCCATAAGAAGAGAGAGAGAACATCTGTCTAACCTAAACAACAGTATGCACTTTTAAGAGAGTGAATGTTTGTCTACTTGAACAACTGAATATGTTCTCCATTGAAACCACTTTCAACAGTGAAGGTGTTTCGACTACATTCACTACTGATATGTCTACACAGTGAGGTAAGCTCACAATAGGACTGGAAGCTGCTACGACTATGGCAGACTTGAGGCAAGCTGTCTAGTACAGCTGGAAGAGTCATTTACCAAACTCCAGGCAAGTTATCCAGTTCAGCCAGAAGAGTTAAGACTAGAACTCACAAGGCAAGCTAATATATACAGTTGGATGTGAGTCCAGTCAATCGGCACGACCAGTTCACTATTGACTAAGTTATACATTAAATTGTAATTATTGATTATATAAGATATATATATATTTGTTCTAATAAATTATATATATTAAATTGTGAGTGTTCATATTTTTAATATTACTGTTGGTTTGAGTCGGAGCCCTGCAATTCAGCCAAACATAACAGCAGCCCTTACTAATCATCTGACAATCGGCCATTAAACTGGCAAACTACTATTTCACTATTCCTCTGGAAAAGGGAAATGTTATTTAAAGCTTTATCTTTACATACTGCAATATTATAATACCCAATGTGAATTGAGTGAAAAAGAAATTAATAAAAACTTAATAACAGGACGAATCTAAATTATCTTTTCTCATATACTCAAACATGTAAAATAATGTTTGTACTCTTACTGTTACTATCTCATTAATTTTCAGAAATACATAAATTAAAATATAGATTATTATCTCGATGGTATCTGGCATTTTTTTTTTATTACTTCTATTTTATATAAATTAAAATTCTTAAAGGATATGTCACGTTAGCATAAACATAAGAAAATGAAAATATTTTAATCTGATTAAAATTTCTAAGTAATTACTGCATATGTTAAAAATTTCATTATTTATAATGTTGCTCAAAATTTAAGATGCTAGAATAGATTACTTTTAATCAAGGGGCTAACAACTTGTCGCCAGTAATAATCAAGTCATATTTTATCATAATGATATATTGCCGAGGTACCCCAATCAGCCTTCGATCAAAAAAATTTGAATACTTTGATGGTTGTATAAATAAAACCAAAAGCTTTTTAAAAGCCATAAAAAACACTAAACTCACTAAATTAAAGGATTATTTACACTAGATTCGCAAAATTAAAGGGTTATTTTAAAAAAACTTTTGAATTAAAAGCCAAAATGTATATAAAGAGAGCGAAGCTTTTAGCCATTGCGAATAACATAAATTAGAAAAAACAAACACATTAAAATGTTTCAGGTTCTAATAACTTTTATTAAATCAATACTCTACTAAACTGAATCTACCGTCGTTCTTTTGAGCAAAAATAAATATTTAAAACTAGCTTCCAAAGTTCAATTTAATTTCTAACTTATATCAACATTAATCTAGATATTTACAGCAGTTTTCCGAAACTTCATTAATTCTGTTAGCGTTAATTTATTACTAATTGAAAGTCCAATCTAACATATGACTTCCAAAAACAAATACAAAATTATTAAATGTTTCTATCTCTTAAATAGAACAATTTGGAGACTTCTCGATAATTTAATCGTAGGATGGTTTGTACGAGCATTTCATTATAACCTTTTATAGCCATATTGATTTTTTCTTCCTATTTAACCGACATAAGCAATTTACTTTAGAAGTGAATTAAACTTTGAAAAATAACAAATAGCGAACGACAAAATTATTATTTAGATTGGAAAGAGGCAGTTAAATAAAGATATAGGTAGTTCAAAAGAAATCAATATTTCCCTTTCAAATGAAAAGAGTTTATTTAAATTAAAAATATAATATATACAATAACTAAACTAAAGTTTAAGATTTGTTATGTTTAAGAAATACTGCAATATATATTATAAATAATTATTATTTATCCAATATATAAAACAATGCAAAAATCGTGTTGAGTTACTTACTACTCGGCGGTTCATAAGAAGATTGAGCGAGTAGTGTCAGAAATGGAATTCCGATTCAAGGATTTTGAGCTTAAGAGTCTATTATTCTATTACTACACCAAACCCCACGAAGGACTATGCAATCTTTAAATTGATTGTTAACATGCAGATTATAATTATGATAAAATGATTAAAATGGTAAAAACGATTCATAAAATTTAAAACAAACTTAGAACGAAACTAAACCTGAAGAATTAAATGTTAAAAATATTAGTCAACTCATTGCAGGATAAAATTGATAAAATCAATGCTGTAATAGATAATGTTAGGAGAATATCAATCCATTCGATGAAACTGCTTAGAAGTACTAAGACTGAAAATTACAAATAAAGTTATCATAGTTTTGTGAATCTTTACTCAATTACCCAGAAAACTTTTAGAATAGATTTAATTATAGAAATAGACTGGGAGACTCGTATTAGAAATTGATTTAAAGAGGTATAAAAATAATATATACAGCCAACTTATGGGTATAACTTTGCCAAGTCAGTCAGAAGATGGGATAAGGAGGCTAATTTAAGAAAATAGATTAATAAATGATAATGCTTCCCAGTTCAAGAGGCAAAGATTCTTATCAAAACTCAACTGGTCTCACATCAAAACTAAACTGCCACTTTTAATTTTTGAATATCACATGACCTCTGGGATCATTTAACCACTCCATTACTTTTTATGTTCATTAAGGTTAGCATAAGCTGTTCTCATGAAACATGACAATAGAATTGTTGAATCAATAGCTACAAATTTGTGGATTGATGTTTAGCTGAATAAATTTTTTTTTTAAAAATGTCTGCTTAAATAATTGATATATTTATAAAATGTTGTAAATAAAATTATTATGTTTGTGTATGTGTATATTAGTTAGACAGAAATTTAATAAAAACTTCACTGAAGTAACATTCTAGAATATTAACATATGCACTTATCCCAGCAAATCTAAATTCATTATACTGATCATATGAATTGCAAATAAAAACTTCAACATATCAGGTAAAACAACTTTAGGAGTAGACACCATAGAATGTGACTGGAACAATGCAGAGATTGTACAAAAATTGCAAGCTTTATATTCAAAAAGGTTTATACATTAGAACAAACAGAAAGCCGATAAATGCAATGTTCAAATTATACACTTATTATAATTTAGTTCTCTAATTGTTAAGTTTATCCTCTGTATTGATTGTTTATTTAAATACAATATAGGTGGGTGTTTATCTGCTGACATTAACAAGATTAACATTGTGAAGAGTTTGATAGAGTATCTTAATATTGAAAGAAAATATGCCTATATGTTGGAAAATTAAAAAATTTTAATAGATGTGTTTTACCACATCTTATTTATGAATCTGAGGCTTGGACATTTAATAGCTAGAAACATCATATTATTCAATGAAACATGAAGAGATAAATGTTGAAGTAACAAGAAAAGTGTGAAAATGAAATACATGGGTAAGAGAACAAGCAACTATCTCTGACATAATTGAAACAAATAAAATACTGAAATGGAGCTGAGCTGGACATATTTCCAGAAAAGTTGATAATAGAGACAGTTTTAAATTGGTTTGCAAAAGATTATTAAAGACCTAGAAAGGGATTAAAAACAAGATGAGTGGATAAAATAAGAAAATTTTACAGTATGTTGTGGAGAAAACAAGCTAGAAACTTAAAGAAAATTGATTAATGTTTGGATAGATTTTCATCCTGCAGTAAATATCCTACATACTAAGGAACCTTCATTGATTGTATTTTCCAAATTCTTTTCTTGGAAAAAAAATATGTTAAGCAGTGTTATATATGTATGTATTAAATTCTCTAGCTGAATACAAATTGAATAAAATTAATGGAGTCTTTAATAAAGTAAAAACACTTGATTAACATTAAACTCAATTGATTAGTTTATTTAGTTAGCAGATAACTTTAAACCATATTTGAAATTAAGAATAGTGCTGTTATTGAATAGTGATTGGCAATCATTAACTTTACATCTAGCAGTGATGTGATCAAGATCTGATCTAGATGACATTCTATGATATGAGCTATCATCAAAGTTGACAGCTGGTTTTCTGATATAAGTAATCCATGCTATTGTTCTTTAAGTGCTAAAAGGATGATCATTTTCCAACATACAGAAATATAGTAATGAAATACCAAACTCTTCTAACATATAATATAATATCTACAAAAAAAATCAGATGTTTTTAGATCTTTACCCTTAAAAGTTAATACTCACAAAATTCTCTTCACTAGCATTCACTCCTAAATAAATATGGCTATTATAGCTTCAGAAGAATAAAAAAATCAGTAAAATAAAATAAACAGTAAAAATAAATTTTGTAATTAACTGTACATCCCAGTCTATAAAACATAAATATAACTCATATATCATACATTGGTCCTGTAGAGTGTTTATTTAATATTTTGTGATACTATATTTTAATAATTTCAACACTGAGCTGTACTTTTGGAAATACTTTGCATTTCATTTTCTATTTTCAGTCAGTCTTTCCAATGAAAGCAATCAATGTTGCCCCTTTTTAGAATGTCTTTGAGAACATAACATCAATTTTCTTCTCCTACAAACAATTATACTCAAGTTTACTAAGAATACTTTTTTAGGAAGTCTGTTACTGTTCATGCTTAGGCAAACAAATATATATTTTACAATAGGGGACTCTCTATAATCTCTTCCAATAAACTAAAGAACATATTGAACTGCTATATGATAGTACTGTAAAAAAATTTCTATTAATGTTTGATTTGTTGGTTGCAAATCAATTAATTATTTTGATAGCCTTTTAGGTATTAATCTGATGGATAAGATGTTGAGATATCCTTGAACAATTTACTGTTTTGTTTATAACATTTAACAACCAACAGTTGTGGCTATGATTTCAAATTCTTCAATATAGATATTATTATTGGTTCCATGATCTCAGCATAAATATTTTTTGGATATTATGGTGTATTCTTAATTGAATTTTTTAAATATTATTATGTTGCATTGATAAAATCCTCAAGTCTCACTTTTATATAATAAATTAGGAAAAGTAATATCCCTATAAAAGTTTTCTTAATTGTTACAGATATATCATTATAATGAAATAGTCCTATCTTTTAATCTATTTGTCGCATCTTAATATCTAAATCTAATTGAAATATTAAAATTGATTTACATTCTTAAATTGATAATATCCAATTAAAAGTTGCTAAAGATTTTTTCCATCACTGACTGATAAAGCATTTGAGTTGTTTGAATATTAATTATTAAATCAGATTGTATTCAAAATATTAAGAACATTATGAAGATCATTAGAAGAATGATATAATCATCAACATATTGTAAATCTGGATGTCAACTTTTAATTAGTTTAAATTAAAAACTTTCTATTATAAAATTCATATAACTTCTTGATACCTACTTTATAAAGTTATCTATAAACTGTTCAAAAGTTCATTATTATAAAAATGAAAGAATAACTTTGAGAAAATTCACATTTTTATTTAATACTAGATTTTATTGTAAATGCAGGTTGTTGTTTTTACCGCAATTTATAAAGATATATAAACTTTGATAGATAATATCACATATTACCAATTCTCTGGCCCAAATCAATAAAAGCAACATATAAATTGAATTTTCACTTCATTTTTTTTGCACTGTTTATAATGCTTCTTGTTTGTCAAAAACTAAAGTGAATTTCTGTCATCATTCATCTATAACTGAAGCAATCTATTCAGTAAAATGGTTTAAAGCACTTTGCTGTAATGATCAACAATATACATGAAAGGTATCAAAAAGCCTTTTCTCTTTTTATTTTTATAAATTGGAATAATGGAAACATTTTTAAAATAGATGGGCACAATTTTATAGTTTACATATTTTTAAAAATTTCAATAGTTTTGAAACTAACATATCCCTATCATAATTTAAACAATTTATTATTCCTCTAAGCATGTTAATCAAGTTTTCTACTATTCGTTAATGTTAGAAAATATGTCAGATAACTATAGATTCTGAATGCATGTTTTATCTTAACTAACATATTGTTCTGAAAATTAAATTATTCATTTTCAGTTTCACATGAGTGTTGCTTCGATCAGGGAGGATCAGTAGTTTATAAATACATACATATAGTTATTATGGTATATTACATTAAACAAAAGACAAATCCATATAGATATGTCACAGCTCCTAAATTCCTTCTTAAAATCATTCTACAGTTTTTTCTTTCTTTTTCTTTTAATCCATCTTTTGTTGATAATTTTTTAATAATATATATATTACTTATCATATAATATCTACAAAATCGATTCAAATTCCTGATATCAAAGTTTAACATTATTTTGATATGTATTTATTTTTACATAGCTTCCCTTAGTATATTATGCGATTGGAATTTTTTTTATGTATTTGGAGAAATATTCGTTTTTGTCCTCCAATTCGTGTAGAACTTTGATATTGGTTGACAGAAAATTGACTGATTTTATAAATATATTGATAAGTAATTTCTTTTTATAGATTTTAATTAGTTTTATACATTTAGAATATTTATATAAAGTTCAAATTTTTTTTTAGACTTTTCGTATATATGAAAATAGGCGAGAGACTATTTATTCAATAATAAATCACTAAATGGATTTTCATTATTATACTGATTTGCAACATTGTTGAGTTTCAATAAACAATTCATTTATTTTCTTAGTGTCGTCATAATATTGTGACTGTTTATTTATTCTTATATATGAAAAATATCTGAAAAAAAAAAAAAAATTAATATTGTTAACTCATGAAAATATTCATGTCACATATATAACCTGTAATTTTAAAATAGTGTTTGCAATTCCACTGTATAATAAATTGTTTTAATTTGAATTATAAGGAAAAAACCATACACAAAATATATATGACAATGTATGTAAAACAGAATGGTAGTGTATCTACCTACCATGAAGATAACGTAGGTTCAAATTCAAATCAAGTAAACTTGAACTTTTTTTAACAGGTTTGGCACGTTTTTATTTAAATAACTGATTAATGAGCAACCAGATATTCGTTCAATTTTAATAAATGGTTATCTAGTTTTTCTTAATTATATAGGAAAACAAGAATGAAAAAATATCCAAACTGTTATATCTGTTAAATGATAACCCTGATAAGTATTGCCTTCTTAACTTCTCTTCTATGAAGAGCTATTAGAAAAACTTTTGGTTTTCAGTGGGTTATTTAAAGACTTGGGTCTATATTTTACTGTACTATACTTGTATTAAATATTGGTGATCTAATTTGGCACTATGTATAGCCAGAGTATTCCAACTGAAAGTGCAATCAATGGGTGCATTGCATTCAATGTAAAGGTTTTTAAATTATATGATTCGTGTATGGCAAATCTAAACCAAAAATTATAAAAGATTTGTTTTTTATTATTAATAACTGAGCTGTATACATAATTATGTTATAAGACCCTTCATAAATAAAAGCACCAAAGTAAAAAATAGCCAAAACATAATCAAAAATAATTGTTATTTATATCTAAATTTGAAATGATAAAATCTTGAGCATTTCACATTTAACAACCCACATAACCAATTCGGATACATTTAGATTTAGCTTAAAAAAATTGACTTAATTTTATTTATTTTTTTCACAACAAGTTAAGTGTTCTACTAAGACAGAAATTTAATTCTAAGTTTTACTGTGTTAATATAAAATAAAATTCTAGTTCATACAAGAATGGGATAAATTGCATATAAAATGACTGGCTTATTTTTAACATTTACAGTTGGTCGATAATTTTATATTAAAAAACCACTTCTCATAAATGCCTGTGGTGCAGTAATGACAGGATATGATAGAATTGCTACAAGATTTGACACAACATAACCTTTTCTGAGAATAATAAAATGTGGTGGCACTATGTCCTGTAATCTGTGACTTTGATTTAACCAATATGGACATATGGAAAAGTGATATAGAACATGTTGAGTACTGTGGAAGATGAGCATATCAGAGTGACAAATGTTCTCTATTTTGCAGGTCAAGATGTTATACAGCTTACAAATAGATTTGTTGGTCCCATATGTCAATAGGAACTTCCATACAAAGAAGTTGCAGAAATTTTAAATACATATTTCATTCTAAAAGTATCAAAATGGGTAGCTTGGCTGAGGTTGAGAAACCGAAAACGACTACCACAAGAAAAATATGGGAACTATGATTTAGCTCTAAGAGAGCTGGCTAAACACTGTGATTTTGCTCCAGAAATTAATTACATATTTGGAACAACATATATATGTCATAGAGGATGATAATTGCTCAGCAATCCTGACCTAAGTTATAAGCTGTGGTGTATGTTATTGCACAAGAAGCTTTACAAAATTACACTTTGGATTTTATACAGCCACAACAGTTGAGGAAAATTCTGCTAATAAATCAAAAAGTAGCAAAACTTATTATATAGCCTTATAATGATGGAAAAGAGTGAAAGTGCTATTGTTGAAGTAAACCCCATATTTTAAAAATAAATGTAACCACAGACATAAAAATTGTAGAAACTGTGACAAAAAAAGGTCATTTAGCAGTGGTCTGTCATTTTAGAAAGGGCAGAGCTACTAATTTTGTGAATGTGAACTATAAATCTCAAGAAAGAGAAAATTATAAGAATATTAGCATAAAAAGACTGAATGATAGATAAATTGACTACATATGTTTAGATGCAATTATTTGCGGTCAAACAGTAAAAATCGAAGTGGACAGTGAAAGATCTGTTATGATATCATTCAGAGATCAGATAAAAATTAACAGAAAATGTAAAAGGAATCTAAGACTTCAAGATACAGCAGTGATAACTATAAATTTAAATAGCAATTAAATTAATATCCGAGGAAAAGTGACAGTGACTGTAAAATTAATTTCTAATGTGAAATGGCTGTCACTTTATGTAGTAAATAAAATTTTCAGTTCATTGCTAGGAAAAATTGGTTCAGACCACTGGGAATTACATAAATGTAAATAATAAGTTGTTAAACTCCAGAACTTTAAATACTGATAGTGCGGTTATAGCAAATTGGGTGTAGGAAAAAACTAGAACTTCTCGGACTCAATTAGCAAAGCTGGTACCACCTACTTATAAAAATGAAGTTCAAAATTGGGACAAGTTCCTAATAGAAGAAAAAACGTGGATATGCGACTTACTTAATTGTAAATGGACACCAGGCACAATAATGAAAGTAATATTGAAGGATATAAGAATAATAAAACTACAGAATGGGTGGGAGTTGAAATGACATGTTAAACACCTTCGCCGTGGTAATGAGGATAGTTTGCCAGATATTCACCTCAATAAATATTTAGAGAAAGAATTAGAGAAAAAAGATTTTTTATTGGAGAATTTAATTACTGATTCAGACCAAATTAAATTAATTGATGATAAACAAATGTTTGTACGGGAGGAAAATGAAGGCGGAATTATTTCAAAAGACGAAGAAAAAGTTATTCCCAAAAACTCCGCGTAAACATAAATAAACTACCTGATAAGTTAAAGATATAGTAATAAATTAAGTCAGTATTTCTAGAATAGGGGGAGGAGTGAAATGTCCGAGCATATAAAACTATATATATAAATAAAAGATTATTTATTTTTGTGAATACGCACGGATTTCTTCACTTTAATAACATTCCCTTTATTGGAGAAATTTACTCTAGAAATTCGATGGAGAAATCGTCCCAAAATTATAGATTAAATTAGAATACAATTTGTATGCAAATAAAGCTAGCTATATACAAATTAGATTGTATGTAAAATACCCCCTGTTGTAAATGAAAGAGAGAGGAAGCAGCTAATTTGTTTAGACTGGAATAAAGTTAGTGTTGAATTAAAATGATAACAGATCAGTAGTAAAGAATTATCAATGGTAGACCAGTAGATGAATATAGTAGTGATCAACGTCTAAAATGAAAGAGTTGCAAGTAAGAAGCAGTTACTTATTTGTGTATTGAAAAGGTTATTACCAGCAGAGAGTAATTAACTGAAGCTTAACCAAACTGCAAGAGACAAGTTGAAAATAGAGATGATTGATATATAACGTATAAATTATGTGTGCCGAAGTAAGAACTGGTATTGCGAACTTTAATAGATTTATTTATACGTGAAATTAGATATGTTTATTTTTGTTTTTATGAGACATTTGATTGGAAAGCACAAATAATTAATAACTGGATTACTCCTGGTGTGGAAGAAGCCTATTTTCACCTGAGAAAAATACACAGCCTATGAATATTAATGGACTTTTACCTTTTTATGTTGTTTTTACCACATTATTATTTGTTATTAAATAAATCTTGTTATATATACATTTTTTAAAGTAAATTATTTATTTATTTAGCTCTCTGAATGGTCTTTAGAGATCCTCAGAACACAGAAGTCTGATTTCAACTCTTCCGTTTTATCTAAAATAATAGTTGGTCAGTTACCTATAAAAATAAAAATGTGTATATTTTAATTAGATTTTTAATCATCTTGGATAGAAATCAAAACAATTTTTGTTGTTCCTTTTTGCCTCGTATTTCTAATAAATGTGGAAAGACTCCCGTTTATTTTACATTATGCTGCGATAGCTATGGCTCTCATCAGTGAGGAGCTAGGATATAAGATTCAAAATATTAACTCAAGCCAAGCATTTATCTAATTCTTAAATATTAAGAAAAAGATCCAAATCTTCAGCCCTCCATGTCTTCAAACTCAGCCTTAAAAAAAATAAAAAAAACCCCCAAATAGAAATAATACCAACCCCCATACAAAAAAATAAAAAAATCAGTCATATATCACATGACCTATATAGCTTGTAATACCAATATGTAATATATAAAGAGCCTGCTACTAGCTCTAAACAAGCAATTAAGCTTGTTTAGAGCTAGTATCTTCTATGTTTTGTAAAATATAATTATAAAACTTTAAATGAAGAACTTACTACTTTGAATATATACGTTATATTTTCAATGCAATGCTTTATATCTATTAAGGTTAAATTTGTATAGGTTAATCTATCGATTAGCAGTGCTTTTATTGCGCCAATTTTTTTTTTTTTTAATATTTGCAAGTAGTAAATTTACATAAATTTGATTCTTATATGTTACTACAAATAATTACAGCTCGGAAAACTTTTTTTTCGATCATCGTATGATGATTAAACTGACCAATAGCTAACCTTTGACGGATTAGTATAAAGTCATAATGGTCATTTATAAGACACATGTATGAATCAAACCCGTTTTCATTAATTTTCCCCCATTTCTCAAAAAAATTATGAATTGATCATAAAGAACTAAATGATGTTAAAATATTTCTTACACTCAACATCTATATCGTATTCATGAGTAAAATATAGTTAAAAACTGTTTTAACTGCGGGGGAAACAAGAGCAACTCTATAAATATATTAGATTTTGAATTAATATTCTATTTTTTACTTTTTAACAGTATTTGTTCCACATAAACAACATATATATATAACATGTATAAACTAAAATTTATATTTGTAGTATTTTTTCTCTATTTGCTATATAGTAAAATTCTGTCTTATTTCAGAATATCAAAAATATTCTAGTATAATTTTTATCAGACTATCTCCATCGATTAATATTAGGAATGTTAATCATAATACAAATCTTTTTGCAAAAATAGACTTTTAATGCTGGGTTATTTTATAGAAATGTTTCTTCAGAAACGTTATTATTCTTTCTTGCTTTAATTGAATTCAACTTTTATACTCGTTTATCGTTTAATTTCTTTTACGAAAAAAAAAAAAAAGATCAAAAAATTTAAAAGACCTCCATTAAGAAAATTTATAATCGGATGATTTTTTGCTAAATCATCCGATTTACAATCTAAAGAATATTTTTCAAAGGTAATCAGAGTAATTAATTTTATTTTATTATAAAAACGGCCAAAAACGTAATCGCTTTTATTTTTCCTTATATATATATTGCATATTGTCAAAATCAGTGAGTTGATAGACTGATAATAAATAAAGAAATTCTTTGTTCGCTTTCTTAGCTTTTCAACATGAAAAAATTCTAGCCTAGTCATTTGAACACACATAATCGTTGAGGTTATTGTTAAAATAAATTGCAGTAGTATGGCTTAATACCATAAAGATTACAGGGACTGCAATGTAAAAAGAGAGAAAGATAACAATGACAACAAAAAACATATTCACATGGAATATTAAGTTAAAAATTAAATGACTAATAGTGAGCAGTAAATATCTTATATATCTTCATGCCACAGTATATATATATATGTTATGTATAAAACTGAATTTTTTTTTAATTCTAAACAGACTTGGAATTTCTTATTGAGTTATATTTCCAAATATTGTTTATGTCAATGTAACTTTCTCCTATGTCAGATTTATCTTGCAAATGTAAAATGAATATGTACATATTCTTTCTCTATATTTTCTGATGTATTAATTAAGGCAAATTTTCATATATACTTACATGTAAATACAGCTGCATTTAGTACAGTAAACCAAAAACTAATAAGTAAAACCTTATAAGGTCGTCCTTTAATATAAATGTTGCTGGAAAAGCTTATCATTCTCATAATTATATATAGTTAGACTACTGATATATATATATATATTGTGCCATTACAATTTAGTCACTAACTAAATTTATAGTAATGTGCATGTAGGAAAATGTAAAACAAAACATCATCACATTTTTATCTAAAAAGGAAGCTGTAGGGCATCCAAGTTTAAACCCTACCAGATCCAGTTCTAAAAGCTTTAAACAGAAAGAGCGTGGGTCAACAATTATATTCTTTATTTGTTTGTGTGTTGATAGAAAGGTAATACACACATTTAAACTATTCAATATTAAATTTTTCTGTTAAAAAGCAAAGTTATAATGCATACGTATAGGCAGTGTATGTGCAAGCTATTGAATTGTTTTATATTTCAGATATTTAACTTTCTTTAAAACTAACCTATGCTTGATCAATTTTAAAATCTTATTCTGTTTCTATTTTTGCTTTTCTGTAATTGTAATTGGGATTTAAAAGTTACAGATTTAATTTTAGGTATTAGGGTTATAATTACTAAGCTAGCAATTGTATTATTTAATGTCAGTTTATGAATGATTTGAAATGATAAAGTATGTGTGTACATTACATACAGAAATTTACATTTATTAAATATATTGAAGGGAAGGGTTAAATCTGTTGAATCAGATATCTATTTTTGTAGCAATTTTGTTTTTGTAAATGATTGTTTGTCATTTTGGGAGCTTAAGCTTGGTGGGAACTCTAATTTTGAAATTGTCTCATCTCAAGATTAGAGAAAAGAAACTCCAATTTTAGATATTACAGATATACGTGAAAAAGAAAAAAGGATGAAGTCTATTTTTTTTAAGACAAAAGTGTCTGAAAACCAGGTGTGTGATTTTTTTGGGTTGGTCAAAAATAGCAATTCACACTATCACTCTAATTGGGTGAGTTGACTCAAAAATCAGATATAAAAGCAGTCTGGAAAATCAGTTGAGTTATTAGATTATTGTTATTATAATATTTGTGATAGAGACTTTTTAAAAAATTATTGAAACTAAAGCAGACAAACCATTTTTAGTTCTGCTAGATAGTTTTTTTTTTAAATCATTTTTTATGAAGTTTTGAATGTTGAAAATATAAGAAATGATGGGGTAGAAAAATTATATATGTGTCCCATCAAGACCTGACCATCGTGGAGCTGCAGATCATATAGGAAAGAAAAGATGTCTTGTCTAAAAAATAATGTTCTACACCTTTCAACTGACCAGAGAAATAAGATGTTTTTTAAATAGAAAGAAGAAAACATCCACCTGCATTCGAAGGAGATCAGAAAGATGAATTAATCTAATGATAAATATTAATCATCAAGTCCAATTAATTGTTCCAGCAACTGAGTTTAAAATCCAGGAAATTTATAAATGTGAAAACAACTGCTATATTTCATCCACTAAAAGAATCATGCTTGACAGGAAGAGAAGAAAAATTAATATAAAGATTTCCAAATTGTCCACTAAAGCAACTAACCTCAATAGGATCATCATCATCAAATAATTATACACTTTAAGAAAGAGATTATTCGAAAGAAGCATGGAAATTGTTGCTGCCAAAGATAGACATTAAACAAGAGAAATTTGATTCATTAGAAGTCGCTACAAAGAACTGGTAGTATAAAAAATTTTTTTTGATATATTTTCTTTATGATAGCAGAGTCTTAATAAAATTTTAGCAATAAAGTGGTATATTTTATTTAAAGAACTTTTAAAGACTATTCAGATCGATTAAAACCAAGAATGTCTTACAAATAATAACTTTGAGCTTCATAAATGATCTTGAATGTATCAAAATTATTTGTTCATTAATTTACAGTTATGAAATATTAATGTGTAAGATAAGTTTTGTATTATTATTTTGGTTTTAAATAATATTTTGTTATTATGGGATAAAACACACACCTATATAATAATATTTTTACATGTGCATAATTGTGTGCGAATGTGAAGTAATAAGCAGTGTTAAAATATTAAATTATTTTGTTTTAAGAAAGTATAGCATTTCAGCTTAGAAGGGAGGGGGAGAAAATAATTTAAAACTTGTTTCTAAAACTTGCTCTTTCCAATTTTACTAACATTTATTTTTGTCATTCTACTTACATGTTAGATTTATAAAGTATGTGTGCCAATGAGCGAATATTTTTTTTTATGAAATACTTTTCTTGTGGATGGAACATTTTAACAAATCGGTTACCCAATTTAATACAATATACTTTTGAAATACATTTACGGGAAAGGGGGAAGAATTTAAAATTTAATGTTATGATTTTAAAACAGTCGATTATGATTATTGTTGTTATTGTTAATATAAATTTTCATGTAAATATAGAAAACTTTATGTATATGTTAGAAATGCAGTAATAAATATTAGTTTATGTTATTAAACGAGGCGTATATAGTTCATTAAGAGTAGTCTTTATCAAGTGTGATCATTCATCATCAATGGTTGAATATTAGTTGTTTAAGATATGATTAAATATGCTAAGATTAACAGTAATCATGAATTTCTTTATAACAATTAGGTTTTATGATTAAGCTTAGTCCTAAAGCTGTGGTTGAAACCATTGTCATTATCATTGTCATTGTCATCATCATCACCATCACATTTTAATTAATGAGTTGTTTAAATGTTCAAAGGCCATAAATAAATATTGATTTCATAATATTTAGTGATTTCTTCGTAATATTATAGCCACCATTCCATCTATTTCATGCAAGGATGAGTGAATTGCCATCCTAAATGAATAGTAATCTGAGCTAGTAAAACTTATAAAAAAATATTGAAACACATTCATTATGCTAAGATCTGAGAAATGATTTGTGTCTAATGAATTCCACTTTAGTTTAAAGATGTTTTATGTTTACTTAAATATTAGTGCATACAGTGCTATGGGTTTAAAATCAAAATCATACATTTTGTAAGAAATAAGGTACCAAAAGTGATTCAAACCTGGTACATGTGAAAGGTTATTAAATATAACTGTGTCTAGATTCAAATAATGTAGTGGCACCCTGATAGACCCTATTCACTTGTTGTTCACTTAGACATGCACTTAACCTCAAACCAAGAAATGAAAGTGAGTGAAATCTACAGTTGGATATACCCGAGTTATAGTAGTCATTGTTAATAATTTGTTTATAATTATTGATATTGTGATATCTTGAGAAATCTAATTCTAGAAATATGTTTCATTTAATCCAATGACCCTTAATATGATTGATAACTCAGTCTGACCTTTTTGTTTAATAGCCACTACTCAGGTATTCTTCTCATAATTTAATTTAAGCTACAATGCTTTTCCTTTATTAAGCTAAATATTTATATTTGAATCTTTTCTTAATTATTTAATACATTTGGATCATTTCATCATCTTTATTAAGTTAAAATGAATACTTGAATATTTGAGATGTTAATAATATTTGGATTTTGACAAATCCAATGATATTTTAATATACAATTGAATTTCTCTTTAATATGTTACAATGGACCTTTTGAGTTCCTTTAATTTAGGTTACAATATATATATATATATATATATATATATATATATATATGCAGTTTGAATGGAAGCAAACTACCTTTCACACATGCATTATGAATAGTTAGCATTTCCCATCAGTACATGTATGAAAGGTAGTTTTCTTCCATATAAATTGCATATATATCTAAAAACACTATGATATTAAATATATATGGTAATCAGTTGGGTTACACAGCACATAATGATATAGTGTGTGTGTGCATATATATATAATAAAGGAAAAGTAGAAATAAATACAGTCATAAAAATTTTGTAGATATTTTTCTACATTTCCCGAAATAATAATGACTGTAAAGAGTTAAATAACTCTGATTTAAAATAAAATTTTATTACAAATTAAACTTTTAAAAAAGGTCTGAATAAATATAAATATTTATTATTATTATTATTATTATTATTATTATTATTATTATTATTATTATTATTATTATTATTATTATTATTATTATTATTATTATTATTATTATTATTATTATTATTATTATTATTATTATTATTATTATTATTATTATTATTATTATTATTATTATTATTATTATTATTATTATTATTATTATTATTATTATTATTATTATTATTATTATTATTATTATTATTATTATGATGATGATGATGATGATGATGATGATGATGATGATGATGATGATGATGATGATGAAATTTAAAAACAAGTATGGTATTTTTGAAATTTTTTAATTAATTGAACAAAATTTCTATCTATTAGAAATTCCCTAAATAAAAACATGTATATCACATTTTGTCAAAAATTTCAAGCTTGTTTTCAAAAGCGATTAGAGAGATAAAAAAAACCAATTCTCTTTTCAATTAAGCTGTTGTTATCACCCAGATGATTCTATAAAAGGGTTGATAAAAATATCAGCTTCATTCTGGATAGTGATTTTTGAAAGGAGCAGTTGACATCATGTAGCTAATTACAAAGTTGGTTATAATATTTTGTTGCAGCTTGATGAAGTTTGCAGCAGTTGGTGTTAGCTAGACAGAGAGATGACTGGCAGATTTATACAGAGCTCCCATGAGATGCAGCTTCAGCAGCAGTCTATTGATTCGTTATAGTGGAGTTTGCATTCACTTAGAGGAAATGGGTCATCTTCCAGTAGAAATATTATTAAGGAGATTTCTAAATATAAAATAAAAACTAATAAATATGATCAGTCATGGAATTATGCTATTTCTGAATTTAAAAATCTTCTTAGAACTATGTTTGAAAGAAGACAAAGGTTTACGTATGTGTTTTATTAAAAAAGATGCATATAATGATAAAATTGAAACACAAATGAGTAAATTGGGATTTGATATCATTGATAGTTATAACATGGAGGGACAACATGTGAAATTTATCAATAGTATTTTAAAGAAGGCTAAAAGTCATTTTATAGATAATTGTACATATTATGAGATATATCCATCTACATCTATATGCCCAAGAATATTTGCTAACATTAAACTTCAAAAAGTAGGAAATCCTCTTAGATTGATGATTGATTTTGGTGGATCATTTATGTATAAAACAGCTAAATATATTGGTAAATTGTTGGAAGATATGTTGGGTTTTTGGAAGATATACAATTGCATCTTCTTATGAATTTATTGATAAAATTAAAAATATAAAAATAAATGATAATGATCTATTAGCTTCATTGGATGTAACAGAATTATATGGATCAATTGATCATCTTGAATCTATAAATTTAATTGAAATTGAACTAATTAATATGGCTGTAAATAAATATTTAATAAATTTTATTATTGAATCACTAAAATTTATAAGTGATAATATTATTGCAACATATAATGATAGGTTTTATAAAATGGATAAAGGATGGCCAATGGGATTACCTATGGTAGTACAAATTTGTAATTTTACATTGTCAAAATATGAAGATATTATATTTAACTCTTATAATTTTGAAGATATTAAAATTTATACTAGATATGTTGATGATGTTTTTGTTTGTGGTTCTAAAGACGGTATTGATGTTCTTTTATATAAACTGAATAATTTAAACAATTTAAAATGGACTATTGAGAATGAACAAAATGGAAAAATAAAATTTTTGGATTTACAAATATTTAGACATGCTGCTGGTATAAATTATAAATTAATTTTTAAACCTATTGGAGAAAAAGAATATATTCATTTTAAATCATGTGTTCCAATGATACATAAAATGACAAGTCTGAAATCATTTTTGCATCACAATGATAAATTATGTAAATATAAGAGTGATAAAATTTTAAATATTGAACTCTTTGCTAATAAACTTTTAAAGGTTGGTTATGATAAAAACCAAATCTTGCATACAATAAATTCATAATAATAAAAAAAGTGTTTGCAGTGTTACTTTAGATAATAAAAAATGGATATCTACACCATTTATAAATAACATGCAATCTAAATTAATTAAGAATATATTTAAAGAAAAGTATAATATTTCATTTTGTGTTCCTCCAAATGTTAATCGATTGATTAATAATTCTAAGAGTATAATTCCTAAATTGCAAAGAAGTAATATAATTTATCAAATTTCATGTGGATGTCAGAAATTTTACATCGGTGAATTGAGATGTTCTGTGGAAAAAAGATTGAAGGAGCATCAATTATTATATAATCGGATTAAAAATAATGTAAATAGTCAATTTAATACAGCTTCAGTATTCTTTGACCATGAAAAAACTTGTAATTATAAGTTTACATTTAATAGTAATGAAATAAAAATATTAATGGAAGAAAGAAATCATAAAAAGAGGAAAATTAAAGAGGCAATATTAATTGATAAATATAAGAACGATGTTATTAATAGGCAAATTGCAAATATGGCCATACACAGCTTATGGAAATATACATAACATTAAGTTTAAAAATTTGCAATTCAATTAAAGCTGATGAGGATTACCACATAATCGAAAGCGCTACAAAAGAATTTAGACTATAATATTGTATTTACCGTTAATTTTTTTTTGTTATATATATATATATATATGTGTGTGTGTTTGTGTGTGCATGTGAATATTAGTGGTGTAGCTAATGCAATTATATATATATTAGGTTTATTGGGTACATAAAATATAGTAAGATCTATTATTATATGAATGTGTCTATATATATTTAGATTAAATTTATTTAACCTGCATACTGTAATTTAACGTTGAACCTGATGTGATGAGCACCCATTATCATCAACCTCACTTACTATATCAAATTTAATTATCTAATGAATATAATGAGGAATGAGGGATCAGCAAGAAATACAAATTATAATAGTTATCGGCATTACAAAAAATAATAATCATTCATCATTATGAATGATCAACAATAAAAAATCAACAGTGAATCTTGTAACGGGATTTGAAAATGGTCCACTATAGATCAGACTAATTATTTAGTCACTGCCAAACTTGGAGCAGATTGTGTAAACAATACTTATTGATGCACAGACAAGTGCTAATCTATCAGAATATAAAAAGAAAATCAAATAATGCAGTGATACAGAAACATGCTTACCATCATCAGTTTTCTGGTCACTTAGTACCATTATTATACTGGCCAATTATAAACTTAATTTCTAATTTAAAAAATAAAATGTAGTGCATGAACTTTAAAGGACATCCTTTTTACCAACCAGGATCATCTGTCCATTACATTAAACATAAATCCCAATTCATATAACTGATCATTATATATGAATCCAGATAGGATAGCAAGAGCTCTATAACTGATACTGTGAGCAAGAGATAATACTAACATACAATATTCTAAATCTATTTTAGGATTAAATAAATTCACTTGAATAACTTAATGAAATATAAATTTAATATTTATTTTTATTTATATATTTTATTGTAGTTTGATAATTATGACTGACCTATTATTTTTATTAAAATTTTAAACTCTCCTGAATAATTTTCTCTTATATTATTATTATACTGAAATATAAATTTATTAATTAGAAACAATAACAATAAAATGAAATTAAGGTCTTTTGAATACACTATAAATATAAATGCATCATTCTAAGTTTAATTAAAATAATACAAAATGTATGCTATCACATTATAATTTATAGATATTTCTATATATTTACGTAAACATACCTGTATATGTGCTGTATAATAATATAAAATTTATATATTCGAATTGTCATAGACTAATAAAAAATAAATTAAAAATTTATTTTTAGTAATACATACATGATTAATTTTACCATACATGTGGGTACCCATTGAAATGTGGATACACACTGGCATTTATATCCTAGCGTATTTAATTTGTCAAATAAAATAAAACTTATTTCAATATATGAATTTTTTCTACAGTACAGGCTTTTTCATACCTGCACTTCAATATGTAATATATAAGGGGGTTGAACTCAGACTTTATAATTACTTTTACCAAATGACATATTTTTAAAAGGTTAAAGAAAAATTGGTACTTTGGGTATTATTCCTGTATGATGTATTACTCAGAATTCATATTACTCTAAGTTTGCAATATGTTTGTGTGGACAAACTTAATCGATAAAATTTGTCTGAAGATTCAGTGGAGAAGTTATTTTAAACATATTGCAAACTTAGAATAATACATCACTGGGAGTAATATCTTATAACATGTATAATATGAAAGTTCAAATCTAAAAAAAATAATGGAGACATATATTCATTATGGAAAAAGAAGCCAATAAACATTACATGACCACCAACTCTTATGCCTGTGTATAACTGTTGTTAAAACAGGCAAAACTTACTATACATATTGCTACACAAGCTAGCTAGAATAATCAATGGATGCCAGAAGGCTTGTGCATAAAATTCCCATCTAGTGCCTACTCATCCAATATCCCCAGACCAGTTTCTGGCTTGTAGCCTTCATCAGTGAGGAGCCTTGGATCTGAGAGCCAAAGACACCAAAATGTATTGGTACTGAACTGAGTTCAGATCCATATGACTATATAAGCTAATGGGCTTGGATTGCAAACCTTAAGGTGTTTTCAATTTAAGACTCATAGTTTCATAGTTAAATGGAGATGAAAGGTGATTGCTGGAAGGTTGTATTAGATCCTAAGATCTAGGTGCAGTACTCTCAGATCCAAGACTCCTCACTGGCGAAGGACACAAGCCAGAAACTAGTCTGGGGATATTGAATGAGTAGGCATTAGATGGGGATTTTATTCATAAGCCTTCTGGCATCCATTGATCATTCTAGCTTGCTGTGTATTGCAATACATATAGTAAGTTTTGCCTATTATGGAAAAAGAACAAAAGATATTACAATACTAAATAAAATGGGTACTTGTGAGTTGTGCCTTTTTGGTGTGACATTCTGTGTCATCAAAGCAATCTTTACTCATCCTGGCATACTATGGTACTTTGCACCATCATATTCCATGTGTATTAACAAACTTTAAATCTAAAAACAAATAAAAACTCCCAAGGATGGAGAAATATATTCATTATGGAAAAAGAGAAAAATATTTTTAAAAACCCTCTAAATCATTTCTTAAATGGTCACTTGTAACAAAGTATTAGATTTCCATCATTTTTTTGAACCTAAAAAAAATGGCAATCTGTAAGTTTAACCTTATATTTTAATTATCTTTTTAAAAAAAACTCATAAACTTTAGCAGAGAAACACCCCACATACACACACACACACACATACACACACATGCACACACAAACACAACACAAATATAATAACTATACTACTTATTTTTAAATTTAAAAATACAAATAATGTAATGCATTTGTTGCAAGTTTAACATTATATTTAAAAAAATTTTTTTTTAAAAAGTCACCGAACTTTAGCAAAAAAATCCACAAATATATAAAGTGTGTATTTTTAAATATAGAACTATATTACTTACAAATGATGTCAATGTGTATTATATTGTGGGGATCACTATGGTGGAGTGAACAGTTTAATATTTTCTAAAATGGAAAAAAGGGCCATCATGAATGGAAACTTTGAATAAATATTACCAGATGAAAATATCATCAAAGTAATATGTTATAGCAGGAATAATACTAAAATACTGAAATGTTTTTCTTTGAAAATTCTACATAAGTTTCTTTCCCAAATTCCTCTTAATTGTAACTATAAGTTTTCTTTTTTTTTTAAATAAAATAAAACTGCAAGTTCATTTATTATTCTTTTTACTTATTTTAATTAAATAATTTGTCAAAGGTTATTTATTTTTAAAATCTAAGTAATTTCTTCTGTCAGTGCTTGATATCCTTCATGAAATAAATATCAGCATGGAAAATTTTTATATGACTGGAAATTATCCATTTGTGCTCTTTTTCATATTGATAAAACTATGTATATATAAACTATAACATGAAACTTTTTTCAGGAAGCTCTTAGTGAGCTGGCCCACTCCAAAACAGTAGTCTGGCCTATTGACATTTTCAGGAAAGGTATAAATCAGATAACTATTGACATTCAGTCATCTCCATTCAGTCTTTATAATTTGATAGACTTCATGCAGGCTATCTATCATACAAATGGGCTATGAACCACAAAAAAGCAATATCATTACTTTCATGTGAATTCAAGTGTCTATTGTTGAGACATTAGCAGCAGCTGATTTATCTTCATAATTATAGTGTTGTCTTGAATCTTTTCAAATTCACCCTTTTATAGGGTATCATAGTATTTGTAAATAATAATTAAGTAAATTCTTTCTTTAGCTTTATATCTTAATTAAAATCAAAATTTTATCTAAAAGTAATTTTAATTTTTTTATCAATATCAGATTGTAGGTTATCACAAGCTTTAAAAAAATATTAATCAAATTAAAAATAGATAGGGAGATTTTATAATTACCAATAATATCTGTTGTAACATAAAAACAAGCTTGTTTTAATTATCAAAATCAGAATAAAACATTAAATAGATCTTTTTAGAAATGTTTCATTTAAAATAATTTATAATAATTTTAAGTATCAAAATTATTATTTAACCCTTAACTGTTATTCCAGTGTAATGTAATAAATATTTACAAAAAAATTTTGTTTGTGTTTATTTCTATTTTTCCCTTCATGCACACACACTGCTTTGTTGTTGTATGACATGAGACACATAACTGTCTCAATGAATATATATAATGGTTTATTTAAATCATGCGACAATTAGCATTTAACACACAGTTATGAGTACAATTTTTTTCTGATATATTGCAGCTTGATATAATTAAAAATAATAATAATCAAATTTATACTTGCACATTTGCTTTTAAAGTCATGTGACATTTAAGCATCAATTTAGTAATGATCTTAATAATATTTTCATTCAATTGAATTTTTGCTTTTAAAGTCATGTGACATTTAAGCATCAATTTAGTAATGATCTTAATAATATTTTCATTCAATTGAATTTTTGCTTTTAAAGTCATGTGACATTTAAGCATCAATTTAGTAATGAGCTTAATAATATTTTCATTCAATTGAGTTTTTCTATTCAAATCTTGAGTTCACTATTCTGTTACAATACTATGTAACTACATAAGTAGATATAAATATTAATTCTTATTAAGCACAATGTCAGCATATAATACTTAAATAAGGCTAAAATCTTAGTACATGCACCTTGAGTGCTTAATTTATTACAAGAGAGACTTCTACAAATCTAAATGCAAGATTCGACTTTATAAAAATAAGAGCAGCCACACTTTTATCTTCAACCTATTTTTCTAAATATATAGGCAAATCAAAATGCTTTAGATTTGCCTATATATTTAGAAAAATAGGTTGAAGATAAGAGTGTGGTAGCTCTTAACTTTATAAAGTAGATGTATGCAATGTTATTTTTTTATATTAATAATACATGAAACAAAATATGTGGAGAGTAAAAAAAAAAATTAAATCCTGAATGTTTGGTATATTGTGTATATTGAAATATCTTAAAAGAGCTCAATAAAAGTATATGATATAGTTTTAAATTTTGAGTTGCTAAAATATATTATGTCAAAAGGATAGCAGACATTAACAAACTATCACCAGAAATGATGATGAGTTATCTTTTGAAGCTCCATTTCTTAGTTACTCTATCTGACTTCAGTGAGAAAATTTAATTAATTTATGATGTTTTATAGTTACCATATACAATCCAACAGTAATAACAAAATGTTAAGTAATTTTGTCTTTTCAATTTCTGGATCAGTTGTCAAAATGCAATGCACAGAGGATTGTTTGATCAACAAAAAAACATATTTATAAAAAAAAATCTCTTGACAGTAACTCTAAAGATTAGACAGTTTTCCAAAAAAAAAAAAATAAAGCTACTTAGTGAAAGAATTAATATTACAAACACAACTAATAATAACATAATCACTTTCCATATGCCCTTAATATACAAGAAGATACCCAAAATAACTGGAATAATTCTTTGGTAGCATATTTATCATAGTACATGCTTCTTTTTCTAGATATCTTTTGCAGAGATCTTCTTGCATCAATCTGCTAAATCCATTTTTTTAATAATATGTTTTATGTACTTATCAATTTTTGTAATAGCTGAAAAGTTGGAACAATGTAAAATTCCATTTTCTTTTAGAGAAAATGGCAGGAAAAACAAGTATAATGTTTGAAACAGCTTACAAGCAAGTTACTCTGAAAAAGCACAAGTTTACACATGGTTTAAAAAAAGTGTTAAATTCACCACATACCAAAAAAAACATGGAGAGCAAAATCAAATGCCAAAACAATGATGTCTTTTTTTGGATACAAACAACATTATTCAGTCAGAATTCATTCCTAATGATTAGGTATTTAAAACCTACAATTTCTAAACCTTTTGCATGATGTTATAAATTATAAATGTCCCATTTGTGGCAAAGTGAGGAATGCATATTTCATCATGACTGCATGCTAGCACAGCAAAGCTTGAGAATGAAAGAATTTTTAATTAAGTTCAGCATGGCCCAGCTTATTCATTAGTCACATTCATTCAATCTTGCTCCATGTGACTCCTTTTTGCCAACTTAAAAATGGTGAAGAATGAAATGATGAAAATGTTAAAAGGTGTCACTTTGCAAATGTTTCCTGATTACTTTGAAAAGTGAAAATCATGTTTAGAGATTCATTGCATTAAATAGACTATACTTTAAAAGTGATTAAATTTTCAACACATACAAATAAATATAAAATATTTTATTACAAACTTTCCATTGCTTTTGGGTTCGTTATTTTTAGATATAAATGAACCAATGTTATGTTTAACAAAATTGTTTAATGTCTTTCACTAAACATAATATATGCTCTAAAAAAAACTGTTGAAAAGTTGACACTGTTAGCTAACATTTGAAAATAATACAAAATTTCAAGTATTAAGTATGTAAGTGCATTTGAAAAATAACTATAACTCAACTATGCAAAAAAAATTGAAAAAAGAGTTGAATTATTTTAGCACAAAAAATGATCTTCCTGAATTAGATATATATCTCCAGTCAGACTCTGAAACAAACATAAACCATTCAATACCACAATCAAAATATAATGTACAAACTATAAAAACTCCCCAAAATAATATTTGTCCTCAAAACCAAGGAAATAATGAAGATGGTACTTCAAAAATAACAACCATCACTAATATCAGCGTTTCCGAACTTCACTTCCCAATAGAGGTGCTTAACACAAGCCCCCCTAATACCCTACAAATAAAGCAAAATAATATTAAATCATCTACTGTAATGAGTTCCACATCTAGTAATGCACTTACTAAATTTGAAATCCCTCCTACTGATTCAAATCACATTATAAATTAATATGTTAAGCCATCTTACACCAACATTACTAAAACAGGCATCTTACACCAGCTTAACCCAAACACAATTATGGTGAATAATTTACCACATGCACTCGGTAATCAACTGCACAAAGCTTCCTTAACCAATATTGAAACACCAGAGTCGATGATACTATATTTAATGGAGCACTGACCCCAATTGCTCACTTTTCAAATTCCCAATTGAATCCTTATGTCACATAATCAAACAAAATAATATGGGAGAAGAAATTTACCATATCCTTTACCACCCAAATGACCGATACATTGCTCTAGAATTTAAAAACTGGGCTAGTCACAATAACTTCAAAAGTGCATTTAAAACTTTAGATAACAAATTCTTATGTTATGTGGATATTAACCAGGCTTCCACCCTCTATGGCAAAATCAAAAACTGTGTCATGGGACTTAAGGAGCCTCAACTTCAAGAAATTCTTCACCCTTTTGTTAGGATTCACAAATTCAATTACTTACTAAGGAAAGATCTGGCCTCCACTTCCTCTCTAACACAGCCACATTTGAACTTGAAAGAAATAAATCCCACATATATTCCCACTGTAATAAGACATAGAAATTCTCCCATGATTCTTTCTTTTATTGGTGTAAACCCCTAGTGCTTCTCCTGTGGTCAAAGAACCCACCTAGTAAAAGATTGTCTAGCCAAGATCTGTATCATGTGTGGCACAAAAAAAAACTGACGACAGAGATGCAAGAAAAGCCCCAACAACTCAACAGATATAATCAATCTTCAAAATAAAAAAAACCTCTGTATTTTCACCTCAAATTTTTACACATAATATAGAATCAGATCAATCTAAAATAATTGAAAGAAAATCATACAGAATCGAAGCTATACCCATCTCAACAAACAGTTTATCCACCAGATCTCTCCAAAACATGCTCAAACCTCTGAAGTGTCAAAAAATCACAGAAATCATCTACTGTTAAGGCCCATACCCGCAATTCTAAAATCACAGAAACATCAAAGTCTCCCGACACAAACCTCATTAATCAACCCTTAAGTCATACAAATCTAAAAATAATTCTAAAGATGATTCATTGCTACAAAACCAACATGACAGATTGAATCAGGATCACACTACATCCAACCATCCCAAAGGCTCCAAAAATACCTCCAGCCATGCAGACACATCTAAGATACATCATCCTGCTAGCCACAAAAACAATAAAGCTCAACATATTCCCATTAAAACTACATCTTCTTCTTCTATCAACTCATCAGACATTGAAACTGAGATGGACCTTACTAGCTATACAACTTCCATTAAAAGAAAATCCACTCACTTGAATAAATCCAGCTCAGAAGATGAGAGTTCATTAACTCAGTCATCCATTCATTACCATAACATTAGGTCCAATACCATAACATTAAGTCCAAAGGAACCTCTATGCCCCAAACTTCTGAGAAAAAATGGAAAATTGCTAATACTACTCCTCCTAATTCTCAAACCAACCCGAAAGATGAGATTTCTGATGATGAAATCCTTCTTTCTGAGCCTTTGATATTTAATTACCAAAACAGCTCTCAAACTCCAAAATCCTCTGGTAGTAGACTCTGGCCAATCCCCAGATTATGACTAAGGACTCTTGGCGGATAGCTGGAGTTAATGTCAGAGGCATTAATTCACTTACACAAGTAAATGCCATCACACATTGGTTTAATTCCTTTTGCTCCCCCCCATATTATGTTTATGGGTGAAACCAAATATCACCAAAAGTCCAGTAGCGTTATTTTAACTGATCTTAACAAGCTTGGCTATACATATTCAACAGTCAACCTAACAGCTACTGAAGGTGTAGGTATCTTAATAAATAACAAACACCCCTAACAAGTTTAAGATCATCTACCAAGATAAGAACCTAATATGTGCCAACCTAACCTATGGCAGTAGCATAATCAATGCATTTTATGTCTACATCCCCAATAGCCATTCAATATTCCTTCAGATCATAAATACTATAAATATGATAACTGCCAACAACAACTCCCCAGCACTCCTGTTCGGGACTTCAACTTCTCCTATGATCATTTTACAAACAAGTACCTTCACTTGCTCAACAGATGATTTATTAATGGCAGAGGCTTTTTCCCTGACAATGCCTATTTATACTTCACCAAGAGGTATCACACATTAATAGATCTGATGTTCTACATCTCTGAACTCCATCATGGTCTGGAAGCTACTCTTCAACCTGTTGCCTTCTCAGACCATCGTGCCACTATCACCACACTACAACTAATCAACTACCTCTCATCCTTTCTCAACCGGTCAATCAGAATGTTAATTAAAGCTTCCATGACTGAATCCATCCTATCTGAAGCTTACATCCTCTTACACAAAATCAACTTACTAAAAAGGCCCCCAGAAGAAGCCTGGTTCACCTTCATTGGGATAATCCAATCCTTGATTGCTCACTATACTAAAAAACAACAAAGGCCCATCTATACTTATTAATAAGCTTGACCAAATCAATAGAAAAATAAAGACATGCTCAACTGAACCAGATCATATCAAACACCTTCTATCATTAAAACTTTAGTATAGGGAAAAACAGATGGCTATTGCAGAGTATATTTCTATTAAAAGATCGCAAAACTTTCTTACCCAGCACTGCTGGACTCAGGAATATTTGTGATGGGCATTGGGACTAAGAAAAAACTTAACACCGCAACCTCCCTCATTGTCAATGGAAACTGTATGGTCATACACATGATTGAACACAAAAACCATCTTCAAAATAACTTTCCAAAGACCATCAGTGAATGGATGGATCATCCATGTTCTATAAGCCATGGAATAACAGCAGCTGATCTTAAAAACCATCTATCAGCATTTTCTGACAGTGTTCATCTCAGGATGCATGCTATCCCAAGGTTCCTAATTTCCCACCTTGGTAACTTTGCTATCCCAATCAGGATGAACATAGTCAATCATCTGTCCATTAAAAGAAGAGAAATAAATAACCTCTACTGATTGTCTTAGTGCCATTCATCAGAAGAACAAAGATTCAACCAACATCCATAACTAAGGCCTGTTTCCATGACAACAATTTTAAACAAAGTGATCGAAGGTGTAATTAAAGAGAAAATCCAGCAGAAAATTTTAGACAATATTGTTCAGTCATAATATGCAAGAAAAGGATCTTCATCCCTGACAGCAATGGATGAAGTCAAGATTCTCCTTCATCACATTAGATCTAATCACTTATCAAAAACCCATTGCAGTCCAGCTAAACATAACAGAGGCTTTTGACTCGATCAATATTCATACACTTCATACTCTTCTAAAAGACATTCCCTTCAAATTAATCAGATTCTGGAGAATCTTCTCTTTCAATAGGCTAATTCACATCTCCTTAGATGGATTCTACACAGATGGCTTCTCCCCTTATCTGTCTATTCCTCAAGGATCTCCTCTAAGTGCTATCCTTTTTATATACTATCTCAACCCCCTGTTGAAAGATAAAACTCATTCACCAGAGTATTCCTTCCTCACATCAAAAAAATCCTTCAAGTTATTTGCATATATAGATGATGTCCTCATAATACTACCATCTCAAAAACATCTCTCAGCATTCTACAAAATTTTGGATAAATTTTCCCTCAATTCACAACTCAAATTTAACTCCAACAAATCATCATCTTGGAAAATTCTATCGGGAAATAAAGTCTCATCTAGATTTCTAGCTGAGCTCCAGGTCCTTCTTGGCTTCCCTATATCCATGTCTCAAACAGCCATGTCAAAAAAACTGCAGAACTCCTTAATCAATTCCACATTTCAGATTATACAGCCCCTTTCCAGGGTGTATCTCTCAATTCAGGGAAAAGTAGTGCTACTGAACATGAAAGTCATGTCTAAGATAGCATACTTCCTCCCCATATTGACAGTGACAAAAGCCTTTACCAAGAAAATCAATAGTCTATGTGTTAAACTCTTTTGGAAAAACAGCACAATGTCTATAAGCATGACAAGAATGCAATACCATCACAAATCTAGTGGGATGTCCTTTCACTCCATCCCATCAATTATCTTCCAAAAATCTCACACATTGATTCCATCCCATCAATTATCTTCCAAAAATCTCACACATTGATTCATAATCTTTTACAAAAACATGATTCCTTTAATATAACAGAGACTGTCCAACTGACAGACAGACCTCCTCCTTATAAATACTGGTTAGACCAGATTCTCCAGCTTCTCAAGCAACATACATATACTTTACAAAATCCATATAATACAAAAATCACCATATGGAAAGCTCACCATAGAATCAACCCTGAAATCATCTCAATTATGCCAATGCTTGGCATCACTAATCATAGAATTACTTCGATTTTCAAGTTCTTAGCTTTAGAGCCTAAATTTTTAAACTACCTAGTAAAAGTAAATCTGGGAGCCATGCATCCCAACTGGTTCCTCCACCACAAGAGGTTTCTTGACAACATTGACCCTACCTGCCCAGTCTGCAAGAGGCATGATGATACGTTTGATCACATAGTTTGCTCATGTACCGGACTTGGAAATATCAAACTTTTAATTTTCCAAAATACAAAAATTGATATTTACAGAATTCTCTCTCTAAAAGAATCTCTACAAAGTAAGCAGTTTCCAATTATAAGAATGTCAGTATTTCTCACCCACTCTATCTGGAATGTAAGATGCAAATTAGTCTTCACAACTCCTCCGCTGGACCCAGACAGTCTATTCATATCTCTTTTAAAGAAAATCAAGCATAAAGGTATGACCCTTTCCTCCAAGTTTCTATTTAAGGCAACCTGGAATCTATTCCAAATTCCAAAGCCCAATACATTTCCAGATATCTGATGACAATGATCTATAAACCGCAGGATTAATTTCATACCCAGGATTAATATCTGTACAAATAATCCACTATCAACCCAGTAATAACATTATAGACTCCTGTTTAGTCAATGAACTTTAAGAAGTTAATGTATAAAATAACCAATATTCTCCCCAAATAAAATTCTTTTAAAACTATAATATTACAAATATCCTTATTACTTGTATAGTATAATGCAGTAATAGAATACTAGACCTTAGATCATTCAAATTTCTTATGAACTCTTGAGCAATAAAGCTAGTACCTCATACAGAATTTGTAAAGTAAGTCATTATATTTAAAATAATCATTCAACTAACTACTTTTTTTTAGTCATTTAAAAAACTTTTGTGTAAATAAAACTTATTGTTTTATGGTTAGATAAAAATATATTAATATCAAATCTATTAGTCATATATGTATTGATCAGTAAATGATTATCTAGTTAGATACAGTGAAAACTGAAAATTTCTCAGCATTGCACAGTTGGTGAGCCTGCTGAATAAGATCTTCTCCCTTACTATTTTTTAAGGGCTATTGAATGGCTTCTATCCTGCAGTAAGTTTAAAAAGTAATTGGCATAAAAAGTGAAAATAAGAAAACCAAAATTACTGAATAATCCTAGAAATGGTTAGTAGTTCAGGAGATTATGTGATGTTTAAGAACTTCTTAAGGCATATCAAATATATTAAACTACTAAACATCACATGATCACCATTCTCTTTTTGCTTACACAAACTAGAAATTAATATGGGGATATTGGATGAGTAGGTACTAAATAGGGATTTTATGCACAAACCTTCCTGCATCCACTGATTTCTCTGGCTTGCACTGAGTGGCACTATTGTATGGAGACTTTTGCCTCTATACATATCAAATATAATTAGTTCCATTCAAGTATACAAAAATTTTTTAACATTATTGTATTTCTGCATGTAGCAATTCATTATTTTGAATTCTGTAAATTGCTTATCTATTGTAAGAAACAGTAATTTAATAACTTGTTATGTTTGATGAAGACAACCCAAGACTTTAAACATTTTTAATTTTGATCTTATTCTGCCATTCCTGGTGCATCAACATCATATGATTTGGACAGGTATAACTATTCCATAGCGAACTGAATCTAAAACCTTTTATTTTTAATATATTAACATTGCATTAAATCTACATCTCAATAAGCAAATGATTAGTTTCTTGGAAGATCATGCAACATTCAAGTACCCAAATGATAGTTTCATTTAATTGACAGATATTTTTTTTAAACTTTGATGAGTTGAGAATCAATTTATGATGTATAACTTATGGATATCATCATTCCATTTCTGTACAAATTTTAGCAAGCCTATTCTTTTTTAATAATTATTTTCTAAACATGTCAAATTATCTGGTTTTAATCATAGTTATTTGCTTTATTACTTTTTCAAATCAGCATTTGATTAATGCTTTATACTGGATCTAGGTTTCCTTTTTATATTTTTGCAATATAATATACCAATATGATGTTTTATAAGCCTATTTAGCAGATTTTCTGATTCTTATTTATTAAAATTCACTATGCCCAGTATGGTTTAGGATGATATTAGAATGTTACACTCCTGAACTAAGATTCCTGAATCAAAATTCAGTTTGAAATTTTGGTTTCTCCATCATCATGCAATTCTGATCAACTAAACATTTGATTGTTTTTACAGATTACTATTAATGATACTGTAACTAATCCATGATTTTTCCATTGCAGTTGTTTTGATATGAAAACTAATTTGTCTTTATCAAGAAACATGTGTCCGGTCTCTGAGAAAAGAGATCTGTTGGTCTCATTTATTAATAGCTTCAGTATATTTTAGGAATGTTGTTTCTCTCGACGATAGTTTTTTAGTTTTTCTGTCCTAAAATGACTACTTATAAATTTGAACTTACTGAAAACACCGAGTTGCTAACCCTATTAGCATTGTTCTCATATTAGCTTTGTAAATTTTTCATCACGATCGATGATGGTTGTTCTCTAGCAAACAACCATGACAACTTTACTTGGTTTTTGATTAGAAGCTTGTCTATTTACTTGCAAACATATATATATGAATCTTATGTGTTCCGTTTATTCTGTAGTATTTGTTATAATATTAATAATTTTACTGATTAAATTCAATTTTGTTTCTTCTCCAGTTGCGCGTCTACACTAGTAAAATCCGCTAAGCGTCTACAATTTTTTTTTTATTCAGCCTTTGTAGTTAAAATTGATTCTCTAAGAGAATTGATGACAGCCAAATAATTTAAAAACAAATTATAGAGATTTTGTTTTTTCAGGCTGTAATAATAAAAGAATTTGCTTCTAACTCTGTCAAAAAAAAAAAAATCACCAGTAATTGTGCAACTGAAGTCCTACCGTCGCCTGAATTCTATTATTATTTTATTCAATAAATATAATTTGTATGAACAAAGCTGTTATTTTAAGTAGATAAATAGACTTTATAGATTTGAATTCTGTACATAAATATATTTGTTGGGTCTATATACAGTGTGTGCTGAAAACAGTCATGGTTTGGATATGTAGGGTAATACATATGATAAAAAGTCTGGGTATTGGACTACTTCAACCCAAAAAAAAAAAATCACTAAAACATCACATGATCAACATTAAACCCCCTTTGGCATTCATTGATTACTATGGTTTGCGCCGGGTGACACTACTATATAGAGAGAATTGCTACTGTTCCAAAAAGTAATTGTCACTATGATTTTCAAAAGCTATTTTAGCTTGTTACATAATGCATCAACATTGGATACGGGTGTACTAAAGCAAAGGGAAGAAATCAAAAGTTTGTTAGGCTGAATAAATATACTTATTGAAGGAGGTTTGAAATACTTAATTCTCGAAAAAGAACTATCCTTTTACTTTCTAAAGATAAAAATAAAGTCATTTAGGCTTAATTTGCCAGAGAATGTGTGTGTATATATATTTTGAAATCCTATTTACAGGGTATAAATTTATTTTATTAATAACAATATAACATTTATGCTTATATGTATATTAGCATAAAATTTTAATAAAGCTGTACTCAAAATAATAAATCAAATAAAACTTAGATGATAGTTTTTTAATTAGTGACGTTTGGATTAATGGCAAGCCATCGTATTTTTTTTATATTTAGTATTTTATTATAAACTCAAAACATGCATAATGAGAAATTCGATTGGAATAATTTTAGTAATGGTACCTCATTTAATTCTAAAAATAGCAATATAATAATAGATTATAATCAATGAAGATCTATATGCCAATAAATATCAAGACCAACTTGATAGGTTTCTGGGGTTTTGGTTTTCTTCTAATAAAAGACATAGACCTGTACCCAACTCAATCAATAAAAATCTGGTGTTTTTTTTTACACTTAAGATAAATTATACACACACATACATTATGTGTTATACAGAGAAGAAAAATCGCTAATAATAATATTTAGCTGACTGTGATTTTAGTACTGTGTACCAGATTCATGGTGAATAAATTAAACTGACTAGTAAGATTGCAATGTATGCTCACCCGTCTGCAAATGAACCTAATGATACGAAGAAAAAGATACCCAGTTTATTGCCAAATCTAATAACATTGTCAAATGAAATACTAATTTTCCATGGAGTATGCACTAATATCTTAACGGTTAATTTATTTGTTTGCCATGAATCTAGTACACAATACAGAAACGCGCTTGGCTAAATATCAAATTTTCATCTCTATATGACACATATATGTGTGTGTGTGATTGACATTGTAGCCTGTTGAGTTATGCATTTATTTATGTATTTACTCCATTAAGATGTTAACTTAAGAATGAAATTATTTAATTATGTATTTTTGTAATTTTTTATTCTGAATTCTCCTCATTTTGACAATTTGCAAATTCATGGTTTATCCAAAACAAACAAAAAAAAAAACCCCTCATTTAGGTCATTTGTAAATTCATAGTTGCAGATATTTATTCCAATATATATAAAATAAAATATAAAAAAAAATTAGAAATTAATTTGAAAAAAAAATCTATCTATTTTTCTTTTGTTTAAATAGAATACACAGTAATACATGGATCTATGGCTGTGCTATACATGTTTTCAACATGTATATACATATGTAAACATAGCTATATGTATATGGGGGTGTGAGAAATGCATATTATAATACAGTTCACTATTATCTGATAATTTTGATACTTGAAACTGCATTTTATAAATACAAGAGGTTATTGTTTATATGATATTAATGACTGCAATGAAATATTTAATTAAAAGTAAATTTTATTTCACTTAGTCCATATTTAAAATTTTAATATTGGTAACCATTTACTAACATAAAATAAAAGCATTGATCTTTTATACTATATCAGATTAATGATCAGAGCTTCTATATATACAAATTAACACAACATATAAAATTTAAATATATCCTATCACAGATACATTGTATTCAAGTTATATGTATTCAAACTTATTATAGAATATGTATATATTATAATGGTCAAATTTGTACATTTACATAATAAACCCAAAGTCCAGATAAAATACACTAAAGCTGATAAAAATGGGATGGTTAGATCCCAGATCCAATCAAGCTTCAACCAAGTTATCAATACTCTGTGACTTAACACCCTATGAATGACATTTCTGTGGTTACACACAGGTCTTAATTTAATGTGAGCCAGCTCCAAAGAATGAAACCCAAAAATTAACTAAACAATGGCTAACTAAAGGGTTGAAATAAACTAATAACATGTTAACTTAAGGATAAATTAAAACTTAAAACTATAATTGAACTATAATGCATATAAAATTATTAAATATAAAAACTAAATTGGAATTGGAATTATGATTGAGCAAATGATATGGAAATGAGTTAAATTTAAATAAATTTATTAATAAATCAAAATCAACAAATAAAAGGAAAACAATAATTATACAATATTAAATGTGGGATGAAATGCATTCAGGCATTACATAGTGAGATAAAATTAAATTGAGTTGTAGTGTATCTTATCATAAGGTGTCTAAACATGTGTGTGTGCAGTAAATAACTTATGCCTATCTCAATTAATATATCAAAATCATATTTTAATATCATAACTTGCTAAAGTACAAGTGAATATGCTAGCTGAAGTTAGATTGCTAATTACAGTGGTAAGATGTCTGTTTATATATATATATATATATATATATATATATATATATATATCTCTTAATATATATATATATATATATATATATATATATATATATTAAGAGATGAGCATAAAATTAAGCTCAACAATGGTGCATGTTTAGTTTAATAATCAAAGATTCGGTTTCAGACTAATGCTGAATAATTATTTAACAAGGGGAAAGAACTTGTTATCTTAGATCCACAAATATTTATTATGGTACAGAATAAAATATTAAGAAACATGTTTGTGGTATAAGTGGAAAGTTATTCATGGGATTTTGCATCAAAATGCATGGTACCCTAGGACCAAATGACTTGCTACTAATAAAACACGAACATTTCAAGTTTAGGAATTCAAATAGGCTTAATGCAAAATGGGATCTAAATCCTTGTGCTCCAGTTCTAATAAAATATAGCCTTTCCTGAACTAAATATATGGGTATGGTTTCCACTGTGTACCCATAAAGATGCAGCAAGATGTAATGTGTCCATACTTTGTAAGAACATACCTGCAATGCACAAAGTACATGCCTAAAACAGATAGCTTCTATCTGTACAACTAATAGAACCCAGTTATTAAAATAAGCATAATAATCATGCTAGATTAATAGACTAAAACTATATTATTAATCTGGTTTAATATCATCAACCTGCATCTTTAATCAGTTTTACTAGGGAGAAGAAAGTATTTTTAATGGGTAATTAATAATACATTAATAAATATACCTTTATACTATCTCTAAGGCTAATCTATTACTTTTGATGAAACAGGCATTTAAAGTCATAATTTATAACCCTGATTATGCAAACCATAATAGATATTTATATAATATAAAACTAAATCAAAATGACATCAATAAATTAAAAAATCCCTTTTTTTCAAAAACTTTATTTTTTTATATTAATACTGAACATAATATATATTTATATAACACAATCTCCAATATTTCAACTGTTTTATATTTTTACAGTCATTTTCAAGGATCTGCAACAACAACAAGAAATACATATAAAACCTTAATTACGTAAAACTTTCATCTTATATTAACATAAACAGTAATAAACATATTAATTATACATTTCACTTCCTTTTACATTATATAATTACAAATCTTAAAATCATTCAAGAAACTTTGTATACAAATTTAAAACCAACCCTAATTTCAAATTACTTACCCCTTTTTTAAATCTTATCTAAAAAATCCATCTCAAAACCACATTCCTAAACTATAACTTTAAATGTATATAAAACAAATATAAACATCTTTTTTTTAAAAAAAAAAAAAAAAAACTTTAACAATTTACTTATGACTTGCATTGGTGGTCGAGAGGTCAGTGTGACTGCCTTACAAGCAGTTGCCCAGATTGCGGGTTCGTGTCTTGGCTGATGCTATGACATTTTAAAAAAAAACAAAAAAAAACAATTTACTTATACCTATTTAAACATTCCATTTTTAATTATACATTATTTTACATTTCTTATCCACTCCATTAATTTTATTTAAAATAGGATTATATTTTTTATGTAATTGTTTACATACATTGTAAAGTTTTAGAGCATAAAGAATTTAATATTAAAATGTTGTAAAGGGTTAAAAATTATAGGAAAAGAATAATAAAAGAATATTTTTACATAAAATTATATAATTCTATTTTAAATAGAATTAATGGAGTAGATAAGGAATGTAAAATTATGCATAATTAAAAATGGAATGTTTAAATAGGTATAAGTAAATTGTTAAAGTTTTTTTTCAAAAAAAGATGTTTATATTTGTTTTATATACATTTAAAGATATAGTTGTTTTTTTTTTAAAAACTATATCTTTAAATATATATATATCAAAGATATAGTTTAGGAATGTGGTTTTGAGATGGGTTTTTTAGATAAGTTTTAAAAAAGGGGGGAGTAATTTAAAATTATGGTTGGTTTTAAATTTGTATAAAAAGTTTCTTGGATAATTTTAAGATTTGTAATTATATAATGTAAAAGGAAGTGTAATAATATAAGTAGAGGATGGAGATGTAAGTAAAATATAATTATGAATAATTAATATGTTTTTACTGTTTATATTAATATAAGTTTAAAGTTTTATGTAATTAAGGTTTTATTTATAAATATGTATTTATTGCAGATCCTTGAAAATGATTGTAAGAATATAAAACAGTTGAAACATGGGAGATTGTATTATATATATATGTTCAGTATTAATATAAAAAAATAAAGTTTTTGAAAAGAAAAAGGATTTTTTAAATTTATTGATGTTATTGGAAAACATATATATTTTAAAGAAAAAGTGATTGTATATTTGTTGTGTTATAATATATGATAAATCAAAATGATAATAATGAGTGCATAGTAATCATTATTATTCCAATATAATATGATTTTGAAGCAGCATTCTAGTAAGCTAAATAAGAATTATTAAAATATATTAAACTGAAATATTAATTATCATATTTTCACTAAAAGTTTATCAGGTTTAATACAGGCTCACTGTTTTAAAATATCTGGCATATTATAATAGGTACCAAATAAAATTTAAAGATATTAAAAGATAAAATCATAGGCATGACTATAGTACAAATATAGATTAACATAAATATAAGATTACAGTGATTATCTTTTAAAATAAGTCAAATTGAAGCTAACAAGAAGAGTCTTAGGCAAGTTTTATGACAGTTTTACATTATTATTTTAAGATTTGATTTTGCACATTCACTTTTAAATTGTAAGCCAGCTTTAAATAGATTAAAGTTCAAAGATTAAAAGCCTATTTTGGTGCTCTGCAGTGTTTGGATAATTACCTAGTTTATTGCAACTTATTCCTTGGGCACATCAGACAGCAGGTGTAGTAGCACTCTGGACCTTTGGATAAGCAGCATGAGTTAGTTGTTATCTTTTTGCAGCAGGCTGTTAACAAGAATATCTCCCACTCCTACAATGATAATGCTGCACCAGTCAGCACATAGGATGGTACTAGAGACCACCATCTCCCCAGTGAGGAAAACAGCAAATCTCACCCTCCTACTACATCATATCAAAATTATAACTAGCATGGTCTGGTGGCAATGTTTTTTGAAAATTATACAGAGTAACTTTTGATGTATAAAATATGGCCTGTTTATATGATCTCAAAATCAGATGATAATTCTGACAATAAAATTATTTTATGCAAGATTTTATATTTTAATTTACTAAAATTATTTAAACCTTTGTTTTAATTTTTTTAACAGGATATTTGTGACTAAATTTGATCACTTCTAATCCCTCAAGACCTAGCAATAGCTGCAGTCAAGTAGATCTTGCTTACAAGAAATTATATTTTTGGAAAAATATTATTGCCAAAATTAAGATTTCAGATTACTAACTCATGCTATACTAACATAGGTGGATGTGGTGTGATTCTTGTTTACAATAACTCTAAGTTAAGATTAAAAATGAGCAGAAATGACTAAATAATATTGTGCTATGTATGTATCATGGCAGTACATGGACTACACATATATACATGCAATTCTAATGTTTACAATAATAAATTGACTTTATTAAAGAAAAAATTTACAATTTAAAATATATTGCAAACAAAAAAAAATAGTAAAAAAAAGATCTTAGTGTAACGGGCACACTGCCATTACATTATTTATTTTAAAAATTAGACATTGAAGAGTTCGCAAATAAAAACTTCTTTTTTAGGAATTAAAAATTGAAAGTTAAAAATCATCTAAACTCACATATATAAAATCGCACAGATGAAAAATTATTAGAAGAAAACTTTATTAAAAAAAGAAAAAGTTTTAAAACTAAATTTTCAAAAAAAAAAAGAACTTAAAAGATTTAAAGATAAAAGGAATGTACAATAATTTAATTAATTCTATTGTGTAAAATGGAAATGATTATTTTAATTAGTAAAAGTAAACTAGCCCTTGGGCATTCCAAAATGTAGAAGTAAAGGTCAGATAGGAGAGAAAAAACAATGGGAACAGAATGGCCAATGAAAAAAATCCCTTGGGGAAACAGACCTCAACAAAAAGATCATCATCATCATGATGTAATGTCCACTGGATCCAAAAGTCTACAATAAAAGGAAAGAGATGTGATGGAGAGAGGTGATATGTGTTAAGTCGGGAAGAGTTGGAGGAGAAGGGATTGAAAGACGCACTTTCAATTTCTTCAGTTGTTCTAAAAAAATGAAACATCGTTTTCCCATATTGCGGACTATAAGACATCTGGGCCCGGCAATTAAATACCAGCTACAATAAAGGACCAACAGCTAACTGCACACTGATCTCCTCATGACTTCATGGAAATTAACATCTTCCAAATTACAAGCAATTAGAAACTACAGACTTTTTCTAAAAACAGTAAGAACTATATAGTTAATGAACATTTTCAAAACAGTAAGAACTTTAATTCCAAAAACTTCTCAATATTTAAATAGAAGTAGAATTTCCTATCTGACTAAATTTTTTATTAATTATTTTATCGAATGTATTATTTGTTTGTTAAATCATTTCCATTAATTTATTTTCCATTCTTTTAAGTTTTTGTTATGATTTTTTTTTGTTAAACAACTTTTAAAAAAAAAAAAGTTAAATTTAAGTCGGATGTGAATGGCTGCATAGATTCATAAAGTTATGTTAGTTTAAGGGAGGGTAAATCTTAAGTTATTTGTTTCATAGTTAAATTGGGTCAATGGATTGGATATATTTGTGTAATTAGTAAATGTAGTATGGGGTTTGCTACATGCAGGATCGCATTATATGCTGCACACCCCCTTTTTGCCTATGGAATGGGATAGTAAGATGGAAAATGCAGTCCCTTCCTATGGAGTTTTTTTATTGCTCTTCTCATCAGACAGATATAGTATTCCTGTCTGGACAAGAGTCAATGTCTTTTATAACCATGCTGTTCAGATGTGCATTGAATACATTGATGCATCAGATGGATTAACATTAGTTTGACTGCAAACTTTTGGCCTAAGGTTAAATAAGGGATAGAATATTTTCTTTTCAAATGCAATCTATGCAGTCTATGCATACTCGACACTCTAATACATATAAAATTCATCTGTGTGAACTTTCAAAATAAAATAAAAACAGTTAAAATGTGAATTAAAATCTAAGGTAAAGTTTTAATGTTTTATAAAAAAATTAAAGTAAACATACTAAAATAATTTAAATTTATATATGTTTAATAAATGTTTGTGTGTTATTACTGGAAGAAGCTTCTTTTATTTTTTTTAATTGAAATATTATTAGATAAGAATTTATATTTTATAAATCTCTGCATCTCATTGAGCTAGTGGCATTGGCCTGATGGTCGGAATAAATATATATATAAATTGGATCTTAACAATGCGTATCTGTCTACTTACACCATTACATTAGTTAATATGTAATAACTGAAACACAGGCTTGTTATATACCTGTGGCTATATATATATATGTAATATAGAGTATATGAGCACAGACTTTCACACCACCCACCTCTCTCCACTCTATCTAATAACACCGATACACCTAAACACATATATGCTGAAAAGATAAATAATCACCAATATACGTATTTCATGCTAAACCAGCAATCATCAGTTGGTCCAGACTATCATCTTTACACACATATATAGTATAAGTGCTGAGATATATATTAAGATAGACTATCCTCATAGTTTAATGGACAGGCTTCAATCCACTCCACACTCCAACTCTTCAATTTTGAATCCAATCATGAATTTTTAATCACTTAATGTTGATAAATTAAAAACAACTCTAATTGTATCTTGCCTGGTTAATCCTCTTTATTTTTGCTGTCTTTCAATCAATCCCTCACCACTATAATTACTATAGGATCCCCAAACAAAAATCTACAAACACACTAAAAGGATTGATAATTATAGTTGAGGAGTAGATCTGTTAATGATCTATGATCATCTTGCTTAAGTGAGATCTGGGATCTGTCTAAAATGGCTTCAAACTAAGGGCATCATCACTTTTTGGAAGATTTTTTTCAACCTTTTAATAGTCCTGTTCAATTAGGTAGGTATGGTTCCTTATGGAAAGGGAAGTACTTATTATATTCCCTGATGCATCTATTCTTGTCTCTCATGGTTTTATTCCATAATTGGTTTCCCACTCAGGAGATGCATGAATCCTTTCTTTTTTCTCTCTCCCTCTGCCTGCATCCACTCTACTTTGGCATTGCACATCATCGCCTTTATTTTTCCTTTCAAAAACTATTGCTTCCAATGAGCCTTATCTTCTAATATCCCCTCTAAATCTGACATCCCAGTGTTCTCTATATACTCCATCCAAAGCATACTGTTTTCTCTGCTCCCACACAACTCTACTCCCTAATCACTTCATTAATTGTAACTCATCCCATTTGTCTCTATTTTCTAACCCCCAAACATCTCATGCAACTCTCTCTGTGTCTTTAAGGTACAACAAGGAGGTCCCTTAGTTCCAGGCAACTTTTCTTGATCTACATTATCTTGTCCATTCTTTTTCTCTATATCTAAACCACTCTGATCATCTTTCTTCTTGATCTTCAGCATATTTGGCTCATCTTAATCCTTTACATTAACCACATTCTGTGCATCCCATTGTCTGTAACTCATCACATTCATTTCCATTTTCCATCTTTAAAACATTTTATTTAATTCTATCCCCTATATTAAAGATATTTTACTTATCTGCATCTTCTATCACCAAAAGACCATGTTCATTTCTATCATCCATTCTAGGTCCATCTCTATCTTCAATTAAACTATTTTTATTACTATCTAAAACATTCAGTCCATCATTATCTTCCTTTCTAAAGCTTTCTGCTCATTCCTATCCTACATCTCCAAAACTTTTTGCTCATTCCTTTCTTCACTCTATAAAATGTTCCAGGGTATCTCAGTATCGATTTTCCCCTTCCATCTCTATCCATTTTCACCTTTCATATCTAAATTATTTTTCTTTGGCCTTTTCTCCTCATTAATGATTATGGGCCTCCAATGATCTAGTGGATCATCTGCTTTTCCTTTTGATGCTCTCCTCTCTTTACTTTTGCTATCTCTTCTATCCTTCAGAACTCCTATTCTATATCTAAAATATTCCTTCAGCAACTATCTTCCAGACTTAAAATTTTCTTTCAGTAACTATCCTCCAAATCTAAAATCTCTTGCTTTCTACTTTCTCCCTCATCTAAATTTTTCTGGCGATCTTCAGCTGTCCATCTCTTCTGCTACCCTAACTGGCTCTTTTGGGATTTAATATCAGATTTTTCAAAAACTTCAAACTAGCCCTTAAACTCATCTTCCAGGGGCATTCTCTGACCTTCCCTGTCCATATCAATATTTAATTTTGGCATTCTTTTGAGTCTGCTGTTATTCTTTCCCAGAATGATTTTCTATAAATGATTCTTCAATATGGCTATTGCTGTTCACCCTTCATAAAATGACTTACTCTCTAACTTTCCTAACCTCAAGCCTACCACCCATTCCATCTACCTTTTTTATCCTGCTAACTAGTGCCACCTACATATCATATCTAATCACATTACAACAAAAATTTTATGCTAGGTTAATAATATTAAGCAAAATAAAGTTACATTTCATGCATTCCCATTTCTCCTTCAACTCCAACCTGCTTTATAATTCCTATAAAAAAACCATGAATTCATGATTGCATTTTAATTTCTTGTGCCAGGCTTAGTTTTATTTAGAGTATATATATATATATTGTAACATAATGAAAGGTCGCTCAAATAATTATAGATGGTTACAATATAACTGTTACCATATAAGTGAAGGAGTTCAAATATCAAGAATTATAAGCAAATTATTATAGCAATGTATTATAACTCAGGTATACAGGCAGTAGATCTTATCCCCTTTCATTTCTTGGTTTGATGTTAAGTGCATGTTTAAACAAATACTAAGTGAATATGGTCTAGCAGGGCGCCACTAGATTATCTGAATCTAGACACGGTTATATCTGATAACCTTTCACATGTACCGGGTTTGAATCCCTTCTTGGTACTTTATTTATAATAAAATGGAAGATTTTGCTTTTTGAGCCATATCACTATAAGCACTAATATTTAGGTAAAAGTAAAACATCTTTAAACCAAAGTGGAGTATATTAGACATAAATCATTTCTCAGATCTTAGCATAACAAATGTGTTTCAATAGTTTTGTAAGTTTACTAGCTCAGATTATATATAAATAATTTAGGATGGCAATTCACTCATCCTTGCATGAAATAGATGATGGGATGTGGTTATAATAATACTAAGAGATCACTAAATATTATAAAATCAATATTTATTTATGGCCTTTAAACAGTTAAACAGCTCATTAATTAAAATGTTGATGACGATGATGATGATGATAATAATAACAATAATGACAATGGTTTCAACTACAGCTCTAGGACTAAGCCTAAACATAAAACTAATTTTTATAAAGAAATTCATAATTATTGCTTAATTTTAGCATATTTACTTATATCTTAAATAACTAATATTCAACCATTGATGATGATGAATAATCACACTTAACAAAGACTACACTTAATGAAATATATACGCCTCGTTTAATAAAACAAACTAATATTTATTACTACATTTCTAACATATACATAAAAATTTCTAGATAAATATGAAAATTGACATGAATAATAATAATAATAATTGATTATATAACAATCCTCAGATTAATTTTAAGTTCTTCCCCCTTTCCCTTCAAATGTATTTTGTATTAAGTTGGACGTCACATTGACCATGAAAAGTATTTCAAGACAAAAAATATTATCTGCTCATTAGCACACATACTTTAAAAATCCAACATGTAAATAGAATGTAAAAAAAAATGTTAGTAGAATTGAAAGAGCAAGTTTTAGAAAAGAGTTTTAAATCATTATCTCCCCCCTCTCTTCTACCTCTGAAATGCTATACTTAATGAAACAAACTAATCTAATATTCTAACACTACTTGTTACTCCACATTCAATCGCAATTATACACATATAAAATATCATTATGTATGTGCGTGTTTTATCCCATGATAACAAAATATTATTTAAAACCAAAATAATAATATATTAGTTAAAACTAAAATCATAATACCATAAAAAAAAATTGTTTTACACATTAATATTGTAAAATTAATAAACAAATCATTTTCATACATTCAAGATCATTTATGAAGCTCAAAGTTATTTTTAGTAAGACATTCTTGTTTTAATCGATCTGAATAGTCTTTAAAGGTTCTTTAAATAAAATATACCACTTTATTGCTAAAATGTTTCTTAAGACTGATATCATAAAGAAAATAGATATAAAAAGTCATATTACCGATCTTTTGTTTGTGGCGAATTTCCAAGGGTTCAAACTTGTCTTGTATAAGGTTTATATTTCTGCAGCTACCATTTCCGTTTTACTGGGAACAATCTCTTTCTTGAGGTGTATAACTATTTGATGATGGTGACTCTATTGAGGTTATTTGCTTTAGTGGATAATTTGGAAATCATTATATTAATTTTTCTTCTCTTCCTGTCAAGCATGTGGATGAAATACAGCAGTTGTTTTCACATTTGTAAATTTTCTTGAGTTTAAAATCAGTTGTTGTAACAATTAATTGGACTTGATGATTAATATTTATCAGTAGATTAATTCATCTTCTTTGAATGCAGGTGAATGCTTTCTTCCTTCTATTAAAACATCTTATTTCTCTGGTCAGTTGAAAGGTGTAGAATATTATTTTAGACACATCTTTTCTTTCCTATGTGATGTGCAGCTTCCCCAGATGGTCCGGAACCGATGGGACATACATATAATTTTTCTAGCCAGACATTTCTTATATTTTCAGCATTCAATTGGATAGTTTAATAATCTGAATCATAAACAATAATCTTAATAATAATTCAAGACAGCTTTTTATATCCAATTTTTAGCTAACTTAACCAATCAGAGATAGCATCACTTGCTATTTTTGGACAAATTTGTTTTAATTAGATCTCTAATTTATTTTCAACTATATTATTTTTCAACTGAAAAGTTTAATCCTTTTTCCAGACACTTTTGTTTAAAAAAAAATAGACTCAATCCTTATTTCCTTTCTTTTCTTTTTTTTTCTTTTTAACATCCAGGTAACACTTCAAATCTTTGAGCTTCCTTCTTTAGATCTTGAGATAAGACAATTTCAAAATTTAGAGCTCTGACCCATTATAAGCTTCCAAAGTGAAACAATCATTTACAAAAAAAAATTGCTACAAAGATCGATATCTGATTAAACAGATTTCCTCTTTTAACAAAAAAAATTGTACAAAAAAAATAATTTGACAGATTTAATACTTCCTTTTCTTTCAATATTTAGGAAATGTAAATTTTTGTATGTAATGTACACACATCCTTCATTCTTTCAAATCATTCATAAACTAACCTTAAATAATATGATTGCTAGCTTAGTAATTATAACCCAATTATTTAATTAAGTCTGTAACTTTTAAATCCCAATTATAATTAAAGAAAAGCAAAATAAAAGTATAGAATAAAATATTAGAATTGATCAAGCATAGGTTAGTTTTAAAGAAAGTTAAAATGTTTAATATTTGAAATATAAAACAATTAAATAATTTACACATACATTGCCTATATGTATGCATTATAACTTTGCTTTTTAAAGAAAAATTAAATATTAAATAGTTTAAATGTGTGTATTACCTTTCTATCAACACACAAACAAGTAAAGCATGTAATTGTTGACCCATTCTTTCTCTGTTTAAAGCTTTTAGAACTGGACCTTGTAGGGTTTGAACTTGGATGCCCTACAGCTTCTTTTATGGTTATATAAAATTGTGATGATGATTTTTGGTTTACCTTTTCTACATGCACGTTACTATAAATTTAGCTAGTGACTAAATTGTAATGGCACAATATATATATATATGGATCTTGCCTTACTCATTTTCACTGTTCATATCCAATCCCAATTTTTTAAATTTTTAAAGTATTGGGTTCCCCCTTTTTTAAAATTCTCTATTTCTGATGACAAAATTTATCTGAGGAATGACTCATATCTTATTTCAATCACCCTCAGGCACCATAATGAGCAAGAAAAAGACATTATTAAATACAGAATATTACATATGTAATATAAAATCCAGATATTAAACCAATATGCATTATAAAATAAATGGAAACATAACTACAGAACATGTTGCATAAATTATGATACATTTGTCTATATATCATCTGCATATATGCGCATGAAAACATGAACATATGATTAACAATTAAGAAATATTTTATTCAGAATATGTGGGTATATTCTTCAAAAGCTCTATTTTAAGGTGGCATAATCAGGCGGGAATTTATTATATATATATATATATATGATCTAAGAAAAATGTATGTGCATCTTAGGGAAGATAGATATATTTAAAGCCACACATTGGCATGCCAAAACCAGAGAAAAAAATTTACTTATCTGCATGTAAAATTATCATGCACCAATGCACCACAATATGACAAAAACTATCTGTTCAGGGTCATGTAATAAGTATTGAGCCCCACATTAGGCACCATAATTGTAGAAAAATCCTATGTACCAATCAGATTTGTATATTCATGTAATAAAACCCAGGGTCCAAGTAAAATACCCTAAAGCTGATCAAAGTGGGATGGTTAGATCCCAGGTCCAACCACCCTTCAACTTAGTAGTCAGGACTCTGTGACTTAACACACCATGAATGACATTTCTGAGGTTACACACAGGTTTTAATTTAATCTGTGAGCCAGAACAGAGAGAAACACGAGACCCAAAAATTAACTAAATAATGGCTAACTAAAGGGTTTAAGATGAACTAAAAACATGCTTACTTAAGGATACATTAATAATTAAAATAAAAATTGAATTATAATGCATATAAAATTATTAAATATAATAGCTGAATTGGAATTAGGATTGAGTGAATGATACAGAAATGAGTTAAATTTAAATAAATTTATTAATAAATCAAAATCTACAAATAAAATGAAGACTATAATTATACAATATTAAATGAGGAGTGCAACACATGCAGGCATTACATAGCTAGATGAGATTAGCAAGATGAGATTAAATTGAGTTACAGTGTATCTCATTATAAAATGTCTAAACATATGTATGTGTGGGTGATAAATTATTATGCACATGTCAATTAATATGCTGAAATCCTATCTTTATATCATGGTTCACTAAAATACAAGTGACTATATTAGCTGAAGATAGATTGCAAATTAGTGCTAAGATGGCTGATGTTTATATATATATTTTAAGATATGAGCATATATTTAAGCTCAAGGACAATGCAGATTTAGTTTAATAATCAAAGATTTAGTTTCAGACTAAACAAGGGAAAAGAACTGGTTATCTTAGATCCACAAATATTTGTTATGATAAAGACTAAAATATTAAGAAAGGTTTGCAGTGTGGGTGGTAGTTATTCATAGGATTTCCCATCAAAATGCATGGGACCCTAGGACCAGATGGCTTGCTACTAATAAAACATGATCATTTCAAGTTCAGAAAATAGGCTTAACACAAAATGAGGTCTAAATCCTTGTGGTGCAGTTCTAATAGAATATATCCTTTCCCAAACTATGTATATGAGGATGGCCTCCACTGTAACCTCATTAAGATGCAGCAAGAGGTAATGTATGTGTCCATACTTTATAAGAACACACCCACTATGCATAAAGTAAAGTACAAATATGTATATTTAAATTACATGCCTAAAGACAGATAGCTTCTATCTGTATAAATAATAGAATCCAGTTCTTATAATGAACATAATACATGTTAGTTTAATATCCTCAAGCTGTATCTTTAATCAGTTTTACTAGGAAGCAGAATGTATATTTAACAGGGAATTAATAATACATTAATAAATATACCATTATGCTATCTCTAAGGCTAGTCTATTACTTTTGATAAAACAGGCATTTAAAATCATAATTCATAACCCTGATTGTGCAAACCATAGTAAATATTTATATAATATAAAACTAAATCAAAATGATACTAACAAGCATGTAGTAATCAGTTATTATTTCAACATAATATGATTTCAAAACAGCATGTTAATGAGCTAAATAAGCATTATTAAAATATATTAAACTGAAGATATTATCATATCTTCATTAAAAGGGTATCAAGGCTCACTGTTTTGAGATATTTGGCATATTATAACAGGTAGTAAATAAAATTTAAAGAAATTAAGAAATAAAATCATAGACATAACCACAATACAAATATAGATTAACATACATATAAGATTACAGTGATTATTTTTTAGAATAGGTAAAATTGAAGCTAACAAGAAGAGTCTTGGGTAAGTTTTATGACAGTTTTACATTATTAATTTAGACAGGAATTTAAAATTTAGATTTTGAACACTCATCTTTAAATCATAAGCTAGCTTTAAATAAATTAAGGTTCAAAGATTAAAATGTTGTTTTAGAGCTCTGTGGTGTTTTTATTAATACCTAGCTTCTCACATCTTGTTGCTTGGGCACATCAGATCACAGGTATAGTAGCACTCTGGATTTCTGGATAGGCAGCATGAGTTAGTTGTTATCTTCTTGCAGAAGGCTATTGGTAAGGATGTCTCACACTCCTATGATGATGATGCCATGCCAATCAGCACATAGAATGGAACTAGAGATCATCCATCTTCCCGGTGAGAGAAAACAGCAAATCTTGCCCTCCTACTCCATCATATCAAAATTACAACTGGCATGGAGTCTGGTGGCAATTCTTCTTGAAAATTATACAGAGTAATTTTTGATGTATAAAATATGGCCTATTTATATGATCTCAAAATAAGATGACTATTTCTGACAATAGAATTATTTTCTGCAAGTGAATTCATTAGCACCTTTTTAAGATTTTATATTTTAATTTACTCAAATCATTTAAACCTTTGATTTAATTTTGTAACAGGATGTTTGTGACTGAATTTGATCACTTCTAATCCCTCAACCTCTTGCAATAGTACTAATTGAGTAGATTTTGTGTACAACAAAATATTTCAGATTACTATCTTATGCTATACTTACACAGGTGTGCCTGGCATGATTCTTATTTACGATAATTCTATGTTAAGATTAAGAATTATAAAAAATGCCTAACTAATATTGCACTATATAAGTATCATAATAATAGCACATGGACTACACATATATACATGTGATTCTAATGATTAAATTAATAAATTGACTCATTTAAAAAACAAAATTTACAATTTAAAATATATTATTTCAAATTAAAATACCTGCTATAATATAACTATACCTAAAAAATTACAGATGTTTATCCACATATATTGAGATACTTAAAATGCCAGATTGTACCAATAAGCGAGATGATACATGCAAACTTCCTCCTATTTGGAAACATTTTTTTAAAAAACATTCTTAATTTAACATTTTTGTTATTAGTGGAACTTTAACATTTTTTTCAAATCAGTGATTGTAGTACCTCTACAACTGTCTTTCTACCTTTTATCACCCAGTGGATGACTTGTGTGATCATGTCGAAATGTTGGTATATTAATATTTAAATTTTTTAACATGGATGAACCCGCAAAATATGTCTTTTATATATGCAACCCATGAAAATCTTCATATCAACATACATATATATGTGGTGACATGTATTGTGTTAGACTCTTTTTATATGTACCTTTGAATATGTTAAATCTGGCACAGGTAGAGCTGTGAGGAAAATTAGGTGAAACATATATGAGGATAGGAATATACCATTTTAATATATATATATATATATATATATATATATATATATATATATATATATATATATATATATATATATATATATATATAGGCTTCTTAAACTTTTTTATATAGCGACCCCTTCAAGCTTAGGAAATTCTTTTAAACGACCCCCTCCTCCATATAATGAAATATATATTAACCGTAGATGTGGAGTGTAATATCGCACTGTTTTACAATGTAAATAAAATAAGGGATTAAAGAATACGTACCCATTCATTTCACATATATATAATTGGAAACGCTGACGATTTGGATATCGGTCGTAATAAAACACAATAAATAGAAATGACATTATAAACTATATATAAATTTATTCAATAGAAAAATAAACTTTTGTAACAATTTTTATAAGAAAACATAAAACTATATCTATATATTCAATAGAAAAAAATAAACTTTTGTAACAATTTTTTAATAAAAACATATTATTAACATCAAACAATATTAATGTGACGGATCTTGATTGTTTATTTTTACACAAATAATTAAAATCCAGGCTCAATTTAGTTAGTGCAGATCGTAATAAATTTTCAGCGTTTATTAAAGTTAAATGAACGGTATTTTTGATTTTATGTAAGTTAATGTGGAAAAGGCTGATTCACATAAATATGTTGTACAAAATGGCAGTAATTTGTTCATTGCCATTTCCGATAGTAGGGGATATTCTGATTTGATTTCTATCCAAAATTCATGCACAGGCACTTGAGAAAATCTGAGTCGCAAGGTAGTATCACTTGTTAATTCGGCAAATTCTTCTTGTGCTTTTAAGTTGAAAAAATTAATTTCTTCCATTTCAATTGAAAATGGATTGCAAATCCATTGTTGTGTATCGATGTCATTGGGAAAATACCTATGCATGTAAACTTCCATATCCTTCAAATGATTAACTATAATTTTTGTTATAGGAATATCTTTTTTTGAAATATTGTTACTAATTATATACTCGTCAATAAATGGAAACATTTCGAGCGATCCACTTTCCCTCTGTTCTTCCATATAAGAATTTTTTTAACAAAAGAGCCTCAAGTTTGTTTTTTAACATAAACATATTAACGCAGACTCCCTGCATTGATAAATTCATATCATTGATTTTATCAAAAATATCTGCCAAATAGCATAGCTTGAGAAGCCACAAATTATCGATGAAAATAATCGGCCAAATTAGAATTTTGCTCTGTTAGAAATATAAGAACTTCATCTTTTAAAGTTAATAATCGTTTCAAACTTCGACCTCTTGATAGCCACCTAACTTCAGCATGTAGCAATAAACTTGTATAATCGAGAATCCATATCAATGCACAAATTTTTTAAACAATCGACTATTAAATTACTTTCGACTTTTAATAAAGTTGATGATTTTGACTGCATCAAAAAACACAGTGTTTAATTCTGGTGCAATTTTTTAATAACAAGTGCCTCTCGGTCAGATCGCTGTGTAAATGTAATATGATCATTTCCAGCTTTAACAAATGCTGTAAAAACAAAGATCTTGTCCGGTCATTGCTGCAACTTCCGTCCGTGCACACACCAACACAATTTTTCCAATTTAATCCTTCTTTTTCAAAACTCATTTACTTTTTATATATCTTTTCCACAGTATGACCTTCCAGAGGGCGACAAACAGTATGTCCCCATGAATATGCTTCCCTCATAAATATATCTTACAAAAAGTAACAACTGTGCCACATTTTTGAAATGTCTAGCCGACTAGTCCAGTTGCTATTTCCAAGCTTTGAGCTGTCTTTAAGCCCTCATAATTTTAGCTGTTGAGTGATCATTGCTTGTGTCTTATGAAGTTCTTTTTGATTTGATTGTCATAATTTGCAAATAATAGAATTTTACTATTTCTTCTCTTTTCTTTTCCATAAGACAATTTCGACATTCTCACTATAACTGCAAGTGGTAAGTTTAATAATAAAATAATAAAGCATTTAGTTTAGACTTTATCAAATCGAGCTTCATATAATGCCAATAGTCTTCACATCATTCAAATAACATACTATCAGTGTTCTTTGTTTGTTTGAAGTTTGCAAAGCATCAGCAATATTATAACTTATTTTAATCACGTTGCATATTTAGTATTCAAGTATTAGTTGCAGTTTAACGGTTTCAGCATCTTTTATACGGTATAGACTATTTATGTTATTAAGTACTGGTTTCTTCATTGTTGTGAAGAGCATGTGAAGCCATACTGCAAATATGATTCGTCATATTTTTTCTTTTTTTGTTTTGCTAAGTCGGTTGAGAAGCACTGCAACTTGGTTGTGACGGCGTGGCAGACTTATTAGTTGGAATTTTAATTAGCCATTTATCCATGATGGTTAAATAATAATAAATAATTAAACAAAATGTAGTTGAACTTTAACGTAATAATTAAAAACACCAACTGAAAATTACACAGTAAATACACACATGTCACTACGAAGACAAAGCTGAGAATTACGATCAGATCAACCCCGACGCATGGCGTGTTCAAAGTGTGCAGCGCACAAAGGCACCGTATCACAAAAGACGCCGAAAAAAAGTTTTCATTTAATTTTTTTTTATTATTCTTTTATAAAAATAATATGCCGGTCCGCCTAGCCTAGCTTGATTATGCTTCCGTATTGTATGTGTAAGCTGTAAGGCGACGCGGCGTCTGGGTACTTATAATCACTAAGTTATCTTGCAAACACTGACGCCGGCGGCCAGACATCAATGTCGAACGTTCAGTTGAAAATCGAGGAGCGCGTTGTATTTATTATTTTAAATGCTACTTCCATATTTCCATTTATAGGCCCTACATAACAGTTTTGCATTGCCACTTTTTTTCAAAAAATAGTTATAATAAAACTACAATAGTATTTTATTATGATTTTTAGACGTATTTATGTTGTACGTAGTGTGTATGCTAATTTTAATTTATTTATAATGATTGAAAGAAGTATCAGATCTAAGCGACCCTTTCCATTAGTCT